>WPIO01000005.1:12420000-12942500 GCA_009760855.2 Cristatella mucedo | reverse complement strand
AGAGCCCACACATTCGCCATGAGCAGGGACGACGTTTGGTTTGCCGAGACTCCATTCTCCTGCTCTTAACACTGGGCCTAAGCCTTTTTTGCTTTCAAATGGCCCCTTACCTGCCCGAGCATAATCCAGCATCCACCTGATGCACGTATACATTTTAAATTGCAACTAGCTTCCGACCTGCAACCGCTGCTCGGGCTTCGGTCGGCAAGCAGGGCAAAATTGGGAGATAACTCACGCATGCACCTGCGTGCGCTCACACACCGTCAGACATCTTTAGCATTGGCTCGGCGCCCCAGAATGGCTGACCTTAGCAGCAGTTGCAACTCTAGTGGCAATTTGAAAGCACAGACCAACCGAAGGCCGGCTGCTGCGCTGCTGACCAGACTGCCTCGAGCTGGACCGATCCCACGAGTGAGTCGAAAACTCTTACTCGAAGCTCTTCGAGAGACACAGTGTCGTCGCACCCTCTAGGCTAGTGGCACAGCTCGTGGTTAGGCTAAGTGACAGAAATCTCGAGGCTCGAGGATTTGATTGGGACAGGGAAGAAGGTGCCACAACACATGCTTTCTCCACTTCAGTGCAATCACGGTGAACGACAATTAATCGGGAATAATAGTCGAATCTCAGAACTCTCTCGAAGCGTCACACAAACGGCCAGCTCTTCAGCAGAGTCTGCTGTCGAGGATGCTTCAAGGGCAGCTGTCAAGGATGCTTTAAGGGCAGCATCGGGCCACCCTGAAGCAGCACCTTATGGCCAGCACACCACACCCAAAGCAGGCAAGCGGTTTGCTCACCCTGTCCAGAGCGCGGGCTGACAGCAGCAGGGCGTCAGCAAGCACCACCATGTCTGCTGCAGCTAGCCGCTGGAGCAGAGCGTCCCGGCCACTGCCGCCACTCGCTTGCTCGAACCGATGCACCCAGTCCGACTACAAACGCACCAGCAGCTTCGATAGACATACGCAGAGATGACAACGCATGGAGTCGGCACTTGTGCGACGACAACAGAATAAAGAGTGCGAACCTGGGCTGGGCTTGCAAAATCTGGTCGACACCGTTTTAAGGACATATCAAGATTATTAAACAAGCACGTGAATAGCTAGGCAATTAAGCAAGCACGTGAATAGCTAGGCGAGGCCCAGTGGTAAATGGTGCACACACACACACACACACACACACACACACACACACACACACACACACACACACACACACACACACACACAACACACAGAGAGAGAGAGAGAGAGAGAGAGAGAGAGAGAGAGAGAGAGAGAGAGAGAGAGAGAGAGAGAGAGAGAGAGCTGCCACTGTGCCTTCAAGCACAGCTCAGCTCAGTCAACTGCTGTTCTTACCGGCAATTTGGGAAGCTTAGAAGCGAGTTTTGCAAACACATGGACGTTGCCAGCAGTAAGGACTTCCTCTAGTATAGTCAACGAAGACTCATGTCCTTGAACTAGCCGTACATAATCAAGGGCTACAATACGTAAGAAAATGTGTGCAAGTTAGAATAACAAGGCTATGTAACAAACCTACTTTGTACTGGGCAGCAAGTGTTATTTTGCAATTGCTTAATAACAATAATACATTTATAGAATGCCCCCAGAAAACTAAATCTCTTTCTAGGTGCTTTACATATGCTGTAAAGGAGCCTCAAAAGTATAGAAAGTGGTCATTACTTGTCACAAACTTTGTATCTGTAAGCAGGACTATAATAAATATGAAATTAATTTATTTTCCAAACATTACAAATATAGCTTTGACCAGAAGTCTGGTGTTTAGTGAACAAACTCACATTTTTACATACAATTCATTTATCGTGCATACTCACAATAATAAACAATATTGACACGACTATTGACGACTCCCTTGACCTCTTTGCAGCAATGGCGAGAATCAACTACTTGCCCAACTATATCTGATACGAGCCCGATACTTATTTTTCTTTCATATCGCGAGGTCAATAAAAACAGGGGCAGAGTAGCCATTGCAACTCGTTCATCGATCAATTTCAGGTCGTTGGTAGTCCCTTAAAGAAGCAGTCCTTCAAATCTCTCGTATTGAGTCCCTCCAAAAGATGACCCACCTGACCCCCATATGCCAAATTTTCTACACGACAGATTCGTTATCTAAATAGCTCGCTCAAACGACCCATTTAAAGCCGAGGTCACACCCTCAATTAAACATTGGTCCACTATTGTTTGCTTCTAACTCCTATTATTAACACAATTCTGCCCATCTACATAAATAATAAATACTAGCTGATTTAACAGCCTCTTTGTATAGCAACAGAAGAGCCTTTGCGGCTATCCCCACAGCTTGCAGTGGCAATAAAGGATCGCCCATCGCAGGATTCGAACCCACATCCTCGGGACCAAGGTCATGAAAAGCAACCACCTTAACAAGTGTGCCACCACGGCTCACCAATCTAACTCACACATCTAACCACATGCAGACATCATTCACTTAGCAGTATGCATCCCATTCGGTATCACAAATAATCTATGAATGGCAAAACCTTACGACCCTTGACATTGAGAAGTGGTCCCAAAAATATCATTCTCCTTCTGCTCGATCCTTATTCCGACATGCCCCTCACTGTTGGGATGCAACAATACTACGGTTGATAATGTTTTTTGTCCAACCACCATAAACTCCCTCACCTAGATGGCCTACGGTTTATTCCAAACGCTAAGCTAGTTAGAACTACTAAGTGCAAGCTTGAGAAAGCATACAGAGGACTGACTATCCATCGACTTAAACACAAAGACTATAGTAGGTCGCATCAGTTCATCCTAACTAAGGCAAAGCTTAGCTCGAAAATGCTGTTGCTGACCACTAACCATCTCCTTAACTACTCCCAGGTCAACACCCTACCTAACGATCCTGCTTACAATCTAGTAGATCGTTTTCTAGCTGCTTTATCAACAAGATGTAAGATTGCAGCAAATGTAAAGCGCCTAGAAAGAGATTGAGTTCTCTGAGGGCGCTTTATCAAGTGCATTATTATTATTATTATTAAGATCAGAGAGTCCAACCTAAGGTTAAAATCTCACTGAATTCTTCAACCACCAATCATTGTCCTACCACAATGCCTACCTTTAAGCCTTCCATTGCTGACCTCATCTCCCAGTTCGTCTCCTAGCCTGACAAGACTACTAGTCAACTAGATCCAAAACCCACTGTCCTTCTGAGATAATTATGTAAGACAGCAGCTAATCTAGTTAATATAAGAAATATGTTCTCAGCCTAAGACCTTGTATCCTTCAAAGAGACTGTTGTTAGGCCATTTATTAAGAAGGCAACACTAGACCAGGAGAACTTAAGCAACTTCTGCCTAATTTCGCTACTGACATTTCCATAAAAGACATTGGAACAAGTAGTCGCAGATCAGCTAAACCCTCACACCAAAGTTTAAGCCTAGCACGTAAGTTCTAGCCAACATTTTCGAGCTAGTCACTCCATGGAGTCAGCACCGTTTCAAGTGTATAACGGCCATCTCTCGATCGCTAGACCTAGGTGGAGTCTCTGCTAGTTCTGCTTGACAGCTCGGCATTGTTTGATACCATTGATCGCGAAGTCTTTTTTGAGTGCCCATCTTCTTGGCTGGTCATAACTAGCACTGCACCACAAATGTCTTGGTCCTATCTGGGTGCAAGAATTTAAAGGCTAGATGTCAAAGGCACACGGTCATATGATAAGCCTCTAAATCATTGGTTGTCTCACGGATCTACTTCAGGTACACTTCTTCCCACAATGTATACTTTCCCTCTTGCCGATGTGCTCACTAAGCACAATATAGGCTTTCATTTTTATGCAGATGATACGCAGCTGAACGTGTGCTTTGATCTGCCCATTCTTCCAGCACACGTCAAAGTCTCTCAACTCATTTGCACCACTGAATGGTTAACAGTTGTATTCGAATGGCAGCAACGTTTTTCAAATTGAAGGACGATAAATCAACCTACTAGCTATGGGAAAATCTAGAGTTACTCCGTATCTATCATGAGCGTTGTGACTGCCATATCACACTATTTCTCACGGACCTGCACTGACTCACCATCAACACAGCATATTGACTTTAAGGTTTTGAAACAATTTTAAACGCCTGTCATTCTTTTGCTTAGGCCTATCTACAACACATTCTTCGTAATGAGGCTTCCTGTATTACGATCTGGTCTTCTGACTCGTTGCTTAGCTGTGCCTCTAAGCAACCTTAAATCAAGTGGAGACTGTGCCTTCAGTTATTATGCTCCCAAAGCCAGAAACTTGCTATCGACTGACATCACGACAACACCTGACCTGACAACATTTTAAAAGAAGCTAAAAACCCAATAGTTTTTCAAGAATTCGTCCATGTTAATTCTCGTTTGCATGGTTATGCGTGCTGGCACTGTTGATGCACCAGTTTGGCCCAGGGATTAAGGGGGTATGTCGGCCAGTAGTGGGAGTGCTAATATTAATGGTGGTAATATTAATAATAGATGCTGTCTGAGCTGAACAGAACGACTGCCTTTTTCAAGGCAATTGTCGATATGTGGGTTCTGCATTCTGCTGCAAATATATGCCAGCATTATTGGTCTCTTGGTGGTCGGTTGTCTTTGTTTGCACTAGCCAAAACTTCCGGTTTTGGCTATGGAAGCTGCAATGATGAATGCTGGCAAAACGTTGTCAAAGCACAGCTTTCATCACTATTGATGGATGGTAAATATTAGTGGTAATGCATAAATACTAGCGGCAATATTAATAATAATCATTGTAATGAAGCCTTTATATAATGTCCAGAGAACTAAATCTCCTTTTAGCACCTGACAGAAGCTGAAAAGGAAGCATGCCAATTAATTAGTGATAATTTAGAAGATATATGGAGTAGTTCATTGATTGTATAGCTCTTAAGAGAACTGAATCTCTATCCAGGCGCTTCACATATGCCTCAGGGCTCGAGCCCACTCCAACCTCGGTGGTCGTCAAAAGTGAGCACTTTGACCTTGATCGTGAAAGGCAACCACCTTAAGCTTTCGAAGTATATCAAATCTTTTTCAGCAGAAATTTTGTGAAACTGCAAAGAGTGGGTTTTCGATATGCAAGCTGAGAATGAGAATCGTAGCGCAGCAGCACGAAATAGAGATACTCATTGTCCGACAGCAAGCAGTAGTTCGCACGTGACCTGGAGCAGCTGCCGACATTTTTCTGATGATCTTCACGTGCTCTCCTGCCGTAAGACCAGTAGAATCGCAGCAAAGCCAAGCCGTCGGCAGGAGCTGGTAGTACATAAGAAGCCGCCTATGGTCGGTGCCATCCATGGATGGGAACACGCTGCTCTCCAGCCGATTGCAGAAACGGTCAATGCACGTTTGACTAGCAGATTTTCCATCACCACTGCATCCCCTTAAACTGTCGAGCAGGTGCAAACGATTCATGCGGGCTTCAATGTCAGTCGTTTCCAACCTAAAAATAGCAGCAAAAATCAGCAGACAAAAATCGTATAGAGGTGCAGGTGCGGGCACACTTGCGTGCGCACACACACAAACACGTGCAAGTATGCGCGCACACACACACACACACACACACACACACACACACACACACACACACACACACACACACACACACACACGAATGAACACGTACAAGTACATAAGCATGCACACACAAAGACACACAGAGACACAGACACACATACAGAGAAGCAGACATGTACACAAACACAAACAAACAAACACCAAACACACACACACACACACACACACACACACACACACACACACACACAAACACACTTCATGTACACACTTAAGCATGGTCGAATGGCTAGTGGTAGGATGCTCTATGAAAAAATCATAACATGGTTAGAGGTGACATGCACAGTCAGCATCCAAATATGGTTAGTGACAGCAAACACGGTGTCACGCATAAGCACACACAGGATGAATAGCATGGACCTACTAAATGTTGTGATAAATAGATGCGTTTTTAGCCTCTTTGTAAACGTCAAGAAACGGGATGTCGTGGTGCCAGTCGGAATGAGTTCCAGGCTTTGGGATCATATGAACTAAAGGAACGGTCACCAAAGGATTTGAGGCACGAGGTGTACATAAACGATTCAATTAAGAAAAGTGAGTGGTACAATGCTTAGCCTGGTGGGGGAGTAGATCTGATAGGTAGGCTGGAGCCAAAGAATAAAAGGGTCGTAAAAGCGGGTGACAGAACCTTGAAGTCGATGTGTTGCTTTACTGGGAGCCAGTGCAGGTCGGAAAGAAGTGATATGATGTGGGTACTGCCCCGCCCACGACAGATAAGCCTAGCTGCATAGTTTTGTACCAACTGTAAGTGCCTGATTGCACACTCAGGTAGACCAGCAAGCAGCGAGTTGCAGAAGTCTAGTGTCAGTTATGCATGACAGCAGCAGATCCATGCCTTGCAGAAGCAGGACAGGGGGAAGATGGGTCTAGAGGACTAGTTGTCTTCTTTGATTGAGATATGAGGTTTAGAACGAGGTCATTATTACCTCCTTGAATGCAGACATCAAGGTGCTGCATGGAATTGGAGGACATGATTCCAAACAAGATGCTGCCATGTTAAGGGTGGACTCCTTGATCCTGTCTATCTTGTTGTCAAAGTAGCTAGAGAATTACAGTGGAGAGGCAGGCATAAGGAAACCTCATTGCTGTCACTGAGTTGAGTTGTCAAAGAAAACTAAGCATAATCTATCGAATGCCATAGAAAAAGATCCACGTACAATGTTTGCTACCTGTTAATAACCAGATAAGAAATCCAAATGAACCATGCTTCCTCCAATAATAATAATAGCAATAATATTGTATAGTGCCCTAAGAGAACTAAATATCTTTCTAGACACTTTACAATTGCTGGAAAAGAAGCACGTCTACTGGTTATTAAAACTAGTACAAATTAAGGGTCACACTCCAAGGGCATTCACTCAAGTGCAGACGTTTCGACAATGTAATCAAGCACCTGGATGCCCTGGTTTGCATGGTTGCTTGATGCAACCTATGCTCCTAAGAACATCCAGCTATGGCCGGTGTTGAGTAGGGAGCGGCTTAGACCTGCATAACAATCTTCTCTACTTAGGCATTTTAAAGCACCGACCAAATCAAAAAGCCTACTTTGTACATTGGGCGTGGTAGGCGAAATGAATTGTGAATATGTAGCGCAGTATTGCTTGAGCTCAGCTGCAAAGTTGCCTGCAGGGCTGTTAAGAACAGAGCGTAATTAATCAGTGATGAAGACAAGATACGGCCTCTATATGAATTGCAAAAGCAGATACGTAAATAACCATGATGAGGATGACATTGATTTCAACTTGTGTCAACCTATTGATATTTTGATTAAACCTACGGTCAGCTTATGATGCCAACCCATAACTAGCAATTGTGAAAAACGTCTACGGACAAGGGCATAACTCTAATCATTAAGGGCAATACTAAAATTAAGGGCAATACTGATATGCCACTGCACAGAAGAAAATATTAGCTGGCACTTGCAGATGACTCAAGTGCCTGTTTACATTTTCTTGAAAAGAGACAACATGGCAGAATCAGAAAAAGGCTATCAAGCTACACACGACAGCCCAGCTTTTACCAGAGGCTGCAAAAACAATCGCTGAACACCAACTTAGCCGATGAAAAAAGCATTGTTATAAGACTTACATGCTCACCTCAACCACACCCGAGCTCAGCTACAGCTAAAGCGCATCAAAAAAGAAGGAACATGGCTGATCCGGTGATACTCCGGCCCCCTACCCGCTGTCGCAGAACAGGAACTCCAGATGTATCATGTCCACATCCCATTTCGAGACAGCATACTTTCGTGCAAGTGATACAGCAATGTCATAGTGACTTTCGTCAGCCGACCTGCAACGACAGAAATATGATGAACCATTGTGGTAGATCAGTGCATGAACAGAAAAAGGATGCACAGAGCTGGAGGCAAGCACTTACATGGCTAGGCCCAATATTGTATCTCTCTTGTAGCTGTCGTCGTTTGTAAAGCGAGCACTGTCAACACCGCGGCCAAGGTCATGCAACATCTGAGCTTGCCGATGGTCCTCCATCAGCTTCACATAATGATGCAAGCTCGCGAACAGTTTCTACAATATCTGCCATATTTTGGTCTCTATCGGGCAATGGACAGCCAGGCTGGCATAGCATATTAATCCAGCTATAATTTCACATTATTCACAATTTCTACGGCTTATGGCAATCGCTCATGTCTGCATCGTTGACAGGGCACAACACTCCCACTCACCGCGACGCTCGCATTCTGGCTCTGAGCAGCATTTGCGTTTTTGCACATCAGTGGTACTGCGTAGTCTGGGGGCTGGGTGTAGAGCTGAAGCGGCCCATCAGACTTGGCAAGGGTTGTGCTGGCCACTTGGAGGGCGCTGTAGTAGGCCATCACATGCAGCGCCAGTGGAGTGTGCTCGAGCCGTCCGAAGTAGTTCTCCACTGCATTGGCCTGCAATATGGACATTATATTCGTATGTACTGTATACTTTTACCTTACAGTCAAATAGCTGAATTGACTGATACACATATGTCCTTTCCTATTGCCACGACATGGATGGCAAAAGCAATACCCACCACACCAGCCAAAGCCTAGCAAACACGTTTTTGTTACCACGTCCACAAATCCACAGCCGCATTATCATAAAACTTGGTTGCCCAATAGAATACTTTAGCTGCGCCAGCTCTGCGGAAAGCCTCAATTAGCACAACATTCATACATCCTAGCAAACCAATGCAAACCACGGTTGAAGACAAGTAGCTGTATGACAAAACACAAGTTAATTACTCGCATTACGTCAAAATCTAATTGGATACTCACAAGAACAGCTACTTTTCCTTAACGCATAAATTACAAAAATGAAGTAATCTCATTTTCGAGATTAAACAGCAGCTAGTAACGGCCTGCTGCTACAATACAATACAATGCACGACAGCATCACCGTAGCTGCAATGCAGCCATCAACTTCTGCTCCATACTCATGATTGGTAGTGCTAGCCCCACTAGGCATCTCACGAATATGTAGCCATCTCTTTTCCCTCTGGTTCGGTAGTAAAAAGGCAGGGCAGCCATACAAGAGAACGGCTTACCATCGGCAATGCTAGCAGATAGCTCAGTGCCAAAGTAAGGTCTTGATGGACCGCACTGGTAGCACACTGAATTAGAACTGAAACGAACAGGAAATCGCCAAATGAAATAGTGGCTGCAAGGGGCTGCTTTTCGCATCTGCTTAACTCTGTTTAAGTAGAGGCACGACGGCTAATGCGATCACACAGCTGCCGAATTCGACTAAATCGATGCATACATTTCATAATGCAAGTGCAGCATCCAAAACAAAAGTCATCTTGACAACGTTGAATGAGGCAAATAACGGTAACCGTATTATCCACTGTGGCTGAGCATCGTATTAAATCAATCACAAACAGAGATAATAATAATAATAATAATAATAATAACACACTAACCGTATTATTCTCTGTGGCTGAGCATCGTTTTAAACCAATCACCAACAGAGATAATAATAACACATAATAACAACAATAACAGCAGGAATAACAGTAACATTTGCATAGCACTATAATAGAACTACAATCTTTTTTTTTCCAAGGCACTTTATGTGGCTGGCAAACTGATTCGCAATAACATTCACAACTACAGAATTCATAAGCTCATCATCCTGCAGTGTTCTGGTATTACTGGCGGGGGGGGGGGGGTTAGGGAGGGTCGACAGTGATCTGACCGATGCAAACCAGAAAGGAAGCAAAGCCTCCCAGATACTACGTCTTCAAGTACTGTATGTGTACATGTGGACACCGTGAGCCCCTTTTCATTTGAGTCTTTCATGCAACTAAATAAAACCAATAAGCACTAACAACTTGCTTAATTGAAACACGAATCATATAATAAATCTTACCATTTAACATATTTCTGTGTATACAGATACACTTAAACGCATAACTAATTAGACGGCTGGCATAGCTGCCACGACGGCTCTCTACTCGCCTGAATTTTGAGCAAATATTGATTGCTGCTGTGACCAAAGGCATGCGACCTGGATGCAATTAGAAACAGCAACATCTTCCCGAAACCATCATATACGTATCGTGCTTAATTTAGTAAGTTAATATGACGTTGCACCTCCCTTACTTGAAATGACAAGTCTTAACCACCCAGGTATTGAGCTAATCAAACTCTCCCAAATATTGGCCGTTATGCAACCCCAGGCTTATTGCAAGTTCTCAAAAAGCATAACAGCAGATGTGATACAGACGGCCAGTTGCCACAACCATCACTCGACCTCATCGCACAAATGCACAAATACTTAGTTTAAATGGTTAATAAAAATACAAAGTTTGGCGTATTTTGGGTCGTTGCTGTGTGGCAAAATAAAAATCCAGACCACGAAGTGCCATTACATTTGGGAAGCCCAGGTTCTAAAGAAGGTCTAAATACACGTTTATGGTCACAATGACTGGACGACATTTCTGCTGAAGCACACCTAAATCACGACATATTTACCCTGAATTCGACTGTTGGCTGCTGGCAATTGGGTGAGTAGGCTTATTTACCCTGAATTCGACTGTTGGCTGCTGGCAATTGGGTGAGTAGGCTTCGTTGAGTTGCCGACCCACGTAAAGCCTCCCCCTTTTAGTTCAAAAAGTGCAAATTTGCTTTGGTCACTCCACCGATCTCGACACCAATCTTCAGACCAGTGGATACAAGTTTCCACTCACTCTAAACGGCTTACCGACTTCTTTGCATGCAGAAGTGGTTTCCTCTTTGCGACTCGAGAGTGTAGACCAGTCTCGTCTAATCGCCTTCTGATGGTATTACGGTTAATTCGCATCACAGACTATGGTTGCAGACTTTGAGCACCAGTTTGTAAGCAAAATGATCCTTTGATATCTCCAATTTTAGGATATGTTTTTCCTGCCTAGTGGTAGTGTGGGGCCGGCCCGACCAAGATGCATTTTCAGGACTCGTAGTCTTCACTCCTTGACGATTTGGCAGCTTTTGGCATGACTAGTGGGCATTTCCTGGCGAAATAAATAAGGCTCAGTGGGCTCCCTGTACAATTTAGGGTGCTCAGCCTTTGGGTTCCGGCATAAACTGACGAACGGTCATTCTAAATGCTATACCAGGGCCAAAACAACTATTTTAAAAGTAGCTTAAATAATTTTAGGCTTATTTTAAGCACCAGCCTAGAATCATGTCTCTGATCGAGTAAACGTAAAGAATTGCATACAATTGACCGATTTCATGAAACTAATTAGCCATCACAAAAAATTTTCGGCAGCTTTTTACGAATAATACCTGCAAATTCACTAGCACGATTTTTTGGAACACTTGAGCAAATATGATGCACATGACTTTCATGCCCTGTTTCACTGTCTTTTTCTGTCATCTGGACAGTAGCTGTCGCCTCTGAAGTATGCCAAAGCCTAGACGGCGCAGAGACTTCGTTAAAGGGATTCTGTGGGCCCTTCACAAACGATTTTAGTAATAGGAAGATCTATGGGACAGAGTAAATGTTACTTATTCGCCATGATCTTGAGGGTGTTCCTCAATAGTTTGCAAACCTGCTTGTATTGCCAAACAAGTTCTTTTTTCCCCACAAGTTTTTCACACCCAATGGATAAACCGATGTGTTAGCATGAATTATTTGCTAGAAAGCCTCATATTAATCCTACTTATTGGTGGCAATTTTTCGGCCTTGGTTCCTTAAAACTTTGCCATGTTTGAGGTTTAAATTTGATTTCCTCGACACCCGGATTGTTCGTGTAGGTACTACATAAACAGGTAATACCCTTGCACAGAGGGAGAGGGGCTGCAACAATGCAACAGAGATGCGACATCATTACAAACAGGCAAGCAGCATGCTTTACCTTCTGATAGGCGTGTAGCAAAGCCGTCGTCATTGAACGAATTTCCGTCATCGCCAGAGATAACGATGGTCTGTTGCAGTATACTGGCCCGCAGCAGGCAACAAGGGGCATCTGGGGCAACCGGCGTCGTAGCCTAACAAGAGCAAGCAAGAGCCAACAAGTGCAATGGTAGAGCCTAGAATTTGATAAAATAACTAGGTAAGTGTGTTCGATAGTCTAGGACTAGCGTTCCATAGTGTAAGACTTTCGGAGTACAGGCATCTGTCACGATGCCCACGGAGAATCCTAACAGTACAAACAATGGTCAATATAGTTTTCAGTGAAACAAAAGCTAAGTAGAAACTCTCTATATACATATTCACTGTAAGCAAAAACTATTCCAAAAGTAAAACAATGTGTCAAAACTTTTAGCAGGGCTTATTGATAATCTCCTCTGACGCAAAATAACATAACTTTTCTAAACTTATGCTACACTTCATACACGGTATATGCTGTGATGCATAGATCTGCTGCTCTCATGCGAAATTAACATTATAAATATGTCCTTACTCTCTGTCTTGCTAACCCCACCTTCCAAAAAGGCTGCTGTTATGCCACGAATTAAGAAAGCAACACGAGACCAAGAAAACTTTAGCAACTTCCACAAAGTCTTCTTCAGCCGTTCTTTTATAAGACGCAAGAACAAGTAGTAGCAGACCAGCTAGACTTTTATACTCCAACTTCAAACGTAGCAAGTTGCAGTCAGGCTAATCATTTCACTGATTCAGCACTGGTTCATGTGTATAACAACCTTGAGGAATGCAACTAAAGTAGAATCGTTACTTATTTTAATCGATCTTTCTGCAGTGTTTGAATACTATTGATCACCAAGTCCTACTCGAGCGCCTCTCATCAGGACTAGGCATCACTGGCACTGCTCATCAATATCTCAGGGGCAGACTCCAGAGCATTGACGCCAACGGGTAAAAGTCATACGAAGAGCCTCTAAAGTACAGGCTCTGTGCTTGGTGAACTTCTTTTCACAATTGATACTATATCTCATGCCAATATAATAGCAAGTACAACCTTGGCTTTCACTTCTATGCCGATGATAGACAGCTGTACGTATGCTTTAATCCCTCTCAGTCTACCAGCATGTCAAACACTCTCAACTCCCTTGTGCATATATTGCTGACATTCGCACTTGGATGGCTACAAACTTTCTCAAATTGAATGACGATTAAACCAAGTCACTAGCTACGAGCAAACAAAGTGTGACTCAGAAATTGGAAACCCACCCCTTCCAATGGGCTCTGCCAGCACATCTCCTGTTGCAACTGCACGAAATCTGGGTTCTTATTCCAAAGTGACCTTTCTCTAGACGACAAAATCAGCTCCACAGCCAAGTCTAACTACTTTCAGTCATGTACAATTTGCAAAAATTGGGCCTGCTTAGGCAAGGAAACCACACATTTGTGATACCCCGTCTCGGCTTCTGTAATTCATCGCTAGAAGGTCTTCTGGCCTGTGCAATCAGGAGATTAGTTGGTGCAAAACTCTGCAACCAGGCTAGTCTGCCATGAAGGCACTGGTTCCCATCAATCAGTGCATCAACTTCAAGGTTTTGCCACTCACTTTACGACCCCTTCATTCTCTATGCAAAATCGACCGAACAGGATGGAATGCCATAAGAAACTAAGGACAGGGAACAGCAACACAGCAACAAAGTGAGCTCCACAAGTTGGACTTGCTACGCATCATTGCATATGCTTGACCCAGCACCACGGGAGCTCAATAGGACACTGGCTGATTGCTCATGTACACATGCAAAAACAAGCATGGATGATAAGTACAGTACAAAATATGATCCGGCAGTGTAGATGCCAAACCAATGACTTGAACAAAGTATAAATGGACATGGGTAACCACAACTGAGAGTTTGGTTGCTGCTGCAACCAGACATGTAACATTACAAAGGTGCTCGGAGACAACACAGATAAAGCCACAAAGATTATGTGGGTGCTTTTCAGGAGAGTTTTCTATAGCTCACTCAAAGCCTAAGTGGCTTGTGGTATGCATTCGGTAGCCAACAGACTTCATCTCACGCAACAAAGAGAAGGTGAGAAGCATAGCTGAGTCAGGAGAGCAGTTGAGGGAGTGAGTAGCCTGGAGGTAGCAGCTCAGGATGGCTGGAAAGGACGTGCTATAGTCGGCAGCAGAAGAGTAGATGCATTTGTGTAGGAATCGTGGAAGTGAGTTCCACAGTCTAGGACCTACAGAGCAAAAGCTGCTGTCGCCAACAGTCTTTAAGCAGAGGAATGAACAGCTAATTTACTGTCCATAGAGGACCTGAAGAGGCTGAAACTGGTTCAGCAGTTCAGCTACGTATAAAGGAGCCAAGCCGTGGCGAGCCTCGTGAGTCAGCACGGAAACTTTGCTCTGTATCAGTTGATCAACCGCAAGCCATTCAAGCTCTTTCTGCAGAGGAGACAGATGGTCAAACCTCTGGGATATGTAAACTAGCCTTTCAGCCATATGTGTAGCTTATTCGAGTCCATGGTTTTTTTTAGCATACCAATTCACTGCACCACAAGTGGCCGACGAGCATATGCTGAGCTGCTACTCACGAGGCATTCGTTCATAAAGCCACCATAAAAGTCGTTGCAGCACTGCACGTCTAGCGTGTCTTGCAGGGGGCTAGATGCTCTGGCTGCATCCTCGGTAGGCTCGGTTGAGATCCGAGATGTAAGAGGTCCGGCAATGGCTGATAGGGCACCCTCCAGCAGTCGACCACGGCTGCTGCGACCGCCAGTCATTATGGCCTTGAACAGTGACCTGGTAGTCCTGCCCGTGAGAGCCATGAGCTCTTTGGTGCCCGACGTCGGCCGAGGCTGATGACGATCGTGCTGACGCAGCTCTGCACCCTCAGAGGCCTGTCCAGCACCTGTCTTGATAGGATCGAGCTGGAAGTCGGCAAACAACTGCCTTTGCACAGCCTAACGAACAAAAAGCCGACAAATCAATCCAACCAATAGATGAGGCTACCAGCTAACATCATCCACCAAGGCACTGTCCAAATATGACACTAAAAAGTGAGAGCGGTGATGCCATATATACTAATGATCACAAATCCTAGCGACATCATAGATCCTAGTGACAGTGACGACGAACCAGCAAGAACGGCATGTGCCACAATGAAAGTCATCAATGTAAAACCAAGAAAGAATACCGATGAGAAATCTAAACGAGTGAGACAACTCAATTCCAGCACGGAAGGTATGGAATGCTAAGGGCAAGCCAATCAAATGCGCAGCAACATGACTCATCCAAGCTCAACAAAGCTCGTTCATATAGTTCCTCTATTTCACACAATCGTAATGCCCACTGCTTCGTATCTCTCATTCGCTTCTATCAAATTTCTGTCCTAAACACATAGCAGAATCTGTCAAATCGTAGGCAGAATCACAGTATGTCATGACTTACACGAAGTACAAGTTGCCAATAGCACGAATGCCTTACAGAACAAGTTCAACTGAGAGTGTAACTAATATATCAGCAAACTGCTTGTCAGTATATAAACGTCCAAAACTTGAGGCAAGATACATATCGGCTAACCCATTTCAAGATTAAAAAAGTGACGAGATACTCTTGACACCAGAAGTTCGATTGCAAACTAAGATGCAAGCCAGACAGAAGCCATCCTAAAATCACCAGACTTCGATGGGTGTGAGTGCCATGAAGAAAGATACGTGTTCACCAGCATTTAAAATCCATCCATGCTGCATTACAACAGAGCTAACTGACCATCTAGACTGTTAAAAAACAGCATCAACTTCAAATCTGTCAAAGCAAGGTGTCTAGAGCTGATACGCTGATCAATCGGCTCCTAACCGAGCACCATGACGTACATAAACCAAGAAGCATCTGCAGCCTAGGCATGCAGCCCCACTACATTGGGGACTACTACATAAATCCAAGGTTTGCTATTCACGGTTTAATGCTTAACGTCACAGTCACAGCAGTGGCAATAAGGATGGAAGCTGCTGGCCAAGCACACCATAGAGCTGCCCGGTAACATCTGCCGAGCATTAAGCAGCACGATGCTGATAGAGCACAGCACTGAATGACACAGACTTGCTGTATTCCGAGCCACTTGGGCTGTCAGCCATAGGGTGGGCAGACTGACTTCGGCAAGATCGCTCATTCCTATTATCCAATGTGAAGCCTACCTGTAGCTGAACGATGCACAGGTCTCTGAGCGTCCTTTCCAGAACATCTGCAGTGCAATATGCTGCGACAAAAGATAGCAGAACCAACCTAAGAAAGATAATATAGATTTCCATTAAGAAATCAGGCTGCCTCAGCTCGGATGTGAAAATAAAGGGAAAATGAGTGAAGAACCAAACGGTGCACCGACTACTAACGACACTAGTCTTCATGTTTGTAGTTTGGTGTAACTTACCCATTCCTCGGGTTGAAGGGTCAATGTGTAAGCATGCAAACGAGTTAGTGGCTTGGCTAAGCCAGGGGTACTTTGAGATTTCGTGATTCTAGGTTATTCTCAAATCAGGATTTCAAAAAGAAGCGGGCAAGATAAATCGATGCAGACAACGCAATAAAAAGATGAGTGCTGACAATTCATGATAAGTTTATAATCTGCACTCATTCAATGAAAGAAAAGGCTTACCTGTCATCCAGGCTGAAGTCACTGCCGTCTGTAGAAACAGCAGTGGCTAGCTCACAGCATTCCGTCCACGCGTCTCCATACCCGGCATCCACAAGCGCTTTGCAGTGCATATGAGCCACAGTGTAGTCAGCCACGGCGAGAGCCCGGTGGGCGATACAGCAAAGGATGCTGCAGCTGCCGGCGCTCCGAGTGGTGTCGTCAGCACCCGGGTCGATGATACGTAGCAGGGTGCCCAGCCGCATCAGCTACAGAGCAGTTATCGAAGAGGCATATACAACACTGTATTTGTGTGTGTGTGTGTGTGTGTGTGTGTGTGTGTGTATGTATTTACGTATATAGTGCTGGCCCCAAAAATATATGCATCATGGGAATTAACAGAAATCCGAAACTTTGCAACGTTTTGCAAAATCACGGCCAAAAATACTACCACGGTAAGATTAAAATGAGGAAGCAGTAGATGTATCCGATTGTGCATGCTGCCACCGCGGCTGGTCTACTAGGTGCAGAAAAACAAGCACAATTAACTTGTTTGGCGGTTTCACAAGGGTGTGGAAACAGTTGCGGTTTTTTGATTGCTTTTGGCAGCACAATCAGAAGAGGGCGAACTAAGATTTTTCTGGATGTGCCAAATATACTTCTCTAGAAAAAAATGCATCTTAACAACTGCATCAGGCACTAGTTTGGGGAATGTTCAAGGTTTAAGCCTTCTTGTTTTGCGAATGTACATACACAGGCCAGACCTGGTTTAAGAATACGCAAGAAATCGGTAGCACAGTTAGAGCAAGAAACCAGCTCACTACATTTCCTGATAAAAAAAAAGCCGTCGAGCACTGCAACACTGCTTTAGAAGTCTAGGCAAAGGCATAAGATGCCAAAACCACGGTGGCCTGCACGGGTTACAATGGGTTCACTGAAATTATGACACAGTAGTTTAATTTAGTGCATGCATTTAGCAAACTGAGATAGTTAAAACCTAGGACACAATTTTAAAGAATTCTGGCGGCTGCCCATTTGCTCAGTAAATTAAGTAAGCGTTGCACACACACACACACACACACACACACACACACACACACACACACACACACACACACACACACACACACACACACACACACACACACACACACACACACACACACACAGGCATATGTGTGTGTGTATGTGCGCGCGGGCGAGTGTGCACATGAGCTCATTGCTACATATATATCAACGGCGGGACAATGAGCTTCAGCCGTAGCAAAAAGGCAAACAGATAGTAGACTCAAGCAGCTTCATAATGAGCCGTTAGGACTAACTACATCCTGATACCCTCGGGTATCCTGTCTTTTGTTGTTGTTGCTCTGACTATGCATGCGCTGTCCTTGGATATGCAAGAACTGAACCAAAAACGAGCCACCTGATGGTTCTCGGTCACCAATGACCGACTGCTTGACCCATATGAAGTTCCAAGGAGAAAGAGAGTTCTAGAGATCTAGATTAGATATATACAAAGAGTGAGAGAGAGAGATTGAGAGGTTATTTTTATGAGAGTTTATATTTATACGATGTTAATTTTCACTCATGCATGGGATACATACACAGTTGCAGCAGACCTTCCTACTCTGTCAACATGCCATATCCCATAATTCAAATCGTGCGAAGGTTTACTTAAGCCACTCATTAGTTGAAGCTGACTTGAAGCATGTGCTATGATTGGCATGCCACTATGCGGTTCTTCATGCTAATAGAATGTCACTACAAACCACCAGTAAGAATATATTTGGTAATTCATTAACTTGTGAATATGTTGTTTCCGGTTTACTTACTCCGGGTTAAACATAGTTTGCCCAAACCGTTTTCTGATGTCTTTATGCAGAATCATAAACAATTGAGATTACATTTCTAAAACGTTTCTCCCTTGAAAGGTAAGCAATTATTCAATTTTTGGACAAGCCTTCTTATTATTTTCTTGAAATTTACTCTTAAGCACAAGGCATTTGGTAGAGGCATCGCTTGGACAAGATCCTAAGTCGATGAATAACTATCTAGATCAGACCGGACCGACCATTTGTATACGGATTATTGGAGATCTATGCTTGTGTAATTTATTTAGACATAGTGATGCAGTGCTTATTGCGACAAATATATATATAAATACAATTCATTTGTATAGCGCCATGCAATTACCTTGACCTTGGTTGCCATAGGTAAACACCTTAACCACTGGGCCACACCAGGACAGCACAATCATTGTCACACTGCTTAAACACCAGCACTTGATCAGAATCCCTTTGGCAGTAGTAGGACAAAGGGGTAGCTGTTCCATTCCTCCACTTAAAGACCGTTGGCGACAGAAGCTTTAGCTCTGCAGGTCATAGCCTGTGGAGCTCGCTTCCACAATTCTTATGCAACGACAACTACTCTCCTGCTGCCGACTATGGCTCATCCTTTTCAGTGGTCCTGAGCTGCTACTTCTATGCTACTCACTACCACAACTGCTCTCCTGACTCAGGTATGCTGCCCCCTTTCTCTTTGTTGCGTGAGATAGAGTCTGTTGGCTACCGAATGCGTACCGACAGCCGCTTGGGCTGTGAGTGGGTTATACAAACTCTGCTACCTAACACCCACTTAGTCTTAATGGCTTTATTACAGACGGAGATACATACATCCCATATAGAACACACTATTAGAAGTTACCATTTGCCCTCCAATGTTGCAGTTCTATCGAAATCACCCAGTGTAACAATACAGGCACTAGAGTGCACACTACAATTGCTTCATAGCTGCAAATAACAATAACAATAAGAAATCTGTTTGGTACCAAACGATAACTAAATGTCTTCCTAGGCACTTTTAATTATGCTGGAAAGGAAGCAATACAAGCAAAGACAGATCGTCAAAAAAGTAGGAGCCGAGTAAGTAAATACAAGCTCATGTATAATGCACACAGTCATCAGCTAGATGCATCAATGGCACCTCTACCTGTGGTGACTGAAAAAAGTGCAAACGATTAAGACCGAGTTACTAACCTTCTGGTGTTGCTTATAATTATCCTTCCGAGCAGCAATAGCCTTTTCAATGATGCTGATTCGGTCTTGGCACAGCCGGACTAAAAAACAAGCACCTTCATGTACTGCAAATGCGTGCCGAGGTGTAATTAAATTAACGACGAGCAAAGCAAATTGCTGAAACGTTGACTTCTTGGACAACACATCACAAAAGTCCTTACGATGTCAGCATATCGTTTGGCAAAGCTTAGAATACATCATTTTACTAGATTATCCTCGCATGAAGGAAGCTGCAGAATCAAAAAGAACTAGCAACAGTCTAAGTAAGCTAGAACCAGTGGCAGAGCCAGGATTTTCATTTAGGGGGTAAGACCTGCCAATTTTTAGATAGGGGCAAGACTTGGAAGATTTTCATGTAAGCGGGACTAGATCTGCAATTAATGAAAAATGATGGTGCAAAATTATGGTGATTATTCGACACAGCTCGGCAGTTGCTCATCGAGTGGAATTAATCCATAGTTTCGACGTTGGTGATGGTCGAGGCATAGGAATATGGGGAGGCTCAGGTCACTGCCCCTCTGTTGGGGGGGGGGGAGGAGGACAAACGCACCCTGCCTCCCCCCAATCACAGGCTAGAATCCCCCACTGCTAGCTAGATCATAGCTCGATCGATAGCTAGAATCCCCCCAGAGTTAGCTAGAATCCTGCCACCAGAATACCCCCACGCACGAAGTACTACAGCAAAAAATCTAATCTGCACTCTAAAAACAAATGCTGAGTAAAATGGTATAACAAAATTATAAAAACTATCCGATATGCAGTATCCCTGGCTTCTCCTGGTCACTCACAGTTTTCAAACGACTGCTGTGTCACCTCTTCATTGTGTGCCTCGGCTAACAGCTGCATACAAACACACATCTGCAGGTGCAAGCCATTAGAGCTCTCTCAAATCCACCAGAAAAAAGCGAGACAATCATGGTAGTTGATTTCGATCACGACAAGTTTCATCACATAGGTAGTTGCTATATGTAATCAGCATCCATGTAAGCATGTTGGCTCGCTAGTTTGGTCTCAGCATAGCAGTTCAAAGTTCTCGAGCTGCCTTTCTAGGGCACTGCCAGAGCGGTTGAGCTAGACTGTCTACATATCAGACTCTAAAGTTCAGCACATGCTTTTGAACCGCACGCTAACGGTACAATGGTCAAGAGAACACTTGAGCACGTAACACGTGCACCGACCTGGCTTAATGTCAAACCCACTTTTGGCCATTTAGGCAGACTACTGCAGAGCAAGGCTGCTGAGTTACACCAGAGCTCCAATGAAGCAGGAAAGGGAGGAAGCAGCTCAAAGCATGCAACCGCAGCTAAGCTTGCTGCTGAGTCACCTATGCCTCCTGCAAATCAGGGCCATGTTCATGCTAAGATAGCGTTCAGCGTGTAGCATTAACGCTCAAATTGGCCGCCCTCACTGATCCATCACTACGCCGTCAGCCGAAACCAGCAGTGACCCGTCTTCGAGCCAACCGAGCGCCGGCGTTTAGGCAGGCGAGCGGCACGCCTCATGCGCCTACCTTGCAGGGGCAGCAGCTGCAGGCCCAGCTCCTCGACAAGACTCATGGCACCGACCAGGTCCAGCTCCTCGTGGATCGCCGCACAGAACGGCTCGCTAGCACTGCCGCCGCCGGAGCTCGAGCTACCGGCAGCGGCTTGCAGTGTCGCCTTGGCAAGTGCCATGTATGGGTCGGCGGAACCGCTCGCCGCGTTGAAGTACTCGCGAGCTGCTCTCAGCGCAAGCACTGAAAAACGATGCGGTGCTCATGCGCAGCCGGTTGGCGAGCTTGGCGGGATGGCCGCATAAACAACAGCAGTGGCGGCGGCGGCAGCGCCACATCGGCCATGATATCTCGGATGATCCAGCAGAGGCAGCCAAGGCCACGGGGCTGCAGCTCCTCTCCAAGCCAGGGGGGGGGGCACGATCCAGAAGGGTGGCGTTTAATCACATACCCCCCAATCAGGCTTTCTTACGACGGGTCGGCTCGCCTCGGGAGTCGATGCTACGATCGTCCTTGCGCAATTTCTGTCCACCCAGTCGCTCGGATACGAGCAAGCATGAGTGTTCTGTGCAACAGAGGTTTGGTCTGGAAAGGCTGATGGGGTGACTCATGCACTCTCCCTTGGCCAGTCCCTAAGCATGCAGCTCCCTCCAGACCCATATTTCGGTGACACACTTGCATGCACCACCACCTTGTCCACTGCTCACAGCACATGCCCGCTGGCTTGGGCCTCACCGGATGCATAAGTTCATTGGCACTTGCTCAGAGCAGCCATCCCCTGCTGCTCTTTTCTCTACCCTCGTGGAGGCCGGTTGCTTTAGAGGAGATTTACTAGAGAGCTCTCAGAGCCCCCACACTACAGGCACGACTGTGCCGCCGGACCACAGAACACAGGAGCTCGGCACATTCCGATGCTCCAGCTTCCGGGGCAGACGAGCAGCGAGCTAGACTGACACGCTGGCTGGAGGACCGAGCTAGAATGCAGGACTAGCCATTGCACCGGACCAGTCTTGGTTAGAGAAGGGTCGCCAGAGGCCAAGTCTCACTACTACCCCTCCTTCGTTCTCAGTAAGGGTGAAGCAATCTTTTCCAGCGTGACTGTCAAACGCACGCTTTGTCGATTCCCCAGGGCTACCGGTAATGGCTCCATTCTAGGACTATCGCAGTCAGTACTTGCAGTAGTGTCACGAACGCTTGGGCAGCTATTCAACAGAGTCCACTTGCAGTCCATCGGCCACGCCAATGCAGAAGCCCCGCCGGTGACTGCAAACTTGCAAGCTGCAAGCACCCGCAGCCGATCTCTTGCGATTGCCACTCATGCCTCGTTCACACACTGTCCTCCGGTGCACGTCACGTGGTCTCGTCTGTGACAGCACTCGGACTGTACATCGAAATGCTATACATGAACATTATGATGGTTCAAATTAATGCAGTTCAGAGAGAGAGAGAGAGAGAGAGAGAGAGAGAGAGAGAGAGAGAGAGAGAGAGAGAGAGAGAGAGAGATATATATATATATATATATATATATATATATATATATACACACACACACACACACACACACACACACACACACACACACAAAGAGAGGTAGAGGGGAGAGAAATGGATAGAGAGAGGGAGGAGACAGAGAGGTAGGGATAAAGAGGGGGAGAGAGATAAAGTGGGGGAGAGAGATAACGAGGGGGAGAGAGAAAGAGAGAGAGAGAGAAAGAGAGAGAGAGAGAGAGAGAGAGAGAGAGAGACAGAGACACACACAGAGAGAGAGAGAGAGAGAGAGAGAGAGAGAGAGAGAGAGAGAGAGAGAGAGAGAGAGAGAGAGAGGAGAGATAGAGGAGGAGAGACAGACAGAGTGGGAGACAGAGAGGGAGACAAGAGAGGTAGAGATAGAGGGATAGAGGGATAGAGAGGGATAGAGAGGGAGACCAAGAGAGGGAGACCAAGAGAGGGAGACCAAGAGAGGGAGACCAAGAGAGGGAGACAGAGGGTGACACAAGGCAGGCTGAAGACAGCACGCAAAGCGTCTGCGTGGGTGGCGCCAAAGATAACTGACGCACCTGCCATGCGTTCGCCACTCAACGGCTTGGGCAACGGTGGTGGTGCAGCAGCTGCTGCTGGTGAGGTCACAGAGGTGGGGAGCTTCTGCCCGGGCAGGGCGATGCTCAAGCCTAGCGTTTTTGCTTGTGGTGCTGGCAATCTCCCTGCATAGCTGCCAGCAAGCTGAACATTCGCCAGCACGCCAGAGCACAGCAGACTCTCCAGGAAGATCTGAAGCAGAAAAAAGTAAGATACGGTCCAAAAATACTGCCAGCACCTGGCGCGGATAATCCAGCAATCTGAGATGTTGGCACCGACTTGGCACCCGACCACATATGCTCGTGCTACTAAAAGGAAATTTGGAACCCCCGAGTCTACACCTGAAAGGCAACAAGCTACCACAAACCCAACTCTCTCCAGGGAGGGGTGCTATGCATGATCAAGATCGCAAAGCAAGGTTGCTGAATTGGGTAATCCCATACTGACTCAGCTATTGGCACTCCAATTGGGACTCATGGTTCTGCCAGGCCGAATCAATCGCTCTACAATAAGTAGCAGCCATCAGGCTGCCGGTCTGAACTTGAGCTAGAGACAGCACAGCAAGGAAGCCTCACTTGGAAGGCGACATCAGCAGCAGAGAGAAAAGTAGGAGATGCAGTAGGCTCCACAAACTGCAGACAGAAATTGCAGACAGAAGTTTTCTTTTCTTTAACTACACCTACAGGGTATTGGAGAAGCAGATAGACGTCACAATTCATCCACCGTTAGTCATATGAGACAGAGAAACGGCATCTAGTCCGAAAGCAGACCTTCGGACTCTGTATTACTCATAGCAATCCTTGTACGAGTTGCAGTTACACAGTGCACATACACGCACTTCGAGAGAACTATCCAAAGCGCTCGGAGTGAGATTTAGTTCTTATAGGGTGCCATACAACTGCGTAATTATTCTTATAAAGACAACAGCTCGGGGACCTGTGACATCTCTCCTCCAGAGGAAACACTTGATCGTCAAACTAAGAATTGATCCTGCTGCTGACGATATATACAAAGCTGCTCGACCAGCCCAATAGAGAGGCGCTTGGCTCACAACAGGTCAGTTGTAGCACTAACAACCCAGGGCCTTCTGAGAGCACCACCGTGGGCCCAGCGCATTTTGACTAGATCGAGCACCACCACCAGACATGGAGAAACACTCGAAGGACACGATCAGGCACGACGAACGAGGCACATCAAGTACCCTCCAGAGGGCTTCTACCATTACGGCAAGCTTCACCAACCTCAAAGCAACTTTCTTCATCGAGCACCACTGTGTATATCAGGTTTCTAATGGTGAGTATGTCCTCAAGCAGCTTTCTCCACTCCGAGTCTTTCAAGGCTGGCTCCCTACAAAAATGACTGCAATCGATCGTACGACCAACAACATCCAAGAATGATTATGACAGACAGAGGGCCATCGACAAGCCGATTGCACACTTCTGGAAGTGATAAACATGGACCACTTGCCTCATAGGGCTTAGGAACCCAAGGAGCAATAATTCGGTAAGATGCAGTGGTTAGGGTAGTGCTCAGCTTTGCACTGCAGCCTGGTTAAGAGCGAGCGATTCTACTCAAGTACACTTAGCACAAGTACAGAAAGAACGCTCCCGAAAAATACACAGCAAACCGTAAGGAAAATGCACCGAAGAATATTCTTCCGGGTCAAGAGCTGTCTAAGATGCAGTGTGCATACCTGCTGCCAGCACGCCTGGTAAGCTTAACCATGAGCATTCTAGCATCACCAGCCACGAGCTGCAACAAATAACAAGGTTCGCAGAAATAAACTGCATCATTCTGTTAGTACTCTGAACGGCATAATGTTGCTTGTAACAGGCATAGCATTCATAAATTTCCGGTCGTTTGCACACAACATGTAAATATAGGACCGTAAACAATTCGAGAACAATTGGTGTACCAGCCCTCCCCTTGCACGGCTAATGCAAAGGTAAAATTTTAAGTGATGCAAGCCTGTAATCAGCTGGTTCAGTCAATTGCCGCACCAACTTTTAAAGGACAGTAAAATCAGCATTTGCAAGATACAGTGCCATCACATGTATAAAAAAATGTGACACGAGTTTCAGCGGCCTTTTTAGAATGTAAACAACGTCAAAGAAAAGTAAAGAGTAGCATACTTAACTGCCTACTTTATACCACAGCTTTCACCGATTGCAGCACACAATAATGAACTGCCTGTTGAAGGACTCGATACCATGATCAGGGTCGTTAAGCACAAGCAACTAACTGCTGGGCTGAAACAAAACGTGCATAAGAATAGGGATTATAAACTAAGTTTGATTTTAAGTCAAGTTTGATTTTAAAAGCAAAATCATGCATTGAAGGGGTTCTTTCCAAAGTGTTCATAAGCCGAAACTTGCCATATATGTAACAAGCATGAATTACACGAACCCAATTGAACAAAGTGAACCAAAAGCTGCAGAGAGAAGAAAGTATGCGACTGACCAAAAGGATACTGACAAGAAAACCTCTTGTCGGCCATTAACGACAAACTGAAAGAGGGGCACAAACCCGGTACAGGCAGGTGAATATGTGGACAGCAAGGCCATAGAAAAAGCAGGGTTTTAGGGTTTGGGGTTTAGGGCAAACTAAGCTTGGGTAGCTCGCTTCGCATGAGAACGACAGAGGTTGACTAAATTTATGTTGCTTGGCCAGAATGGACCAGACACAGGCAGCCTTCGTGAGTGTGCATACATGTGAGTATGTGCGGGTGTATAAACACACACATACTGATACGCACATCTCTTCTCAAAAGTTATGTTCCACCATTACAAATGAACAAATTGGCAACAGAAGGCAGCACTCCAGGAGCTGCCTCAGTTGCTAGAGAAAAACTATTGGTGCAGTCATGAGCATAGGAGCAGGTTGCTGGAGAAATGCCAGGCATGGCATATTGAGGACAGTCACCAAGGGCAAACCTTTCTGGCAATCTTATCGAGCAACACAGAAGAGATCCTCTCAGATAGGCAAGTGACGAAGCGACCATACATGACATGACAGACGACTGGAGTCAAGTTGAATGGACCGAGTAGTTCAAATTGGAAAACCTAATCCTCAAAACGGGCTCGTCCAGCATATCTCCTGTTGTATCTGCATGCAATTTGGATGTCCTGGTCCAACATGACCATTCCCTTCAATATGACCAAACAGCTTCAGGTTTAAGAAGTCGACCTACTTACAGCAAAAAATATAAAACTGTTCAGACCTGCTTAGAAAAGACATCGATCGATCTGGAAAAATGTCGAGATTTCAAGTGCTAGAGGTCTTCTGGGGAACAATTTGATTTATCAAGCATGATACTACTCATCATTCAATTGTGTTTCCCTTTGCAGCAAATGTAAAGCGCATAGAAAGAGATTGAGTTCTCTGAGGGCGCTTTATCAAGTGTATTATTATTATTATTATTTGGCATCAGGACAATTACTCGAAACACACATCGTATTTTCTTTGAAGCAACTGCCAGATCCGTGAACTGACCGAGTCAGTCTCTTGACCCAAATCCCACAAAGCATCTCTGGGAGCTATCCGAGGTCCGATTCCGCCCCTGCTATGAGTCTGGATGAGCTGTTTAGCCGGCTTCAGTGCCACTGGGGTAATACTAACTCAAGATTTACAAAAGGTAGGATGACTCTATACCAAGGCAAACAAGAGAGGTAACTAAAAAACCCAGGGAGGCCCGACCCATCACATTATTTGCTCGGTCAATTAAGGTTTTGTGTGCAAGACATTCGGCAGAAATTGAAGATGTATTTTTATACATGCTAAGCCGAAAGCCACCAAACCACGCGGAAAAATTTTTGCAAAGGACATGCATGACAAGTGAACAGTATGACAAGTGGAGCATGCTACCTACGACCGCAACTATGCTAGCCCGGCTTAGCAAGCTGAGCAAAGCATCAAGAGCCAGCCCAAGGTTGCGCCAACACTTAGCATTGCCAGAAAATCAAATGTTATGTCTTTGACATTCTATATACAGATATTTCGTGCTCAGAGATGCACTGCTCAGCAATCCCTGCCGAAGATGGGCTGTCACCTGTGAGTTTCGAATATGAACCAGTGGTGTCTGCACCTCGTTTCGGGAGAGTATTTCTGAAACCCTTCAAGAAAAGCAGCCAAAGCACCCTGGATGGTGTGCACAACAGAAGAAAGCAGGCACTGGTGATACAAGCTACGAAGCAAATGTAACAAAAACCAACTAGCCCTCAAAAATTCAGCAAAAAGCATCCTGCTGTAGATCCAATAAGTAAGCAAAATCTGGCTGCTTCAGTGTACAGCAGTGAGCTACAGCAAGGTCCTTTATGTACAGCCTCTAATGGCTGCTCGTAAAAGTAGGGCACTCGAACAAAAAGCGGTCACCTCCGTGGTATCTTGCACACTCACGCATGCACACACACGGATACAGACACACATGTGCGCACACAGATACGAAGAGCATGCAGTAACAGTGGGGTCATTGCCACGAACGAACATCGGCATCAATATCAATATTATAAAAAGCCACGCTTTCAGAAAAATATACCTCAAGTAAGTCTTTAGTTTTTCTACATCACATAAAAGTTCTTCCAATTTAGAAGATACTTTCCTGCAACATAGTTGAAACACAGCCTTATATTAACTGAGAAAGTTGTTTCCTGAATTCTTTCAGAATTCCTCTGCATAGCAACCAAGAAGTACAGAAAATTAACAGCAAAATGCAACAGCTAGGCAGAATAAAAGTTATAGACTGTGCACTTACCGTGAAGCTACCTTTTCGGGTATGCAATCGACTATCTTGGCTGCATACGTGTTGTTTTCATATCTAAATATGAAAGCAAAATATAAGTAAGAACCGATCACAATGGGAACGGTATGCTATGCAAGCATTTCATAACATCTACCAGTTGTTTTCTATATTTGACCATGTAAGAAAAAAGATCTCGTACTCAGTTACTTGGAGGCGCAACTGACGAATTCACCAAGTCGCAAAAGTACTTGGACAGCCCAGGCAGCCGAAATGGCTGTCGCCCACTAGTCCGGATTTTAAATAAACAGCACGTTATGTATAGCCGAAGCAAGAGTGCAAAACATACAAAGAAATAAGTGTTCTGTCAATGTCATTTATTTTCCTCGATTAATGCGCTGGTACGACGTTGACGTTCTTGTGTTTGTAAGGGAAAGTCAAGGTTGTTGGGCATGACAAACCGGTGCCATTCCATCATTACTGCAGAAGCACCACAAAATCATAGTCGGCCACTCAGCAGTTTGGTCATAGGCTGTAGGAATTTAGGAGAACGGCTATTATTGGTCATCGGACCACACAATGATCTCACTTAGAGTTTGAAAACACCAAATTTGCCTCTGTTGCAGCATGCAAAATCACCTTAGGCCTCAGATGCCAGTGGATTGGGTTAGCGACACATGCAAGGCTGCTTTTTAATAATCCAAGGCACCAGAAGCAGTACTTCCTATCGATGCAAGCAAGCCGGCTGTTCATTTTAAGCTAAAGGTGTCAATTACTTCTCATGAACACCAGAGAATTTATGGCAACCTATTGCTGGAGCCAGGCAGACCAAGAGTCATTCAAATTTAGCCTCGACATTTTTAGTGCTCTCACTATCCTCTTCCAAGTCGTTTTTAACAATTCTCGTCCGAGTTCTAAAATACTGACTACTTTCTTACACCAGTTTGGGCATCTCAGAATAGTCTAATCGAGGATTAATAATATAATCTGACGAACTTGGAGTGACTGGTAGACTAAAGGCCATACAAGAACTGATGCTTAATGGGTTCATTTTGCCATCTAAGTGATTTTCTCAGCTCCAGGGAACACATTGGCGATGCTGCATCTATCGGTCTCTGATGGCCTAGAGAGGCCAAAACGGCCATTTATAAGGAAATTAGGAGGACTTTCGAATGACTATGAAAGTATTGCAGGTAACACACATTGTTACTAAAATTAATTGAAAAAGTTAGCTAATCCAATAACGAGTGAAGACAATGTAATTCCCAGCTCCAGCATAATCACGGACTTTGGTACACGAAACAAAGTGCTGTAATTTTTAGCTGTCCAATACTTTTGAGACTTGGAGATAATGTCAGCCACGTTATAAGGTCGATCTTCCCCAAGTCGGTGAAGAAACATCCGTCTAGCAGCCTCAGCAGTGGGCAGTTGAGGTAGCATTGGTGAGGGCGAGCCTGCTGGCTTACGCCCACACTTTATGGTGTGATTGCAAATGCATCTCATTCTTGGTTGGCCATAGTGCACACGGCTAGCTGTATATCTGCATTTGGCGAAGCTGCAGATTGGTTTCAATACATTGGATGTCAGATCTTGTACACTGAAACTATATTAAGGTTATGACTTGCAACTGCGAAGCAATTCGATGGTACACTGGGTTCATTTTGCCACTATGAACCGTCTGCTTAAGGTTATTTGAAAAAAACTATAGCTACGCCTGAACAGCCAAGTACAGAGCAAAAACTAACGTGTCAGAAGCTGTGACTCAATGAAAGAAGCTGCATTGCAAGAAGGTAAATCTCAGTCGTGTATCAGCTGTGCCAAGCCGTCGTGAGTGATGCACTGGTCAGCTGGTCAGACCATTGCATTGCTACAAGTCGCACAGGCTTCAAAGCACATGTACCTCTTTCCACCGCCAGCCAAGAACAAAACAATCATTGCAAGCCGATAAAAGAGTTAGAATCAACAAAAGTGCAGCCTCCCTGCTATGCACACACACAGACCTTATGCAGCTTAGCACGTTCAAACGAATGGTGCACAGCCAATAATTTCTGTTCCCAAAGCAGAAGAAAATGTCACACGTCACCAGACAGATGCATCCGTGTTTGCTACCTGGTGTTCTATGGTCTGCAGTCGTCTCCGCGATCGCGGGCAACCGATCAGCTCAGCAGGCCATGTGGCCGGAAGCAAGGGAACCAGGAACTCGGGCAAGTTGTAGCTGCATTACCTGCGCACGTGCATCCCCTACCGATGCTGCAAGAAAGCCAGGCAGGGCCGGCGGGTGACTAAAGACGCCCTTCGAGAAGGTGAAGCTAGCCACCCTTCGAGAAGGTGAAGCTGGCCAGTAAAAGACAGCTCGGTGGGTGGGGGGAGGCACAGGCACACCGACTCAGAGCAGTGTGACACACCTGTCACTGGCATAGACGCAGGCCAGAGCGAGGGACACGAGATGCTCCTCGGTCCTGATGACACTGTGAGCTGCCGGCACAGCAGAGCCGCTCTACATGAGAAAAAACGAATGTGTCACTAGAAGAAACCAGCAGGCAAAGCCGAATTCAGTAAACATAATGCGGTAATATCTGGGTTGGTACTAAGGAGTGAGGCAAGCATGCTTGCTACAACATGGCTTGCTCTGAATAGGCTGCACAGCGATACATCACCACAGCGATACAACTTATCTTTGCAGCGATTTGGCATACGACTAAAGTAAGCAAAACGACTTTAAATTGTTTTAAAATGGCGGATTTAGGGTCAGAAGAAGATATCTGGAAAGGACTCCTTATCAGTTTATGCTGAAACCCAAAGGCTGCGAACAACCCGAAATTGTACAGCGAACCCACAGAGCCTTATTTATTCAACGGGAAGTGCTGACCTGCCATGCCTGTGGCCCAATTGTCAAGCTTCATGCCGATGACCTTTATGAACACTTGCAATGAGCCTGGGGGAGCTAGCATAACAGCCGATGATTGCAAGCATTTGATCAGCTCCACACCAGAGCGTTCCAACAGGTCCATGCAAATGAGGGAGGTACAACGGCATGCTGACTTCATAAATTAAGCACAATATGTAATAATTATGAGAATATGTTGGGTTTATTACTGCAACTAGTGCGAATATTTTTGATGACTCCAACGTTCAATATTTACTCAAAATGCAGGCGATTAGGCAGCCATCATGGCCACTACCCCAGCCATCCAAATACTTTATTGCTTGAGTATATACCCATTCATTCCAACAAGCCTTCACTGTACAAGGTAAGTGGGTACCACCAGGGGATAGCAAAGTGTAATTAACCATCAGTATATGATGTTCAAACCTACTATTAAGGCCAGGCACGCTGACGTTACTCCTGTATGAGATCAGTTGGCCAGGTGATGCAGGCACATCGTGAGCTAGCATTAGACACAAGCAATAGCTCGGTTTTGCTACTTACGCTAGCCTTTGATGTCTCGAAGACTTTGAGGGCAAGCTGCATATTTTCTTCGGCAAGGCTGATGACATAGGACGCGAGCAGCTGGTCATAGCTTCCTGACTGTCGTGATTCACGGCGGTGAAGGAACGGCACTAGCCAGCGATGCAAGTTCTTCACGTACATGTCAGCACTAGACTGAAAAATATCAAGAAACACGGTGCTTGCTAGATAGCATACGAGCAGACACGAGACCTCTGAATCTTAACCTAGGGGTAAGGTGCTTGTGCTTCACGACCCAGGTAGTGAGTTCGAGTCCTGCAGCTGACAATTCTTAGTTGAGTGCTGCAAGCTGGGTGATAGCTGAAAGGTTCCTCTGCAGCTCTACAAATGAGGCTTGTGAATCAGCTAATTGCTAGTTTTACCTTTGTATGTCACTTTTATAACTAAAGAAAGTAGGACACACGAGCTCTCTCCCCTTCCCTATATTGGATGTTTAAATCGAGACCTTAATCACCATGGCTTATGGCAGACGGCTTTCTTTTACATTCGCAGGCTCCACGGCTTGGACAGCCGCTGCAGTATGCGCAGGTGACACCGCAAGGCAATATTGTAACAAGCTTAATCAGAGTCTAAAAAAAGTGGCAGTAAGCCATCGTATACACGAATCATTATATACATATAAATATATATGTATATTATCAATTTTATCAATATATCATTTACATATACAGTTTTATTATATATATATATATATATATATTTATATATATAGTTTTATTATATATATATATATATATATATATATATATATATATATATATAATGCATATAATAAAAATATCCCTGTATAATAAAAATAATGCCTTTCATCTGCTGGAAAGGAAGCATGTCCGTTTGGTTAGTAATAACATGCCCAACTTTGGTACACATTAGCACACAAATGACAATTTACACAGTAGATGGAAGCTATGGTAAAATAAATAACTGAACAAATATACTAGATTATGTGCACACCAGCAGGCCTTGTACAAAGACCGGATGCTGGGACTAGAAATCTCTGCACCACTTCTCGCCAAGTCCACGATCACTTGCTAGAATGCGGGCAGTGGCCAATGGCAAGGACAGCTAGGAGCAATGTCTGTTTCATGGTTACGAGCTTGATTCATACTTTAGCTGGCCACACTCAAAAAGATTGTATTAGACAACCTGGCTACAGCAAGGCTAGACCTTCACACCACAGATTTGAGCACAAGCTTTGGGGAGGTTCGACTAACCTTAGACATGAGTAGCTGCACTTTCTCCGCATCGGACATCGTGCGAAGACGGTCGAGCCGCAAGCCGAAGCCGATGCCACATTCATAGACCAGTACTTCCAAGGTAGTGAGATCTTCATACAGGTCTAAGAGGCCCTGCAACATAAGCGACTCCAGGGCGTGACGAACGGCGTTAACAATGGATCTGCTGAGCAGTGATGCTCAGTAGTTAATGCTCGTCGCAGCACCGTGTTATCTACGTTCTCTGGCCACAACAACCTGTGAGCAGCTGGTCATTCAGCACTGCATATGATACAGCAGACCCAACGGACTCTTTTTTGCCACACCAAACTGCTTGCTGGCCTACCGGCCTGTGCACTCGCACTTACAGCTGGTGCAAAACTCTGCAGCTAGGCTCGTCTGTCATGAGCAGTGCAGTTGCCCACACCACACCACTTCTCGACGACCTGCACTGGCTCCCAGTCAAGCAACACATCGACTCCTAGGTTTTGTCACTCACTTTTAATCACTTCATTCTTTGGCTCCATCCTACACATCAGATCTTCTTACCACCAGACTAAGCATCATTCCACCTGCTTTTCCGAATCTAACTGTTTAACCATACCTCGTACAAACCTCAAATCCTTTGGAGACCGTGCCTTTAGTTCGTACGCTCGCAAAGACTGGAACTCATTCCCGACTTGCGTCACGACATCTCCTGACTTGTCCAAACTTAAAAATGCACCTATTTATGACAGCATTTGATGGGTCCATTTAGTGGGTCCGACAGGAGTGCCAGCACGTGATAACTACCTGCTCGGGTGACACCATATTTTGAATAACTCGGAGGAAAATTTGGGGGGTGCTGACAATCGGCACCTGGTTACGACATACTTTAAAACCGTGATCGAAGGTCTCAGTTCACTCTCCAACGAGGCTGGCACGACAAGCTTTTGCTCTCATCATCCATTTTTTGTTCTCTCTCTCTCTCTCTTGCTCTCTGAAGAAAGCGCTGCAGCAGGTAAGTGCAGATGTATGTAGCAGTATTGCATAAATCTGGCTGTCACGCCACAGTGCTTCGTCCACAAGAAAAAGAGTGACTGCTCTAAGGCAGGGATGCCGGCCTTCCGGTATTAAACCGATGCCACAGGCACAAAGTTAGCGATGAGGGCCCAGCAATATATGAAGTCAGATGACTGCATTTACACGGTCTAGCATCATGCCATAGAACGAGCGCGGAAATGTGGCAGAAGCTACCCATTTAATGTCACCTGGAGTTGTGATGTGAACAATCCAAAGACGACAGCATTACGTGTCGCAGGATCGCAGGTCAATGCAACTGCAACTACAGTGAAACTATCAATATATTGGGGAATGGCAAATGCAGGGTTGAATCACGTTTACAATGTAATAAGGGCTGCACTGCAACCACACCCAATTCCAACTTAAGAGTCGAATGCTTCTAACAGCAAGAGCATCCAACACTTCCGCATGCTGACCTTGGACCAAGCCGAGCCTGAGGCATGCAGGGCAGCGCGCCAAGTCAGTCGCCCTCGGTCGCTCGCGGCTGCACTGGCGCAGCCGGCTGCTTCGGCGGCTGGTGGGCGTGTCATGCAAGCAGTCCTGCATCACGTTCCGGCACTGAAAGGGCAGCAGAGCGTACTTCCAGCGCTTCTTACCGGCACGCCGCCATCGATGCCGAGCTTGACCAGCTGTGCAGCATTCTCGACTTGGCACGACAGCGTGTCGATGTTGGCCGCCCGCCACAGGTACCACTCGCTGACGATGCCGACCGAGAGGGCCTCGCCAGGCTCGGGAAGAAAGCGGGCTAGGCCGGGCTCGGCCTCGTACAGGCCGTGGCTTTTGTAGCTCGGTCCGAGTTCGGGCCTGACGACGGCGAGGCAGGCGTCGAGCTCACACCAGTCGGCCAACTGGCCTGCTGCGCTGCTGCTATTGCCTAGCAGCTGGCGGACGCTGAGCTCTGGCCATGGCAAGACCTCGGGCTCCCGCTCCTCGATGGAGCTGCCTACCGCCGACTTGACGGAGCAGCGCTGCTGCTGCTGCTGCTCTCGCCCACGTCCGGGCGTTTTTGTTATGACGGGCAGGAGCCGGGCATAATCCGATGGCGATTGCGTTTCCGGAAAGTTTGCCAAAACGGCCAGCCTAGAGAACGACGGTCAGAACGCCGACGATCAGAGCAGCAGGTCGCCGATTATCGAACTGTCACAAAGCGAAGGGAAAAAAGTAGCTGGTGGTGCAGCAACCCGCAACAAAGCCCAAGCCCAAGATGTCCACCACATGTCAAATAAACCCACACACTTTTTTGGAAACACTAAAAACTGATCCTGCTATATCTGCCACATAGAAAAGACAGTTGCCTACAGTCAATCGAGCGTGAGAGGTCGTCATGGTTAACACAGTCCCTATACTTCTTTTTAGGTTACAGCAGCACTGAAATACAGCCACTGTGACACGTGACACCACGCGGCTGCTGTGTGTAGTTACACGAGCAGGCAGTGGCGGAGCCAGGATTTTCAGGTTGGGGACTAGTCCTGCCGACAATGATAAACACAGTGGAAATCGCAGGTCACATATATTCGACATGTGAGCAGTTGCAAGATAAAAGTATGACATGATGTCCCCATTCACCTTCATTGCTGCCGTTTCTTTCTCAACATATAATTAATAATACGTTTGGATTGCACACTCAGTTAACTAAATCTCTTTCTGGACACTTACCACATGCTGTACAGGAAGCATGTCAACGTGGTTAGTGATGAAATGGTTATAAGTCGGCACGAACTAGAACCCACACGACAAGGAGAACAATTCATATGGACACAGCATATACTGTGACAAAAAGCTGCATTTCTAGCTTTTCTTAAAGGATAGCCAGAACAGTCAGTCGGAGGTATGATGCCTAGCCTCAATGGGGAGTAGTTTGGTTATATAAGTTGGAGTAAGAGAATCAAGGGACCTAAAAGTAAGTGAGCGACAAAACCTTAAAGTCGAAGCACTGCTTGATTGAGACCTGGTGCAGGTCGGTGACGACAAGTGGCGTAATTCTTCAACTGCAATGCATACGACCAGCAAGCCGGGTTGCGGAGTTTTGCACCAATTCTAACACCTTTCTTGCACAGGCCGAAGGATCTGCGAGCAGCAGCGAGTTGCAGAATTCGAGAAGGGATACTAAAAATAAATGGAATAGCTTGGACGTAGTAGGCCTGTCTAAGCAGGCCCAAATTTTTGCAATGTTAAGAAGGTAGTCAGACTTGAATGTGGAGACGATTATGACTTGTGAAAGGTCTCTTTGGAACAGGATACCTAGATTTGAAGACACTATTGCAGATATGCCGGAGGTGCTCATTTTGAGGGAAATATCTTCCAGTAGCTGAGAACACCAGCTTCGCCCATAACTAGCTTGTCACTCCTACCGTGGTGTTAGCAAGGTGACAAATGAGGTACCTGGTGGCACCGTGCGGCCCGACTAGACTAACTATGAAAGTGTCTGTCCGGTGGTGGTTTGCCGGGAGACTGCAAAATTCAGGGCTGGTGAGTGAGGAGGTTAAAACATGCCCAGCCACAACTCCTAGCCGAAAGCAGTGGCTTATCATGGGACGGTTAGTTGAAGCTTACTCGGTGGTGGATGTGCTTTATGCTTTGCGAACCGGTCTTACCAGTTTAAACTAAACGAACCCCCCAAAATCCTGGTATAACAGACCCTACCATATGCCTGCCATCGCTAGCGATGGCCCTGACCCCAAGGTGGATGCTATAGCATAACTAAATTGAAATGGTAGCAGAGTAGCCACCGGATCACAACTTCAGTCTAAGTTGGAATTTGGATTTTCGTTGCTGTATGTTCGGTTTCTAGTTTTCTAAAAGGGAATCTCTCATTTGAACTACTGCAGCTGCAGCACGAACTTGTTTAGGGGCCTCATTCTCTCTTCTGTCCGAACTTTCAAACTCAAGATGAGGCTGTTATTCTCTTTGAAACCAAATCTCAGTGGAAATTTTAGGTTCATCCATATAGTTAGTTTGCTTGAAACCCTCGGCTGATGGCATTCTCCCACTTGCCTAATAGCCAAGCATCTTGGTTAATGTGGCATATCAGTTGGTCCATCCCAGACCTCGGAGCAAGCATCCATGAAATAATAGTTTAAATGCAATCACATCAAACGATGACACACTGAACTGTGCAGCAATAACAATTGCTTCCTACGTACCTGTGAGGCAACGTATCACGACCAAGATATGTAAATATAATTTCCACTGCTTCCCAGTCCCCTGCCTAAAATAAACATACATTCGAGTAACACAACAGTGCAGCATATGCCACCCTATTGGTTTGGTGAGAAGTGAACAGCATTGCATATAAGTAGCACAATAGGGTTTTAGCCCAGGGGCGTTTCACGACCCAGGTCATGGGTTCAAGTCCAGAAGTGGGCAACCATTTATTGTCACTGCAATTAATGGTGATAGCCCTTAGGACTCGGCTGCTGCTACAGAAATGAAGCTCTTAAAGCAGCTAACCCGTACTTTACCTGTGCATATGATATAACCGCTTCAACGATGTCCTGGCTCCGGAATTTCTCAAAGAAAACAGAATCGAAACGACGCTCCGCAACATGAGGTCCACCAAGGATCTCCTACGGTCAAGAGAATGAGCAAGAAGTTACAAATGATGATACCGACCAGTCTTGGTGTGGAAGGATTTGCAAACAGCCCGACTAAACATGCCAATAAAAGTCGAGTTAGTCGTGTGCACAGCAGTATAAAAGTGCACGACTGTGGTAAGGATGATACCGAGCAGTTCCAGCACAGCTTATCACTTGATAAGTAACGAAAATACACCAGTATACAACAGTGCAATCGGTACAGATTACTAGCAAGAAATACACCGCATGGTGACACGAACTTCGGGCAGGATGTTGTTCTAACTGGTAAAGTGCTCAGAGCTGCATTTTAAAATTGCTAGCAAATCGACCAACGCTAACAAAGTGATCGGGCTATCCCAAAGCGAAGCCTCTAAGTTATGACAACGTGTTACGGTTGTTCAATCCATACTGTCCTTTTGAAAGGCAGCATCAAGATTCAGCCACAATAGATTTCGTCAATGAATAATAGCTAGCCGTGTGTCAATTCAAGCCCACAGTTGCACTGGGACCTGATAAACTAGGCACCAGGAGATCGCTGGCAAGGCCTGAGGTTATGTTGACAGTCACCAAGGTCACAAGTGTTAAGATAGCAGGCATTCTCCAACGGTACTCTTGGATTGACTGTGCCGGGTCACTAAGGCTCGGCCACACACAGACGAAGTGAAATAGCAAGGTAAGACCACTCCTGGAGCAATCAAGCTAATACGAAAACCAACAGAGTTCAATTATCCTAGATGCCATATCATGCCAAACGACTGCACTGACAGTGAGATCACTGCTCTTGCCAAGCTGCAAGAAGCCAAACTCAAACTCACAAGGCAATGTGAGACACTAGCCATACAGAAACAGGCTTCGGCTGAGGCTCAGCCTTGTCGGCATGTACTCACCTCATAGATGGTCAGCCGGTCGCTGTACTGCAGCAGCCTAAGCCTCGATCTGCACAGCTCTTTTTGCTCCAGGCTAAAACTGCAGAATAAAATTCAGTATGCACCGACCATTGCAAGCATTGCTGCTGGAGGATGGACGCACACGGTCATTCATTCGAGACGGTGCATTCGGCAGGCATATAAGGCCGACAAAAGCCAAGCGCCTCACTTGTCAAACTGGACGAGCTTCAGCAGGTCGCTTTCTTTGTGCATGCTTTGCTGCTCGGCCTGGTCTAGATCAGCAGAATCAGGCAAATTGCCAGCACTTTCCAGCTCCTCAAGAAGCCTGCAAGTGTGGGTTGAGTATATGACATTATCTTTCTATATGAGGCAAAGTACACCAGGAAAATTTGGAGTTGCAATAGCAACTACACATACAAGTTTGACAATGCTTACTGGACAAGCCACAAGAAGCCCATGGGACCAAAGGTAACGAGTTAACGACTCAGATTACTGTTTCGTCCACATGTCAACAAGCTTTCCTGTCTGTCTGCCCAAAATTCAGGTAATACCGCGCCCGTGTGCATCTTTGATGCCATAAGAAATTTGCCAGCGTATGTATGCGCAACGCATGGCATAGCTGCTGCAATCTTGCTGCAATCTTGCAAATCTGCAATCTTGCTTTCTTTCGATGATGAGTACTCGGATCGCTCACAAAAAAGCCGCAAGCACGCTCAAGCAAACCAAGCAGAGAAGGTTTCCTGGCCACAATGCCAAATACTCTTTTGGGCAAGCAAAGTGCAAGGGAGCACTTGGATTGTGCGGCAGGGCCTCTTGCTAGGTATTCGAGGTGGCTAAACGTCCGGTCGGCGAACAAACAAGATGCAGCTGCCAGCAACTGCAGTGCGCCACAGCATGCACTTGTGCGGACCAGCAGCTTGCTGCTACTTGACCTTGCCAGTTCATCACCAGCGTCGCCGGTCTCGGCACCGAGCCGGACCAGCACGGCCAGGCTGGTGCAACGCAATCCGACGTTGAGCAGCTCACGTGCAGCATCGACGTCACGTGGCACTCGATCCAAGCACTCGTGAAGCACCCAGCTGCGCTTGTTGATCTTGCTCTGTCAAAGGTCAATAGCCGCTCGTCAAGAGAACTCGTCTGGATGGGAGGGCAGGGCACGCACGTGTGCCCACACGGCACGTTCCCACACATCTAATGCCGTCAAATGCTAAAGAATTAGCCAAGGCATTGGGGAGGGGGTTCGAACCTCAAGCCGTCAAGTGCCTGGACACAGATTTAGTTCTCCCAAAGACACCGTACGCATGAATTATAAACAATTATTATATATAGAAACCGTTGTCAGTGCCTTGGCGGGTACTTCGGGGCTAGGTTTGGTGCTTTATAAGTCGTTTTCTTGATTCGATGACTTTCCAGAATCGCTTCGGTCAAAGGATGCGGCCAGGTTCGTAGGCAAGGTTCGATTCATGGATGCCTGACTTGGAGAACAACTACAACTAGGTAGCAGTATCAGTACCTCTAATAAAAAAGAATACACTGCTCGTAAACACACGACCGAGCCCAAACATATTATCGACCCATTGTTTATGCAATTGGTAGGAATTGCAGCTTAAACTTCAAACTCAAAAGCAAACGAAATCACGAGTCAATAGGACAACAATTTTAAAAATTGGTCGTGCAAAACGTTGAGGCATACTTGACTAGGCATCTTGTTGCTACAAATTTTAAATTTACCCATTTACAAGTGAGCTCCCCTCATAGAGAATCGGATCACCTAGTCATACGAAAACGAGACAAGCTTTCTCTGCCTTTGTTCTAGAATGCTGCAGAATAGAATCGTAAATCTGCTAGAAAAAGCTGCTAGAATCTGTGCTGAGCAGTATGATATCGATTAATGAATTGTCGGAGTCTATAAAGGGGAAATGTGTATGTTATACCAACCGAAAGTCGGCAACATTAATAACAATAGCAATATCTACTAATTAAAGTGATAAAGTCTGTCACGCAAAAAGATGACGTGCTTGCAGGGCATTGTAAGATGGTGAACTTCCTTCAAGAGGAAAGATGGCGCAGCCGTTGGTTTCCGAGACGGAACTACTATGAATCAGCTAAGTGAGTCCAAATGCATAGAGCTGCTCATATAGAACTAAATCTCTTGGCATTATACATATTCTGCAAAAAAAGCATGCACAGTATCAGTATTCACAATCACACGAACGACAATAAACGTGGACCCAGCAACATCTGTGGGGAGGAGGTGCGATTTCAGCTTATTTTGAATGTCACGTCAGGGGATGTCGGGACGCCAGTCGTGAGAGGGTTCTAGGCGTTGGAAGCAAATAAACAAAAGGCACGGTTTCCACAAGATTTTGAAGTTGGTTAGAGGGACATGTAAACGGCTTGATTCAGAAGAGCGGTTAGTATAACGCCTAGCCTGACTGGGAAGCAGTTCAGATAATTAGGCCGGGGCAAGAGAATGAAAGGACCAAAATGTGAGGAAAATGATTGAAGACGATATGGTGCTTGATGGGAAGCTAGCTCGGGTCGTTGTAATGTGGCAATTACTATAATTTACGACAGACAAGGCTAACTGAAGAGTTTTACACCAGCTGCCAAGTGACGTTATGTAACGGCCATAAAGATCAGCAAGTAGTGAGTTAAAGAAGTCGAGACACAGTCGGATGTCACAAATGCACGGAGAATGGCTAGGTAGTTAGATAACAGCTACCCTGTGTAGGTGGGCCCGGATTTTGCAATGATATGTAGCTGAAAGTAGGCAGACTTAACTGAGGAGCTGATGTGGTTGTCCAGTGAAAGGTCACTCTGTACAGCCGAATTCGTGCAGATACTACAGAAGGCATGCTGGCCTTTTTTAAGGATATGTTTTCCAATTTCCGAGTAACGGTAGGCTTGCCCATAACTAGTAAGTCGGTTTTGTAGTTAAGTAGAGCTCCTTATAGAACTGTGAGTAGTTTGCTGCAATGCACAGTCTCGAAACGATGACTTGAGCATGCCGAACGGATAGTACCGAGCAATCTGGAGGGCCACTCGACGATACGCCCCGCAAAGATAGGCTTATAACGAGTGAAGCCTGGCAGAAATAGCCCGCGCAGAAACAGCTCCAGCTCATGCCAAGAGCCTGCGGATAGCTGCTGGGAAGCTCGCTAGCCTAGACATGGTCACGAGGCACCCAAAGGAACAGCAAATCTTCGACTGGATGTCCAATGGAAGCTCACTGACCAAGAGGCAGCTAGCTGATACCTACAGTGGGCTACCAAAAAAAAACGAGCCAGCAGTTCTTTGACAATCGGGGCAGAATGGACTACGGTGACAAAAGCAAGTGCAGAATTGTTGGTAACTGCAAGCGTGGCGTGAAGCACGTCAGTCGTCGATCAAGTGAAAGATACTCAGGCATGAGCCATGAACAAGTGGGATTTGGAGGCAGAGCAACATGGAGGAATGAAACAGCGATAGCGTCGACATGCTCCCCGGGATTCCTGGCATCATGATGCTGGACGTATACTAAGATACTTCCCACGGAGTATTAGCCTGCCGACAGGATACAGACCAGAAGCAAAGCACACGACTAAGAAGTTTAGAGACGTTTTTAATAAAAGTGACGAATCAAATTTCGAGGGATTTTTGCTGCGATAATGACCAAGTCCATCAGAGGTCCCTAGGCACTTCTTAAATCCAGGAATGAAGCAAACGTGGATCTTGCTATGCACAGAACTTCACTTCTTGTAGAACTAGTAAGAAGTTTGGAAAGGTATAACATCGAATGCTTAGAAGTAATAAGTTGGAACAGAGTCAGAGTGGATGAACCGGGATTTTGCTATTCAGTATCGTATCGTGCACTGTAAGCAAACTCATATATTTATTAAACTAGTACTACAGATTTGTACAGAACATTTTATTGACTCAATCTGCTGTTCCACAGCTTTAATAGCATGAAAGTAAAAACGCTCAGCTTGCTAAAGACGTCGGCAGCTAGAGGCCCGCCATGCTAGCGATGTGCTGTGTGTACACACAGACACACAAGCCAAAAAAAACCCTCAGCATGTTCATGCTACTGAACGATGACCAATCGAATAACCACGTCGGTAAGTCAACGTTTTCAAAAAAAAGATTTTCTGTGGGGGGGCTCTGTTTTGATGCTTAGCGCAGGGCCCCAAAATGGGGCTGCTCAGTACCTCTACCTGCTCTCCTGCTACCCTGAGGTTGCGGAGACGATAATTGAGCACGCGGCTGGGAGGGAGGGTGACAGAGCCCGAGCAAACCCGACCTAAAAAAAAAAGTACTCGGAGCCGATGGCTGCACACCGGCTGATGAGCATGCCGGAAGGGGCTGCTCCTGGCAGCAATTAAGCGTGCCTAGAGAGCTGCCTCGGCCGCTGTAAGGCCCTTGAATGATGAGAATGCGCCGAGTTCGTTAGGTGGGACTCACGGCTCACGGTCGGAACGCACAGACTGCAAGCTGCTGCCTGTGAGGCTTTTGGATAGCAACCGAGGTCACTCTGCTGTGACCAACATCGTGCAAGATAGTGCTGGCTGCAGTCAGCCGGCTAAGCTGACGCCTGACGAGTTAACGCTCCTTGAAACAAGGACAAGCGCATTGCACGAGCGCAGAGCCAGGCACTTATCTATGTATGTGGGCTGCTTGGCTGACGACACACATGCTGTGTGCAGCACAGCAACTTAAAACGGTACCGTACTGCTGTGCGCAAAGACGAACGAACGGCAGCGCAGAAGAATAATGGTGATATAGAAGCGGTGCACCGTTCGAGTGGAACCAGGACATGATCCGGCTGGCCTACCTATGCAAGAAACTGTGCCTTGGTGCAGGCAGCAGTCAAAAATAGGTTAAGGAAATGAGGTAACCAAAAAATGAACGAGCCAGCAAGGATAAGTGAGTACCTCCATCTTGCCGTGCAACTCTGCCGTTGCTTGACTGGGGGGGGGGGGGTAATGAGCAAGATAAGCTGCTGCTAAAGCAGATCGCTCACCAGATAATCCTGTATGGTAGCCAGAGTAACGGGGCTTCTTTGAAATTGCTTTTGATAGACGAGATCAGCATCCAGTCCGTACACCCTGGCCAGTGCCAGTGCCTCACCGTACTCCTCATCATTGATCTACAGCAAATGCTAATGGATAGAGGAGACGTAACGCATCAGGGAAGGGCAGCAATGAATGCGAACTGCTACCCACAGGCAAGGAGGTGCAAACGCCTTTCCTGTCAACAAAGCAACACACGCTCCAAGAAAATGGGGGAGAGAGAAAGGAAAGGCCTGACTGATAAAGCTGCCCACCTTACCTTGCGTGAGTACATCTCTTCAGGTGTGGTTTTCTTCAGAAGCACTAGTTTGTAGGTCTTGCTACGCAGCCTGCAGATAGCAAAGTAAAGTTTAATCTCAGTTCACAGGCAAATGGCTGATTACAACAAGAGCGTGCATGGCTTGGCTTAATGCATTGTATTAAATTATGCCTTGTGGCAGACCCCAGAGAACCAGTGGCTTGGACATATATATAATTCAATTGCATTGTGCCCTAAGTGAACTTAATCTCTATTCTGGTGCTTCACACATGCCACGGGGCTCGAGCCCACGACCTCGGTCAACTACATTCACCTTGACCATAATCACTTGCCCAAAGGCATTCTTTTAGAAAGCAGACCGAGTCAAAGCATGGCATACGTTTTGCATCAAACAATAAAGATTTTTTCAAAATGCATGTTACACTTCAGGAAATCAAGACCTCGCTGGCCTACCGGCATGTGCGATCAGGCACTTACAGCTGGTGCAAAACTCTGCAGCTACGCTTCTCTGTCGTGAGCCTCGCAATTGCCACAGTCATTACACCACTTCTTGCCGACCAGCACTGGCTACCAGTCAAGCAACGGATTGACTTCAAGGTTTTGTCACTCACTTTTAGGTCCCTTCATTCTTTGGCTCCAGCCCATCTCTCAGATCTACTCCCCCATCAGGCCAAGCTTCGTACCAACCACTTTTCGGAATCTAACAGTTTACCAATACTTCGTAGAAACCTCAAATCATTTGGAGACCAAGGATTCAGTTCGTATGCTCCCAAAGCCTGGAACTCCCTCCCGACTTGCGTCACAACATCCCCCGACTTGACCACATTTAAAAAGAAATTAAAAACACCCATTTAGGACAGCACTTAGTGGGTCCCTGTGATTCGTCCTTCATGGGCTTATGCGTGCTGACACTGTGCATGCTGCCACCAACCACACTTGCATGCTGACCCTGTGCATGTCACCCCACCCCTAACCATGTTATTCATGTTGTTTATCAAGCATGATACCACTCACCATTCAATCGCATTTCCCTTTGCAGCAAATGCAAAGCGCCTAGAGAGAGATTGGGTTCTCTGAGGGCGCTTTATCAAGTGTATTATTATTATTATATTATTATTATTATTATTATTATTAGGACTACCACCGAAAACATCTACATGAAGACAGAACAAAAAATATGTTCACACAATGCTTAAAATCTCAACGACCTGCACTGAGCTCCCTAACAAGTAGTGTATCGACTTCAAGGTTCTGTCACTCAGTCCTTCCATTTTCGTGCTCCAACCCTCCTATCAGAAATACTTCCTCATTAAGCTTTGCATGGCAGCATCTGCTTCTTTGACTAAAGTAGTTTAGCTGTGTCACAACCAGCCTTAAATCCTTCGAGAGACCATGTATTCAGTTTCCAAGCTCCCAAAGCCTGGTCCTCACTTACGACTGACGTTACAATATCTTTTCACCAGAAGAAATTTAAAAAGGAGCTCAAAACGCACCTGTTCGTCACAGCATTAATAATAATAATAATACACTTGATAAAGCACCCTCAGATGACTCAATCTCTTTCTAGGTGCTTTAGAATTGCTGCAAGGGATTTTTATTAATACATTTGCATAGCAGCCTCAGAGAACCTCTTTCAAGTCACAAGGACCCAGAAAATGCTGTGAGAAGCAGAGTGTTCTTAGCTTCTTTTTAAACGTTTTCAAGTCAGGGGATGTCGTGACGGCAGTCGAAAGTGAGTTCCAGTCTGGAGAAAACAAACTATAGGCATGGTCTCCAAAATATTTCAGATTGGTTCGAGAAATAGCTAAAGGATTTGAATTGTAATACATGCTATCATTGTGTATGTCAAGGTCTGATGTAGAAACACACAAATACACACACAGGCACACTCAAGCATATAAACACCTATTCAAACTCCTCTGAGGAACAATGAAAAAACGTCTCGGGAGATAAGCAGAAAGTCTTAATGGAACAAAAAAGAGCAAAAGAAAATCCCTCTTCTGTCATTCAGCTACCTCGTAACAGCATGAATGGTAAGGAGATCCAACGCAGATAAACAAAAGGCTTAGTTCAAGTAAGACCAAGACAAAAGATGCCGGTCACGCTCCTTGCCAGCAAGCACTCTATAGCAGCGAAACACAAGCTTTGACTTAAACATTTAATTTCCCACACGCTTGCACCACTACAAGGGACACTGTCACTTCCTCCCCCCAACAGATTAAGGAGGCTGCAAATTAATGGCCAGGCAAAATTAAAAGCCTCCTCGAACAGACGTAAGTAGGGAGCAATAGACGGGCCCTTTGTAGAATCAAGCTCATGCACACTTGTCATGCATACCTGTGGCGAGCCTTCCTTGGCCACCTGTTATAGTCATCTGTCAGGTATAACTTCAGAAGTTGCTTGGCAAAGTTTGTAGCTCTTTGCACAACAGTCATAGAGGCAGCAACATCGTCCTGGTCGTTGTCGGACAAATCCGAAGCAGCACTTTCGTCGTTATGCAGATCGGAAGCCTTTGCAGTGCGAGCTTTCAGCTTGCGCAGTTCGCACTACAACATGCAGAACCACCTTCACAGATACAGATCTGATTAATGAGAACAAGAGCACTAGAGAGCAACTATTCGCTAATCGTTAGTAGAATAAACAGCAACGACGTGAGCCTGATGCATGTATAAACACACACGTGGACACACGTGCGCTTGCACGCACGTGCGCTTGCACGCACGTGCGCTTGCACGCACGTGCGCTTGCACGCACGTGCGCGCACACTCGCGCACACACAAACAAACATGTGCACACACAATTCTGCAACTGTGGCTGGGGCGCCCAGCATGTTCAGCATGGCCATACCCACAGCTACACGGATCAGCACTAGTTCATCAAAGAAACAGCGCCAATCACAGCCACAATGAAGGAGGTCTACCATTGGCTGGCTGGAGCGTAAGTGCCTCCATTAAGGCCAGTCGAGAAGATGAGAAAGTAGTCTACCCCATCTAGTCACCGATCAACAATTATGGCTGCTGAAAAAAATCTGACTATGATGCTGCACCCATACTTGAGCATCCGAACAAGTTCTAACTTCAGTCCCTTGGCAAGAAATTATATACCACACCACGAACCATGGTGCTTCCATTGCAGGGCTAACGTCACTAAATCGCATCGATGAGAAGGTGAAAAATGCAAGGAGGACGTTCACAGTTCAACTGTCCAAAAAATCCGACTCCGCGGTACTATCCATAAAGCATAGGTCGTGACACAGTATCGTTTTATATGCCACTGTAGGAGGAAAATGAACGGGTATATATTTCAATATTCGGCTAAAGTCTATGCGTGACATGGAGATGCTAAACCCACGGTCCACAATGCTCCCTCGACTTGCTCAGCCGAGATCTTGGATGCTCAGCCGAGACCTTAAGGACATTATCGGCAGGGCACGGGGTCAGCTTTAGATATACTAGCTGATTTAACAGCCTCTTTTGTATAGCAATAGAACCTTTACGGTTATCACCACCGCTTGCAGTGGTGATAAAGGATCGCTCACCGCATGATTCGAACCCACGACATCGGGACCGAGGTCGTGAAAAGCAACCATCTTACCTAGTGTGCCTATCACGGCTCATGTAATCCTGACTGGGTAAGCGAGCAAGAGCACGATGCTTTGTCGTGATTCATCAGGCACCAATCGATCGGTATGCAATGCAGAGGAGAATTAGCCGAATTGCATTATTTATAGAAAACTTCGGAATAATACAGAGCTGCAGACCAAGTGCAATGTGAAAATTCTTAATTTTCGGAAGCACGTTACTTGTGCTGACACTGGTTTTTGACGATGCAGCAGGAAGTACAGACCAGGTCATATTGATAAGCTTCCTCATACGAACCTCAAATCCTTTGGAGACCCTGCCTTCAGTTCGTATGCTCCCCAAACCACCAGAACTCACTTCCGACTTGCGTCACAACATCCCCTGACGTGACCACATTTAAAAAGAAGCTAAAAACACATGTATTTATCTCAGCATTTAGTGGGTCCATGTGATTTTCCCTTCGTGTGCTTATGCGTGCTGACACTGTGCATTCTGCTACTAACCATATTTGCATGCTAACTCTGTGCATGTCCCCTCTAACGTTATGCTTGTCATTGAGCATTGATGCTACCACTAACCACTCGTTCATGCTTCCTTTGCAGCATATGTAAAGTGCCTGGGAAAAGAGGGTGCTAAACAAATCTATTATTATTATTATTCATTAATACTCCCATTCACATATACTCAACTGCCAGTAATGAAAATGGTGATCTCCAATTCATCTGGCCGCTCTAGAATTGCACAGCAAAAACTGACTAGCTTCACTTGGAGCATACAGTACTGTTATGGAGGAAGCTGAGTTTTTACATGGATTTTGTAGTAATACAACTTCTTCAAGGCATTTAACGGCAGACTCAACCTGGCGTTGCCAGAGTCGCGGGAATGCATGGCAGCTATAAAAGGGCACACCGGGCGTCTAATTCTCGAGCCTTCATCTCCACTCCGTGCATTGATTTTATACCCGCTCTGACGACCTACAAATTTGGCAAACGTTACACAAATATTGCCAAGATTGCTTATTGCAAATTGGCATCTTTTGCTGGTCCGTCATTTGCTTACCTATAACGACAGGTTACTCGAACTAGACCACCATGCTCTACATGTGCACACAATGCCGCATAGCATGTGCATGTCAGCACAGAATGCAGCAGGACTCGGTGAGCACCAACCTCGAGGACGAGGAATGCGCCACCACGAGGGACAACTCCAGACAACTGAGAGCAAGGCTCAAACCATTCAGGCGATTCACCCAGAATGTTCTTGGCAGTGTTCACGTCCGTCACTGTCACAGCTCCAGAAGCACAGGATAGAATCACGGCCTACATCCGAAGTGGCAGATGGCACTTAAGCTGCCGGGCATGAATATATGCACAAGCTCTCAAATCTGACATGCGCAGTCGTCGTTGCCGTTCGCACCTCTTCGCACCACCACTTGGCACCTACGACAGCAAACATGTCTGCCTTGTCCTGCAGAGATTTCGGCCGCTTCGACTTCCTCGTGCAAGTCGGGTTCTCGAGGCCATAGGCCGGCTACAGTGACAGAATTCACCGGAGCACAACTCTTTATATCCATTATATTTATCTGCCATTCAAGCAACCGGCAAGGGAATGGAGAGCAGCAAGCCCCAACTGTCATGCAATGACTGTCTGGGCTCTCGTGGACAAGTGATCAAGTGTCAAGGCAACACAGGCTGGTATTGCCCAAGGGCATCGGATGAAAATTCTGAGAACAAAAATGCATATATACAATTAAGTGCAAGGAAGTGCCAGGACATAAGAGCAAGTCAGACCTGCATATGCAGGCCCAGGCTCAGTCAAGATACGAATGCATTTTTAACTTAGCATCATCGAGCTTCAATATGTACCGTAAAAGTTCGCCACCACCTACCTGGACTTGCAGGTCCCATTTCTTGGACAGTTTAAGGGACGGCACGTCCCAGAAGCTGATGGCACCCGAGTAGTGCAGCGCAAGCAAACCACGGCCTCCGGGTGACAGGCAGAGCTTGTGCGTGCCGTCCTAAGAACGTGAGCCAAAGGAAACCGAGCTGACAAATGCGTGAGAAAAAAGAGAGCAACCAGCTAAGGACTGAGCAATGCAAGAGCAGAAACGTGACTAAAGCACTCGCTGATGCGCGCACACACGCACACACGCACACACACACACACACATGCACACGCATGCACACACACACACATGCACACGCATGCACACACACACATGCAAGCAAGCTAGCGAATGAGTGCCAAAAAACGCGCGCCCGTTAGCACATGCACACAAATACAGGCACACGAGCTTACCAGCTCTACAGTTTTCTCCGGGCCAGAGTTACCCAGTAACTCAGCATTGGCAGTTCTGGCAAAAAGACCTATTAAGCACTTACAGTTCATACTAAATAACTACAGGCCATTTCATTGGTATTTAAAGGGAAAAGGTTCAACAATACATCTCCTATGCTAAAGGTGCTACGATGGACAGCTGGACGAGGCACGATTCTAACTTACACTCGAGCGGTCTGCCACAGCGCGTATATCCTTAATGCTGAGCTGGATTGCTGCGCACCAATTTTTGCGTCCTAATACCCCCATGTCCTCCCAGGACAGCGCATCTGTCAGCTGTTCCAACTTTCACTTGGATAATGCTGGCTATGGAAGTTTTTCTACGCAGGTGCTGGACTGTGAATTCACAGCCGTAATTCTTACATGTTCTCCTTGGCTGCTTGCTCCGGCACATCCTTTACTACCATCACGTGGTGCTATTTCTATGATACTTACTTCCTCAAAAGCTCACCCCAATTTCTCATAGCTGCATTAGATAAAGTATGTTGACAACCAGGAGCACACAAAGTCCGCTAAGCCTTTGAGTACGCTATTGAAAAAATCTTCAGCATAACACCGGCTTCGTCTGGATTTGAGGAGTTATAAATAGAGATACATACACTCACGCAGTAGAGTATGTAAGCAACTGCGACAATATGGCCAACTGGGGTCGGCTGTTAGACTCTCAGCATTAGGCATCGGTGTGACCAGCTTCAGAACTGTGTCGTGTGGTGTCAAAACTCACAGAATTCGTAGCTGCTTGCAAATATCGTCTGTCTAAGTAGTCAGATTTGTATGCTTCTCAGCCCCCTCCCCCCCCCCGTGTAAGACATCCCATAGATGCTCGATATGGCTTAAATCAGCCACTGACCGGGCCAATCAATGACAAAAAGACGAGCTTCACGACTCGATTCACAGCATGCTTTGGATCATAGTCCTGCCGATACATAATTTTATTCTTCAAAAGACTTCTGGCAGACAGGATTCCCACGTTCTGCCGCAAATCAAGGCGCACGACCTAGTCCATAATGTCAGGAATGCAATGGAGTGATCCGGTGCCAGAAAAAAAAGAGCTCCAAACTACGATTCAGCCACCACAGTATTGAACAGTTTGCTGCAAGCAGTCTTCAAGGCATTCTGGCTTACGTAACCGAAGTGCTTATGATTCCAAAAGAGCTGAAGTTTTACTCTCGTCAGACCAATAAACAGAGCGCCTGCGCTCAACCGTCCAACGGGCGTCGGCTCTACGCTGCTTGCTCAGCTGCAGGCCCTTGTTCGGGGACCACACATACTCATGAACAGGAACGTATGTGTACACCCGAATTCGCACGATCAGCCCTTACTCGCGACTACAGGCACGCAGAGCAACTCGAGCACATGCACCAGCTTGATCGAGTCGCTTGCACTAGGTTACACAAGAAGAGACCTCACCATGACAGAATTCGATGGTATTAAGCCACTCATTACAGTTTTCATCCTCTTCAGCACTCGCTTTCCACGGCTTTCAAGGACCTAAAAAGGCAAAAGTCAAATTATGCTGTTGTATACTGCATGCACCGATTATCAAAAAACCAGTACACCGCCGGAAGCCTCGTTTGGATTGCTTCGATCGCTTAGGCCTGGGAGGAGGTTAAATAAATAAATACTAGCTGATTTTAACAGCCTCTTTTTGTATAGCGACAGAAGAGCCTTTACGGCTGTCACAATAGCTTGCAGTGGCAATATAGGATTGCCCACTGCAGGATACAAACCCGCGACCTCGGGACCGAGGTCGTGAAAGCAACCGCCTTACCTAGTGTGCCATCACGGCTCACCAATTTGTCACAGCCAGCAGCATACAAATAAAGGAATTCGCTCCAAAACAAAGATCCTCAAGCCAATGAATGACGGCAGAAGACTTTAATCAAACGACACCATCAGAACTCAGGGTGCCTCATGCCCCCTACCCTCCCTAGTTTGGCACAGTGGTTGAGAAGCTCCTCTTTAACGACCGAGGTCGTGGGGTCGAGTACCGTGGCATACGTGAAGCACCTGAATAGCTATTACGTTCTGTTAAGATGCTATAACAAATGGATTATATATGTATTTTATTTTTTATGGTTTGCACTAAATTGCCTGTCAGGTTTAATCTCAAAAAATGGCAACAGAGCTAACAGCGCCTGTCCAGGGTACGATTGATGCAGAGATCCGACTGCGGCAACATATAGTGCAACAAACAGACTGAGACACAATGAAAGCAGGACGATGCATGCATACTCGCACCCATGCATACCGGTACACATACATGCCTGTGTGTGTGCGCGTACGCATGCAAAGGAGCATGCACGCTAACACACACCGATGAGATCGAAAGATGCGAGCAAACGTGGACATCAAGCATCAAGTACATCAGCATATATGCCTGCTGTAATACCCTTCTGTGTAACAAATGCACACATACATGCATTTGTCCGATCACACATACATGCATCATCTGCATGTGTCACGACTGCAACTTCGCAAAGCCATAAGAATAAGTGGGTGTCATGCTGAGGAGCTGTGCATAGTGCACTAAAAGCCTCGACGGATTTCGGATGTGCACGACCAATAGCACACAAAAGCACGGCATACGCTAAATTCAACTTTGAATTCCTCATCCCGCCTGAGCACCTGCTGCTGGCTGCTTCCTCGACCAGCTCCCCTGCTTCTCAACTGTCTCTTTTTTGCTCAGCCTGGTTTGCATAGTCTTTGGCGGCGACGTCTTCTGGCAGTGATTGTGCTAGCAGCTAACTGCTAGTAACATTTGGTCTGCAGTAGGCTATTAGTGAAAGAGAAGGAGTAGGTCAAATTTCCTGTGTGAGTTTATCTTCGAATTGAACGGACAAGTCTGATGTGTGCAGCCAGCGACAAAACTCGGCGGTGGTTGCCGAAAACTGATGAGTATGGACCACCGCCAGTTTTGCAACTGACTGGCAATGCAAATGCTGTCACCGCACGGTCGCCGGCCTAAGAATACACGAGCGGCATCTTTCGTCTGCCTTCGGGCACCGGCCAGACTCATAGCGCCGACCACTAACTTTAAGGCGCGATCCAACACGAATCTTAACGACAATTACCAAGCCATCCCAAACTATGCGCCAATATTATGCCGCCTTTTATCGCAGCTGTCAACCAAGGAATGCAGAACAAACCACACAGCGACCGACTAAGGTTTAGAATGCTGCAACGTCGAATTTTCAAGCTCGGGTTCAAGCCAGACAAGCAGCTACGTGTTAGCTTTTGCCACTTGTTCAAGCAATGTCCTTCGATCATCGGAAAAGCAACCATCAACCGGTGACTTTCGCATGCCCTAACGCATAGTAAAGAGTACGATAGTACCATTATTCTTCACTGCTTTAAACATTTTCTACGCCCCAACGATTCTCAGCATGCCAGCACTAGGTGGGGTGGAGGAGGAAGGCTGAAGCAACTCATGGACTGTCTTACTTTTGGAGTGGCCATGGTGTGGACAGTGACCTCAACATGCCCGACGAAGATCGGCTAATGGCATGGCAGCGATTTGTTAACAGGTGCCACCTATGTAATTCTAGTTCATCACCAAACGCGAAATAACTACCTCCCATAATACGACGGAGAGACTAAGCGATTAATTCACCGGATTCTTAATTCAAAGAAAAAACCCTGTCCAAGTAGCTTAGTGGCTGCAGCATGGCACAGTATCGAAGTGACGGTTGGAGGCGGCTAGGGGAGAGCGAGTGTGCACGAGGGTGAGAAGTTGCCTGCGCATGGGCGATTGTCTACTAGGTGAGGAGCATGTGTTTACTAGGGCAAATGTTAGGGGGAGGAGGAATTTAACACACTGGATCCTAGCTAGCCCAGTAGTAATGTGCTTGGTCTTTACGACAGCAGCTCCTTACACGGCATCGTGACTTAAGTCGTCCCACAATTTTGTTTGCCCAGTGCAAGTAGGGCAACAACAACAAGGTTCTTCTGCTGCTATATGGATTAGGCCATTGAATCAGCTGATTTTTACAGGCCCTGAGTCTATGCCCAGCAGTAAAGGTGCTTGCACTTGACGATTAAGGTCATTGCGTTAGAGTCCTACAATGGGCAATTCTACATTGCTCTCTGCAAGTGACGTGAGAGCTCTTCTGCAGTACAAATGAGTGTTGAATCAGCTGCTCCTTATACTCTTTGGTTTTTAAAGGCTCGCAAATATCGCCATTAGAAAATGCAGCACATTAAGATTACACTCCTAGAGAAGGATTATCATACACATGGAAACACCCATTTCATTGTATCGCTTTATAACTAAGTGCTGCTATCAGGAACAGTGATATGCGAGCATACATAGCTGGAAATCATAGTCAATGGCTAAGGGTATCCATCACACAAACGACAGTTTCCAACTGATGCATTCCGCTGACAATTATACCATTTGCCTGTCTTCATCCAAAGTTGTGGCTAATTTGTAGTATGGCGAAGCTGACAGCACTCGCCAAGCAGTTATGCCTTCCTGGCCAGCTTCGGACCAAGTCGGCAGGGTAGGGCCAGAGCTGCCGCCGACTATGAGCAAGTCGTGCTGCCTCGAATAAATGACGGTCGATATACCGGACGGGTATAGGTCACCGAAGGAGAACTGGTGATCCAGCACGGCTTCAGTGGTAGGGCTGCAATAGATGAAGAAGGTGTTTGAGGTCACACAGCCTCTGCAAAAGTTTGGTCAGCTAAATGAGACAGCAGATGCCCCTTCGATACGCTGCAATCAAAACAGTTGTGTAGCTTTTGCAATCTTTTGCAGTTTTTTTTAAACGACCTGCTTTTGCAGGCACCTACTACGATCCTGACCAAATGGCCGAGCATGACTCTGTATGGTTCTACCATATCTAATATAGCCGCCAACAGGTCACACAGAGTAGACCCAATACCCCTTCAGTGCAATGCTCAGGGTCGAAGGCCTAAGTGGTCGCACGCCATGCTTACTTACGACATGCTTGCATTTTAATGGCAAACAGCCACATATTATCTTCACACTGTTGACCAACTCACGAGAGCCCAACGAAAATTCGATCACGAGTTCATGCAAATGCAATGTAATCTATTTCCATCAGTAACTCCACAAGGCCAAAAAGACTTAAGTGGGAGTGACACAGTATAATTTTCTATAGCCCATTCAAAGCCAAAGCAGCTTTCGGTGCGCACACGGTAGTCAACAGGCGTCACTCACAAAACAACGACAAACTAGGAAGCACAGCCGAGTCAGGAGAGCAGTTGAGGTAATGAGAAGCATGGATGTAGCAGCTTAGGACGGCTGGAAAGGATGTGCCATAGTCGGCAGCAGGAGAGTAGATGCCGTTATGTAAGAATGATATAAGTGAGGTCCACAGCCTAGGACCTGCAGATCAAAAGCTTCTGCTGACAACGGTCTTAAAGCATAGGAATGGAACAGCTGATTTATTGTCCATAGAGGATCTGAGGGCACGAGGAGGCTGAAACTGCTTCAGCAGTTCAGCTCGGTATAAAGGGGGTTCAGCATACAAGTTTCTGTAGGCTCGGTATCTGTTGATCGACCGGCAGGCATTGCAGCTCCTTCAGCAAAGGAGACACGTGGCTGAAGCTCTAGGATATTATGTCGACCAGCCTTGCAGCCATATTCATAACCAGCCGCAGAGGATTAATAGCTTTTTAGTAGCTCAGCCAAAATTGAATAGCAGTAGCCCAGCTAAGACAGAACCAAGGGGCTAGTTAGATTTGGCAAGCCACCGTGGTAGACAACCTTAATCTTAGACAGGGATCGAACGTGATGGCTGGGCATGGAAGCTGTCTTCAACGAATTTAGTTTAATTTCAAAGCCTCTACCCGAGAGGAAACCTAAATTCCGAACAAATGGTTCCGGTTGAACGTAATGACAAATACTCTCCTGCTGCCGACTATGGCACATCCTTTTCAGCGGTCCTGAACTGCTACTTCTATGCTACTCACTACCTCAAGTGCTCTCCTAACGCTGCTATGCTTCCCACTTTCTCTTTGCTGCGTGAGACGAAGTTTGCTGGCTACCGAATGCGTACCGACAGCCATTTAGGCTATGAGTGCGCTATACAAACTCTCCTGCGTAACACCCACTTAGTCTTTATGGCTCTGTGGAGTTACAGACGGAGATACATTACACCCCTACCAATTAGAAGAGCACAATCGCCCAGTCCAGAAGCAAGCTTGGAGTGTCCTATATGTACGAGTTTAGTTTCATCGCTGCTTGGTTTAAGGAAATTGGCCGACATATACGATCGAATGTCTTCCAGACTTTGCCTTCGGTTTATCACAGCAATACATCAGATTCCAATAGCTGAAATGACAGACACAGCTGGGTATCATTAGCATACAAGTAAAAGATGATCTCATGGCTCGAGTCACTTTTCCCAGAGGTGCAGTATAAATGGAAAATAGCAAATAACCTCTGAATCCAATTAAGGTTTTTTTAGTATTGGTCAAAATGGCCAATTTAAAAGCCTTGGAACAACCGCACTATCTAGAGATTTTAAAATCTGAGTTATGACGTTTGTCTGCCGGTAAAGATATCGCTCCATTGCTGCTGCTATCTGCACGAGGAGGGGGCTTTCTCTTGCACCTCGCTGACAAGTATCATTCTCTCGGTGACTTTTCAACATAGTGCAGCATATACCAACAGAAAAATAAGCATGTATCCGCTTAAGGGCTAAGAACTAGTAAGTGCACATGCAAAGCCAGAAAATTTACTGATTCGACAGACAATATATCAACGATTGATAGTGTATTAGATATACTTCCATTTCCTGCACGATCATGCCACATGCACACAGACATATAAAAAAAACATCATAAGATCAAAACAGGTTAGAAAAACGACTTACTCGACGCGGTAACAACTCAGAGAGCCACGAAAGTTCGTGACCAACATGTTAACACCATTCTCCAAACTGCAATAAAAGCAAACGTACGTTAGCCAAAAATATATAACGACTGATGCTTGCTTTCAAATAGCATAACTAGTACGATGATGCCAAGGAGATCATATTCAAATGACGAGTCTTTCGGCTAAATAAAGAACTGATGAGAATAAAGCACTAATGATTGAGCTCAGGTTTTAGGGTTCACGAGTGAGAGATAATGACCAAGCAACTCAGCTATGTAGAATACACAAATCTATGGAACCGTTTGAGATCTCAGGCAGTAGCGAGAAGTCGTGTTGCATTTTCGACAACTAACCTTATTTGCGCTGATGCAATTGCAGACACGCATGCAAGCACACATACCCATACAGATACACCCACTCATGACCACGAGAAGCGCATGCACACCCCCAGACTGGATTTCAGCTGCTGGCCCTGCAATGTTATATTAACAGAAAATCAAACCAGCATCTTTATGAAGTAATCTATGACTTATATTTACACTGGATACTATTTCAAAGTCGATTTACTGATGTATGTATACATACGAACGTAAACTGGCAAAACAATACAGCCTTCTGGATCGGATGTTTCGAAAGCAAAGGCACAGCATACGGGCTATCGTTTGGAAATCTTGAGCAGGGCTTCAGAGGAATTAAGCACTTTGAGGGCTTAAGCTTTGGAGTAGGAGAAGCCATACAACAAGGCATACACAGTAAACCTAGATCTCATAAGTGTATAAAGGGATGGCAGATAAAATCCACAATGTCACTGTGCATATCACATGCCCTGGCTTGGCCCAGGGGTAAGGTGCTCGCCTTTAACGACTAAAGTCGCTGGCTCGAGGCCTTTGGCATATGCAAAGCGCCTGGGGGGAGATCAAGTACTCAGGACGCTATAAGAATTAATTATGTTCTTATCACTACAATTCTTAGTACTTCGAGAGGTCAGTAGATCTAAGAAAATCAGCGGGTTTTCTTCGCATACCTGACTGTTAGCAGCTATGCACGGCCAGTTTGCTGTAGCAAGAGTACAAGCCAATCCAATCGGATAAATCTAAGCTTTAACCATCAAGCTTGGCAAGTGGTTGCTGCTGGCACAACTATCAGACCTACAGCAGATGCAGTAGGAAGAAAAGATCCAGAGCTGTCTGCCTACTAGATGACATGACAAGGCAGGGTAAAACAACCGACAGAGCAAGCAGAGGGGAGGAGCCACGAGTCAAAGGTTATTAAGGCTAAATTGGTACAGAGCTGTGGTAGTGCCGATTAGTACATGCCAGACCGAACATGAGCTGAGCTTCTCGTGTCTCTTACCTGGAGACGCGCCTTGTCGGTACGAAAAGGATGGAGGCAATAGCTTCACTCAAGTCCCACGATGAGCTATGGACACTGGGATCAGCCTGAGTTAAAAGACGAATTTAAACCAATGACAAGATGAGGCAGCAGGATGATAATCGACAATGCAGCGCTGCCAGATTTCATACTCGTCTCCTATATTCGCAGACTTAAATGCCATACCACCAATTTTTGGACTGCCTTGCTATTATCGGTTTCTGCCGAACACTCTTGACAACCGATCAGCCGGGTCACCGATCAGCCGGCTGGCACAATGGCATTACAAGATAACGTTTGATTATGCAGAAAGTTGCAGTACTGCTGGAGTACAACTGTCGAATACAGCAAGTATTAGACGTACTGCACATTCAGAACTCGGAAATGAGCACTCGACTGCAGCACTCTGCTAGCCATCCATGACAAACCTTGCAAATAAATCACTGGTTACCAGTAAAGTCTCTAACATCTAAAACCAGTTACATTAAGGCCACTTTTTATAAAGGCAAACCAAGATCATGAAACCCGAAGTAATTTTTGTCAGGTCTCCCATCTGCCATTCTCATCCGAGAAACTAGAACGCAAGGTAGCCCAGCAGCTAAATGATTACATCAATTCTTGCTAGCGAGTTCCAGTCTGAATTTAACAACGCCAATTCCACAGAAACTGCTCTGCTTGAGGTTTACAATGACCCTCTGATCAATGCCGATTACTGAAGAGCCTCTCTGCTAGTTCTTCTAGATCCATCAACAGCATTTGACACAGCTGACCACCAGCTGCTTTTGAAGAGCTTCTCGACATGTTTACGTATCATGGCTAGGTCCTACCTCAGCGAGTGATGTCCGAGTATAGATGTTCATTGCTGTGTAAAAGTTTTCTATGCACCGGTACATTGATCTGAGTTCAGTTATTGTCACATCCTGTCTTCAAGTCATCACACTCCACTAAATATAAAATTGTAAGAATTTTTCAGTAAAATTCTGACCATGGTCACAGTTTCCTATGTTTAGCTTAGGAAGTAACTGCATTTGCCTGCAGCTGAGTCAATAGGTCAAATGAAAATCGATAAGGAGGCATGGTCACATGACTATTCCACCACTCTCAGAGTCCATCCGGCTGAAACTGTACTTAATGTTGGTTTTCCATTTGCTTACGGTCTTCACGGACCCAATTTCTGTCGGCAGCATGGCCACGATCCGAAGCATACTGCTGTGGCGGTTAAAGAGTTTTTCTCGAACCCGACTACGGCCTGGAGCCAACTGATGTCATCCAGTGACCAAGCAAAAGCCCAGACTTGAACACAATTGAACATCTAGTAGGAACCAAGTGCACTCTACGGGTCGGGTTCCAAGTCTCTCCAAGGTTTTCCCGGAACATGAAAATCGATGATTTCTTCGATGCTTAGAAGGATTGATGGGTGTTAATTCCTCTAGAAACATGCCTGAAGCCGGTGGAGTCATTGCCAAGGCGATTGCAAGCTATTAAAAACTGCAGCTTGCCTTCTAATTTGCCTATTGCCTGAGCAGTGAATCCTAGTGATTACATATTGAATTAGAGGCGGGCAGCCTAAATGTAATGTAATGTATCTCCGTCAGTAACTCCACAAAGTCATAAAGACCATGCGGGTGTTACGCAGGAGAGTTTTGTATAGCACACTCACAGCCTAAGCGGCTTTCGGTGCGCATTCGGTAGCCAACAGACTTTGTCTCACGCAACAAAGAGAAAGTGGGAAGCATAGCAGTCAGGAGAGCAGTTGAGGTAGTGAGTAGCATGGAAGTAGCAGTTCAGGACCGCTGAAAAAGATGTGCCATAGTCGGCAGTTGGAGAGTAGATGTCGTTGCGCAAGAATTGTGGAAGCGAGTTCCACAGTCTAGGACCTGCAGAGCTAAAGCTTCTGTCGCAACTGTCTTTAAGCGGAGGAATGGGACAGCTAATTTATTGTCCACACAGGACCTGAGGGCGCAAACAGGCTGAAACTGATGCAGCAGTTCAGCTAGGTATGAAGGAGCCAAGCCGTGGCGGGCATTGTGGGTCAGCATAAGAACTTTGCTCTGTATCCTTTGCTCAACCGGCAACCATCCTAGCTCTTCCAGCAAAGGTGACACGTGCTCAAACCGCTGGGACTTGAAGACTAGCCTTGCAGCCATGTTCATAGTCCGCTGCAGTGGCCTAATAGCTTTCTTTGGCAGCCCAGCCAAAAGGGAATTACAATAGTCAAGCCGAGACAGAACTAAAGAGCTAGTTAAATTTTTTACAAGCCACTGTGGGAGACAGCTTCTAATTTTGGAAAGGGATCGGACGTGATGGCTGGCTGTAGAAGCAGTCTTCTGAATGAAGCTTTTAAAATTTAGGCAGCTGTCGAAAACACCTAAATTTCAAGCATGTGGTGATGGTCTCACAGCAGCATCACCTATTAGAAGAGCAAAGAATTTTAATCCAGCCACATGCTTAGGGTGTCTTATGAGCAGCAGTTCGGTTTTATCGTCATTTAATTTCAAGAAGTTTTCCGACATCCAGGATCGAATATCGGCAAGGCAAGCATTCAGTTTCTCAGTTGCTGCAGCAGATTCCGACGGTTTAAATGACAAATACAACTGAGTATCGTCAGCATAGAAGTGATATCCTATTCCATGGGCCTTAATCACTTTTCCCAGAGGTTATGTATAAATGGAGAACAGCAAGGGACCAAGTACAGACCCTTGAGGGACTCCACAGGTGACCCTTCTCATGTTTGAGACCTGACCCCCACACGACACGGATTGAACACGATCAGACAAGTATGATTTAAACCACGCCAGTGCTTCGTCTGCCAGACCGATCGTTGTTCTCAATCGTTCAAGCAGAACTTCGTGATCAATGGTGTCGAAGGCAGCAGACAGATCTAGTAGAGCTAAGGCAGTGACATTTCCGTCGTCGTTGCCACGTAGAATGTCATTGCTAACACGGAGGAGAGCAGTTTCAGTAGAGTGCTGCCTCTTGAAACCTGATTGAAATGTTTCTGACATTCCATTATTTTCAATATGTTCAACTAGCTGCTTAGCAACAATTTATTCAAGAATCTTTGATAAGAACGGAAGAAGGGAAACTGGACGATAGTTTGCTAGGACCTCTGTGTCTAATCCAGGCTTTTTAAGAATAGGTCTAACGATTGCCGATTTGAAGGACTTGGGGACGACCCCTTTTCCCAAAGAAGCATTAAAAATCTTGGTTATGGCAGGGCTAAGTTGGTCTGCAAGTGAAGACCACAGAGATGAAGGTATAGGGTCTTCAGGAGACGAGCTCTTTTTGCTAGACCTTATTAAGGCAGCCACATCACAGGCAGAAACATCAGAGAACCTTTTAAGAAAGGTCACAGGTTGAGGAACGGCGATTGCTTTGGTCGGAGGGGGCTTAATGGACGCACGAATGTGCACAATTTTTTCAGTAAAGAAGGCTGAAAACCTTTCGGCTGAGACCTTAATATCTGGGGAGTCAGACCTGGCAGCATTGGCCAGTAAATGGTTTACTGTCTTATAAATCTGTTTAGTGTCCGACTGGCAGGAATTCAGTTTTCTAATGAAAAAAGAAGCCCTGGCTTTTTTAAGCTTTCGGGTGTAAACTCGAAGGAAGTCTTTAAAATTGACTAGGTCTGCCTCAGACCCCGATTTCTTGAAACGACGTTCCAGCCTGCGCTTAACACGGCGCATCTTAAGGAGTTTTTTTGTAAATTGAAAGCAATCTCGACGACTTTGAACACGGATAGAGCGAACGGGAGCATGCTTGTCAAGAGCACTCCTGAGTGTCATGTTCATCGCATCAGTGAGGGTATCGAGGCTGCCCGTCGAGTCCAAATGCAGATCAAGAAGGCCTGCATCACAAACAGATTTCAAAAACTTGTCCAAGTCAATGCTTTGTAAGTTACGTCGTTTGGCAAATTCGACATTGCCCTGCACGTACGAGGGAGCAGGAACAGTAAGCGAGACCGAACAATGATCTGAGAGGGTCAGTGGGCACACCACAAAGTCAGTGGGGAGGACATCCTTAGTGATCACGAGATCTAGAATGTGGCCACCGACGTGGGTGCTATGATTAACGTGTTGGGCCAAACCAAGATTCTCCAGACAGTCAAGAAATGAGCGGCCCTGGCTGTTGCTAGGGTTGTCAACGTGAATATTGAAGTCTCCTACAATCAGTAGCGGCCTGTCACACACAAATATTCTAGCGAGGAACTTTGAAAACTTCTCAATAAACAAGTTTAGACAGCCAGGAGGCCGGTATATCACAACGGTGAGAGGCATTGTCTTTGATGAAGACCTGATAGCAACCGATTCAAACGATGACCCATGCGAGAAACTGCACATTTTATAGCCAAACGATTCGCAAACAACAATTGCAACCCCGCCAACAACCTTGTCAGAACGCATGGACTGATAGAATGAGAACCCGGGTGGGGTGGTCTCGGAAATACAGCTACTGGAACGAGGCGTCATCCAGGTTTCGGTAAGCAGAAATGCATCTAGCTTCTCCTGGACCACCTGATCGCAGATAAGTAACCCCTTGGTTTTTAGCGAGCGGACATTTAGTAGGCGGAATTTAAGAGGCTGTCTAACAACTGGGCGACGGCGATGAAGTGGCTCGTATTCTCTACCGTTTGCTTCCGGCCCAGCCGACGCTGGCTCTTCGAATTTGAATTGGACCTTGGTAACGGCCGTGGGACGACGTTTCACAACGTGCTGGGCTACAGTGGGTGGGCTACTACCGCAACAAGTACTATTTAGCGCTTTAAGCTTACGAGTCGTAGGTTTGATAGCCGAGCTGTTGATGTGGCGAACACAGGATGCAGGTAGGTTCTCACTGACCCACCGGAGAAGGCCCGCCGGTAGGTATCGACTAATGGCGACATCGCATCTTAGGCTAAGCAGGTCCTGTTTTGTGTAGCATATCCGAGGACAGCTCATAAATAGTCACAGCGAAGATAGCAGCGGAATACCCGAAGGTATTACGGAGAAATCAAGTAAAGGTCCACACCACGCTAGGAGTCGCCCGAGGCCGCTCTTTAGCGCGGGGAGGAAGCGCAGCTCGCCGATGATGCGTCGCAGCATCGCAGCAGTAGGCACTTACTAAGAAAGACTTCCAGTGCCTTACAGATGCGTCATCAATGAAAGCAAATAGCCGTAGCAAGGTGTGGCCCTCCCCTCCTATCTTTCTAAAGCTATAGGGACAAGTCTTGCTGGTGCATCAGCGTATTTAAAACACCGTTTATAAAACCAACAGCAAACATTATTTCAAATGTCCAGCCGTAGAGACACAGGTGGGCAGGCATCTCTGCCTGCTCTGTTGGAGCAAATCGGTGTTGGGACAATTGCCCATCAGCCGCTTGCTCAGCCGGCCGGTAACGAGCTGCTAGCACCCGGCTAATGATTGCAAGAATTATTTAACACCATGATGCATCAATTAGCTATTGATTGTATACAATAAACTACATGTAGGAATACATTTATTAGCTTTTCTGAATAGTAAAAATTGCTACCGAGTTATACATGCCTTAAATCTTGTGTGTTTTGATTGAAATAATGAACTGGTAACAGGTGTGTCGGAACTGATGGACCAGTGTACACAGTTGGTTATCAGGGGAGCCCTTAAAGTATGGGGTACCTCAGGGTTTGGTCTTAGGCCCCATCTTGTCACAATCTATGCTTTTCCTCTTGCCGATGTTTTAGTAAAAATAATGATGGCTCCTATTTCTACACTAATGACACTTACCTTCACCAATCCGTTGACCCTTCAAATCCTTGCTCTGCATCCGACTCATTCATAAGTCAAGATCAGCTGATTCAACAGCTTCATTTATACAGCAACAGAAGAGCCATAGTGGCTATCATCCCTGCTTGACGTTTAGAACAAAGAATCGACTGCTTCAGGACACGAACCCCTAAGACCTGGATCGCGAATTGTCAGCCTAATCGACGACCTTGTACTTGGATGGCTACGGACTTCCTGAAGCTTAACCAGGACAAGACCAACGTATTAGCTATGAGCAAGCGTAGTCTTGACCTAAAGTTGGAAGACCTCACTCTCAAGATGGGTTTATCCAGCATCTCTTTGACGACTTCAGTCTGTAATCCGGGCGTATTGTTTAATAACGACAGGTCATTTGATGAGCACATTGTCTCCACAATCAAGGCAAACGACATTTGCTACGAATCATTGCCAAAATCAGGGCCTGCTTGGAGAAGAGCACGACAGCCAAGCTAGTTTTTGGTACATATAATCTAGACTGATCTTTTTCCTTTCATTCAGGACTCCCAGCCAGTGGCCTTAATCGTCAGCAACTGATGCAAAACTCAGCAGCTCGGCTGGTCTGGCATCAATGGCGTCTCTGCCACACCACACCACTTCCGCTTCACTGACTTCCTATCAAGCACCGAATCGAATTCTAGAGCCTCTATGTGGCCTCGAGATTGCTTCAACATTTGACGAGCCTACCTATCTAAAAACCCTTGCTCACACAGTGTGCTCTTACACATCTCCCTCCTCAAGCATTAACCTCTAATGCAATACCATGCAGCATACACTGTGTGCCATGTCGAATGCCTCTAATGACAAGAAGTGCACAAGCTATGTATAGGCTTGAACACGACTTGAATGCAAGCCAAAACAATGACCAGCCTTCTTCAATTATTGTAGGAGCTCTTGAATATCAACGAGAGTCAATATCCACCGTCCATATCACATTATTTGCATATAGCTCAGATCACGGGAGAAGATACGCACGGCATTTGATTGCACACAAACACCATCAAAACCAGCAAAGACAGAACGTTAATGTCGATGTGAATCTCTGTTGCGGCCTAATAAAGAAAGTAGAAAACCACTTCATGCTCAACTACACCTGATGTACCGATAACTAACAGTAAGCAAGCGAGCACACGGCCAATAATGCTATAAAAATCGGTACTTACAGTATGAAGCTTGAACAGGCGATTTCCCAATATATCAATCGCATGAAGCTCACCGGTGCTGGTGCTCACAGCGAAGATAGTATTGTCGTCATTCCAGGTGGCGTACCGCCACTGTGGGTTTGCATCTTGATCAAGCAGATACTTTCCAACTAGACTAAGGAAGCCATCATGCTGGCGCCTGTCGAAGAGAGTTCGTCACATGCGTCAGCCGTCTGCGTAGTGGTGCATTAAAACATTTTGCGATATGTCTGAGCGTTCACACAGAACCAAGGGTCAAAGTGCAGGATGAAAACGATCCAGGAGCAAACGTTCTGCGACCAACATGAACTGCAGCCTGCAGGTCACAGAGCCTCAGTAAGACTGAGGAAGACAGCCACCCAATGCAATGCAATCTATCTCCAGCTATAACTCCACAAAGAATAAGTGGGTGTTGCATGTGTGAAAGTTTTCTATAGCGCTCTCAAAGCCTATGCAGCTTTCGGTACACATACGGTAGCCAGAAGACTTCATCTCCGTCAACAAATAGAAAGTAAACTATATAGCTGAGTCTGCAAGGCAGTCGAGTGAGTGAGAAGCAGGGAACTAGTAGCTCAGGACGGCTAGAAAGGATGTGCCACATTTGGCAGCAGGAGAATAGATGTCGTTGCCTAAGAATTGTGGAAGTGAGTTGCACAGCCTAGGACCTACACAGCAAAAGCTTTTGTCACCAACGATCGTGTGTGTGTGTATCGTGTGTGTGTGTGTATCTCCGTCAGTAACTCCACAAAGTCATAAAGACCATGTGGAGAGTGGTTGTCGTTTCGTAACGATCTTAAAGCATAGGAATGGAACAGCTACTTACGCAGTGGGCATGAGAGGGCAACCGGCAGTTTTGTATAGCGCACTCAGCCTAAGCAGACTTCGGTATGCATTCGGTAGCCAACAGACTTCGTCTAACGCAACAAAGAGAAAGTGGGAAGCATAGCAGAGTTAGGAGAGCAGTTGAGGTAGTGAGTAGCATAGAAGTAGCAGTTCAGGACCGCTGAAAAAGATGTGCCATAGTCGGCAGTTGGAGAGTGGTTGTAGTTGAGTAAGAATTGCGGAAGCGAGTTCCACAGTCTAGGACCTGCTGAGCTAAAGCTTCTGTCGCCAACTGTCTTTAAGCGGAGGAATGGAACAGCTAATTTACTGTCCATACAGGATCTGAGTGCGCAAAGAGGCTGAAACTGGTGCAGCAGTTCAGCTAGGTACGAAGGAGCCACGCCATGGCGGGCCTTGTGGGTCAGCATAAGAACTTTGCTCTGTATCCGTTGGTTGCTCAATCGGCATCCATCCTAGCTCTTTTAGCAAAGGTGACACGTGCTCAAACCTCTGGGACTTGAAGACTAGCCTTGCAGCCACATTCATAGTCAGCTGCAGTGGCCTAGTTGCTTTCTGTGGTAGCCCAGCCAAAAGGGAATTACAATAACCAAGCCGAGACAGAACTAAGGAGCTAGTTGGATTTTCTGCATTTTGGATAGGGATCGGACGTGATGGCTGGCTGTAGAAGCAGTCTTCTGAATGAAGCTTTTAAAATTTAGGCAGCTGTCGAAAACACCTAAATTTCAAGCATGTGGTGATGGTCTCACAGCAGCATCACCTATTAGAAGAGCAAAGAATTTTAATCCAGCCACACGCTTAGGGTGTCTTATGAGCAGCAGTTCGGTTTTATCGTCATTTAATTTCAAGAAGTTTTCCGACATCCATGATCGAATATCGGCAAGGCAAGCATTCAGTTTCTCAGTTGCTGCAGCAGATTCCGAAGGTTTGAATGACAAATACAGCTGAGTATCGTCAGCATAAAAGTGATATCATATTCCATGGGCCTTAATCACTTTTCCCAGAGGTTGAGTATAGATGGAGAACAGCAAGGGACGAGTATAGACCCTTGAGGGATTCCACAGGTGACCCGTCTCGTGTGTAAGACCTGACCCCCACAAGACACGGATTAAACACGATCAGACAAGTATGATTTAAACCATGCCAGTGCTTCGTCTGCCAGACCGATCGTTCTTCTCAATCGTTCAAGCAGAACATCGTGATCAATGGTGTCGAAGGCAGCTGACAGATCTAACAGAACTAGGGCAGTGACATTCCTGTCGTCGTTGCCATGTAGAATGTCATTGTTAACACGGAGGAGAGCAGTTTCAGTGGAGTGCTGCCTTTTGAACCCTGATTGAAATAATATTGCACTTGATAAAATGTTTCTGACATTCCATTATTTTCAATATGTTCAACAAGCTGCTTAGCAACAATTTTTCAAGAATTTTTGACAAGAAAGGAAGAAGGGAAACTGGGCAATAGTTTGCAAGGACCTTGGTATCTAATCCAGGCTTTTTAAGTATGGGAGTAACGACTGCCGATTTGAAGGACTTGGGGACGACCCCTTTTGCCAAAGAAGCATTACAAATCTCGGTTATGGTAGGGCTAAGTTGGTCTGCGAGTGAAGACCACAGAGATGATGGTATAGGGCCTTTAGGAGACGAGAGCTCTTTTTGCCAGGCCTTATTAAGGTAGCCACATCGCATGCAGAAACCTCGGAAAACCTTTTAAGGAAGGTCACGAGTTGTGATTCCGAAATTGCTTTAGTCGGAGGGTGCTTTATGGAGGCACGAATGTGCACAATTTTTTCAGTAAAGAAGGCTGAAAACCTTTCGGCTGAGCCGTCAATATCTGGGGATTCAGACCTCTCAGCATTGGCCAGTAAATGGTTTACTGTCTTATAAATCTGTTAAGGGTCCGACTGGCAGCAGGAATTCAGCTTTCTCGATTAAAAAAAAACCTGGCTTTTTTAAAGGTACCGGGTGTAGACTTGAAGGAAGTCTTTGAAATTAACTAGATCTGCACCAGACCCCGATTTATTGAACCAACGTTCAAGCTTTAAAGTGCCTAGAAAGAGATTGAGTTCTCTGAGGATGCTATATCAAATGTATTATTTTTATTTTATTAAAGCATAGTGAATGTGCTGAATGTGTCTATTCTGTATGCAAGTAAATGGAGGTGCCATGGACAACGGCTCCCGGCATCTTAAGCTGAGGTCACTATATTCCTAACAAGCCTCAATGGCAAGCAGAATGCAATGTATCTTTGTCTGTAACTCCACAAAGCCACATAGACTAAGTGATTGTTACACAGGAGAGTTTTCTATAGAGCACTCAAAGCATAGGCAGCTTTTATGATGCATTCGGTAGCCAACATACTTCGTCTCACGATCTGTATTTAGAAACTGCATACACATGCATTGCTATGAGCCACACCTACAAAAAGTCATGCGAGGCCAGACTATCTAAGACCACATGACGATCAATTGGCTGCTATTTATTCTTAATAGTAACCATACCTGATTTCGACACACAGATCTTGAACGATAGCCAAATACTCCCCATTACTAAAAAAAAATTAAAGAAATCATTAGCCATTTAGGTGACAGATGCCAATACTGAAGCTGGTAAACAGATAGAAAAAAGTACAGGAGCTGCAGGTGCCAGTCGGCAAATGCTTACCTGCTTAACACAATTTTCCAGCTCTGTTGCAGGTTGATGCATTTTAACAGCCCAGTTGGAAGTGAGCACGGACTGGCGACTCTACAGCAAGCATGAGCAAGGCAGCATACGGAGAGTGCCCTGTACCACACATGTGCCCAAGTTTGCTCGGAGATATGCATGGGGTGTACGAATACTCTGACAGAGCATGAAAACTCACGAAACGAGGACGAGAAAATATCTTAACGGCAAGCATACCTCTGAAGCAGTCCAGTCGATCTCAAGATCGTGCCGAGTCTTTCTGAAGAAAGAACGAAATGCACGTCAAAGCTCTTGTTAGCACCAACAACTCGACAACGCTAGTCCTACACACGATTAGGTTTGCACAGTTGCAAGAAAATGACCAGTTGTATCCTGCGATGGCTGCCAGCCGAAAAACGGATGTGATTAAAAATTACTTGCTACCAGTATCAAAGTCAGCCATTCCTGTCCAACCTAAGACACTTGTACAAGCAGAAATCTCAGGAGTCAACAGTGATGCATACAAATGCAAAAGTATTTGGATGGCTGCAAGGCTGGTCTTCAAGTCCCAGCGGTTTGAGCACGTGTCACCTTTGCAGGAAGAGCTGGGATGGTTGCCGGTTGAGCAAAGGATACAGAGCAAAGGATACAGAGCAAAGTTCTTACGCTGACCCACAGGGCCCGCCACGGCTTGGCTCCTTCATACCTAGCTGGACTGCTGCATCAGTTTCAGCCTGTTCGTGCCCTCAGGTCCTGTGTGGACAATAAATTAGCTATCCCATTCCTCCGCTTAAAGACAGTTGGCGACAGAAGCTTTAGCTCTGCAGGTCCTAGACTGTGGAACTCGCTTCCACAATTCTTACGCAACGACATCCACTCTCCAACTGCCGACTATGGCACATCTTTTTCAGCGGTCCTGAACTGCTACTTCTATGCTACTCACTACCTCAACTGCTCTCCTGACTCTGCTATGTTTCCCACTTTCTCTTTGTTGCGTGAGACGAAGTCAGTTGGCTACCGAATGCGCACCGAAAGCCGCTTAGGCTGTGAGTGCGCTATAAAAAACTCTCCTGCGTAACACCCACATGGTCTTTATGACTTTGTGGAGTTACTGACGGAGATACATTACATTACATTACGATCTAGGTTTGCTCGAGCAGCAGCTTTTCCTAAGCCCCCCCCCCCCCTGGACTTGAGCCAACATCTGGGTTCGGTTTGCTAATCATTGGATTCCCAAGGCCTAATTGTGACGTAAACGAGACAAATTAGGGAAACAACAAAAACTAGACAAACAACCTTAAAACTCATTAAAACATTGCATTCCGATTCATGCAGGGAAAAACACCCACGTGCCCACGAAGAATATGGTGAGTCATTTACCGTGAGCCAAAGCTCGGATCCACTGGACAACTGAAAGCAGGGATGGGTGGAGCTGTATGGAGCAAGGAAACAAAGTCTCGCTCTTTGAGATCTCTTAAAGATGACGTAACTGCGCGGGCGACTCAACGAAGCCATCTCACCCACATGCCTCGCGCCAGCTTTATAATCCGGGGGACAGATATGTACGAATACAATTTATTTACATAGCGCCTTAAGAGAACTCTGGCCGAGGTCGTGGGCTCGAGCCTTGTGGCATATGTGAAGTGACTGAATAGAGATTAAGTTTCCTCAGGGCGCTATATACATGAAATACATCTCTGCCCGGGTGCTTCATCTATGCCAAAGGGCTCGAGCCCACAACCTTGGTCGTCAAAGGTGAGCACCTTAACCCCTGTGCCAAACCAGAGGTGGCATCACGGTACAGGGATGCTTCAGCAGAAATGGCTGTAAGTCCTGCACCTCATACAAGGCATCACGACTCAAGATGCACATTTAGACTTCAGAGCACTGGCTTCCCAAGAGTAAAGGCAGGAGGAGGTCTGGATTATACTTTCCAAGATGACTACGAACCAGAGGACACTTTCCCCAAAGTTAAGCACTTGACAAAAAAGTTTTCTTTCCTTAGTTTCGTTACCCTCCTTCACCGGCCGGCCAGGACTGGTCGAGTCAGCCTCCGGATCCAATCCAGCATTTGGGGGATTAAGTCCAGCGACGGCTACGGCAGCTGGCCATCCCTCCTGTCCTTTCGAACACTTTCGCATCCCGGGGCAACATAACGGCCGACGTTCGCGAGCATTTGATCAGCTCCACGCGCCTGGGCGAGTAGCAAATAAGGGAGGTGCGACGAAACACTAGCTCAATAAATTAAGTTCGTTACGTAATAATTTCGGGTCCATGTTGGTTTTCTTTATTTCAACAAGTATTAGCATTTCAACAAGTATTACACTCAGTAACATCAACTTTCGGCCGACATGCAGGTGAGTTGGCAGCTGTCTCGGAGGCGGCTGCTGCAGCCGTTCCGAGACCTTTGAGTTGGAGTGAATTTTGCTGCCTCTTTTCTAAGGCACAGCAGACTTTCAATCGAGGCAGACCATCCATGCAATTGCAAGTGACTCGCGATGGCGCCTAGCTTTCCCCTCTCCCACAGCTGGCGGCAATAGCTGGATCAAGCGACCAGAAGTTCTCCAATGCCTGAAGGCGGCACTCGCCAGTCTCATGCATACCGAGCAAGCAGAAGACCGGGTTACCTTTGGGCACTACTGCCGGGCTTGGCTTTATCGCTTACCTTCGCCGCTATTCTTTGTTGTAAATTGCCCCCGGTAAAAAAAATAGTGCTACGCTTTTCAATTTTTTCTCTAATTTTTTAACAATTCAATTTTCAAGCTAGCGATTTGCTGCGCTGCACGCTCCTCTGCTCGTTGCTGTCTGATAGGGAGATCTCCGGCGAGAGAGCTAGAAATCAGCCTGGGCAACCGCTCATTGCGACTACGTGCGAAAATGGTTACCCCAAGAAAGTGGCACAAAATCTAACGGCCAGCCGGATAAATTACCAAAAGCCAACACAAACTGATGCAAGTTTGGAAAACTCCCACCCTATTAGGGTATCTTCATAGCGGCGGAGTCAATGAGAAAAGTACAAGCGGCTCTCATACTAAGCACCACTACAGCAACACTAGCTGCCGACGACCCATCAGAAAGGAGACTAGAGCCAAGGCAGGCTGCCATGGAGGTGTTGGCAGCAGGTACTGAGTCAGAGCACTTGATTGGCCGGATTAAAAAGGAATCAGCTAGTCCACCCTGCCACAAGCTTCAACATAACAAGCTTCAACATACTCCAGAAGGCACTATTTCACAGATGAATTCATTGATTAATGTTCGTAGCCACTTGAGAAGGTGGAAAAATAGAAAGAATTCAAATAGCAACTACAAGACCCATGGAACCAGGGCAAGCAAGCCATTGTCAGAAATAGTAGGATGAGCAACGGGCTAACAAGGCCATGTGCATAGCAAAACTATTGCAAGGCACACACGCATGTACAGACACGCACACACACACACACACGGGCACACACACACACACACACACACACACACACGCACACACAGACACACACACATGCCCACACATACACACACACACATATATATTTGTAAGAGATAATATGATCACTGGCAGCCTGATGGTATATGGCTGAGTGCTACATCTGATTGAGCCTTAAAGGCAGTCTAGCCTGGCAGACGATGACAAAGAAAAAAAGATAGTTCTAACTACAAAATCCTTCAGGATACCATAGGTTAATACATTATTTAAGGGAAAACGTGATATTTTAGCAGGAACGTGATGCCAAATAGGCAAGAGGCAGCAATAAGTAAAGGTTTCTCTGCTGGCTAAAAACATTGGAAAGCAGGTGTAAATGATGGTGGCACAAAAAACCAGATAGTACGTACCACTACACACAGCTGCCTCCCCATGACTAGCATCTGCAGATGTACGCAAGCCAGTGAAGCCAATGAATTCAAAAGGCACCTAGCCACGCGCACCAATACGTGAGTACTCGGCACTAATAATAGACAGAAGCACAAGCAAAGCCAATATAGAATTGCACAAGCACAAACTCAGCATAAATCGTCGGAACATGAATGAATGAATGTTGCTAGCAGTGGAGAAATGGCATTTGTGATCTAGAGCCCTGTACTACTCGTCAACTCTGTATGCATTCACTTCTTCACTTGCCCTTAGGTCTTAGCCTGTGGATAAGGTGCCCACACTTCACGCCGTGGGCCATAGATTCAAGTCCTGCAGCAGGCAATTCTTCATTGCCTCCTGCAACAGGATGGTAGCTGCCGACTGTGGCACATCCTTTCCAGCAGTCATGAGCTGCTAATTCCATGCTACTAACTTCCACAACTGCCCTACCGACTCAGCTACACTTCTCACTTGCTCTTTGTTGCGCAAGATTAAGTCTGTTGGCAGCCGTATACATAACAAAAGCCACTTAGGCTTTGAGTGCATAGAGAAAACTCTCTTGCATAAAACCCACGTTGGTTTATTTTGTAGCTTTGTTGAGTTAGAGACCGAGATATATGCACATATATACTAGGCCTCTTCTGCTGATATATAAATGAGGCTGTCGAATCAGACAACTTTTGAGTTTTTACACACGAACAACACTTAAGTACCAATTGCAAACTTAAAACCACTCCGAAACCTCTACAAGTATTCGAAAAACAAATGGAGCACACTAGACTACTACTCTCACATACAAATATGCAAGGAAGTCAACACAGGCATTGGGTTCAAGAAACCCAGAGGACAACCAGCATCAGAACATCTATTCTAAATGCAGTGATTATGCCCAGTGGTGCAACATGTGACATAAACAACCTGCATGCATGCTTACTATTACAAGAAAGCGAATCCTGAAAGCCTAACGATAGTGGCAAGGTAAAAAAAAAGCATTACACGGCCTAGGCGAATTGAGGCACTATCAGAATCAGCAGAATCCCAAGCTTTCCATGTGAGGCTCTTTCTGCAAAGTAAGAAGTCACGTAAAAGGTAGTGTCGTTGGGTTTAAAAACATCGGCTGGCGGCACTGCCTCGTTGTTGCCAGTACCCGATTGCGGAAGCACGTCTAGAGCTGAGAGATTGATAGCAAATAATTCGAAATCACTATGCAATCATAGACGAGTAAATTCAACTTCTTGAGATCGCAAACCGAGCACTTGACAATAACCCCCCAGAATGGAGGTTATCGTTGGAAACCAATCGCGTTAAGTGAGGGTCGCATGGGGATCGAATGCATCACATAAGTAAAACAAAGGGAATGATGCAACCAACTTACGTTTTGCCCTCGATTTCAACGCATCTGCGATGGAAAACAGCGTAATCGCTGAGGCAGGACGGCTCTGCAAAGCAAGCGAGAGAGAGAAGAACTCAACACAAGGGCTTATTACTCGCTTTGATCACTCGAATAAATCCATTAAATCAGTAAGACTCCAGAGGCTAGGCTGCTGCCTTATTGAACAATTCTCTTCGCGGCAGCATCAGCGTCTAATTAACACCACCCCCACCCGTCGTCGCTGGCAAATTGACCCGCCGGCGAGTGGGCTGTGGTCCCGAGAGCTGCATGCAAATGAACAAGAAATATAACGCCAGTAATGAGCAGGAAAAACTTACAGGGGTTTCCTGCTCCGGAGGCCATTCACAGGTGACCAGCAGATCGTACAATATGGTCTGTACGGGCAGCGGAGAAGAGCCGCTGGGTTTGGACATGCTGGATAGGCGTGGCAATAAAGCGAGTCGCTACAATTGCCTGCACCGACCACATCCTGATACACTTTTACGAATCATAAAACCGTAAAAACTCATTTTAAATATCTTAAATTATAATAATTTTAATCAATCACAACATTTTTCTTTAATTTGAGGTACCGCAAAGCACTGATGTACAGCGAGCCTCGTGTGTAACTTAGTGGCCACGAATGGCCTCCAGAGCCGGGTCCTATAAGGTCTTAGTGGCGTGCTCGGGTAGCGTAGCGACTGTGAAGCTGGTGTCTTTACTTCAAGAAATAGTGCAAGTAGATCCAGGGGTGAGCTGCGCAGGCATCGTGCTGATAGCTTAGCGAATGGCGTCAGCCGCCGGCCACCCTATCGTTCTCTCAAGTCCCTTGCTTCGTTAGCTTGTTCAAGCACGGGCATTTAAGCGCATGTACGCAGCAGTGGTGGGCAACAGTGAACTGAAGAAGTGGGAAGTGGTCTCAGCTCGAGTAGGAAGTCGAGAAATCGCGGTAGTGGACGTGGCAGTGAGCGCTCTATGACAAATGCTTTTCGGTTTGGCTGATCGAAGAATCTAATGTAATGTAATGTATCTCCGTCAGTAACTCCACAAAGTCATAAAGACCATGTGGGTGTTACGCAGGAGAGTTTTGTATAGCGCACTCACAGCCTAAGCGGCTTTCGGTACGCATTTGGCAGCCAACAGACTTCGTCTCACGCAACAAAGAGAAAGTGGGAAGCATAGCAGAGTTAGGAGAGCAGTTGAGGTAGTGAGTAGCATAGAAGTAGCAGTTCAGGACCGCTAAAAAAGATGTGCCATAGTCGGCAGTTGGAGAGTAGATGTCTAAGAAAAGCAAAGGCAGGATCGATGAACGGAAAGGATGTACTGTAGGATCGCAGGTCATAGGATGTTTCAGCAGAAGCTCGCAACCGTGAAATTCACATATTACGAAAAATAGAGGCTTCCTTAGTATCGTGGCTTATCAATAGTCGCAAACATTATCCAAAGCATTGCACTGAGTAAGGTGACTGATCAGCTCAGTGCAGGTGACAGAGAAAGTAGCTTTCTTGCATGATTTTGGAGCCCAAACTTTGGGCCTCAATTTAATGAAGAATAAAGATATCGTTCTTACATGCATGTTGTGCACGTGCTGCTGGACCGTGTTGCTTTACCGTGTGCTCGTTATGTAGATTGCATGGCTTATTTAAGACTATGATCAGTGGCTAAATGATTTGCTGCGTGTCTTAGATCCTGTCAGAATTAGTCGATACCTTTTGCTGGTGGATGTTACCACCAATCATTTGGTAATGCTTTCTATAGAGCACTTGTAAAGTGCTTAGAAAGAGATTAAGTTTTCTTGAGGGCACTATACAAATGTATTATTATTATTGTTATTATTATTATAGTATGGTTAGTACTTTGCTTTTGTTTCCTTGCTCGCAATACTACTACTCGCGAAAGTGTCACGGCACATTCTTGTTTACCAGCCCCCATGCTGGTATCTATCGTAAGAAGTGGCCACAGTCTGCTTATCTTTGTATCGGCTGATGTTTGAGGCCACCCATAAACTTTGTGCTCTACTAACCGCAGACACATTCCGAGGCACCGTAGTGCTTGCTTACGAAGTAGTCACACCGAAGCATAGTTACTTCATACTTCCATTATCTGGCACAGGAATGCAATTGTGTCACAATTTGCTAAGTGATTAACATAAATGTGGCAGCATTTGCACATTAGTTCAGTGATTGTGCCTCGGTATGAGGATTGCTGCCTCAGGATTGCATCGGTGTCACAATGTTGCTCTAATTATACAAACGTCTTTATGTTGCTGTACATAACATCTATTCAGTTTTCTCTAGTCTGGCCTTGACCGCTGCTGGTTCTATAAGATTGTTTGCCATTTGCTTTGCTGCCGAGCTCACCTTAGGTGGCTGTTACGGTATTGATCAGTACTGGTATGAGGCGAATCAATGTATGTAGACCGCTTCTTGCTATCATAGCCTAAGTATCAGTAATACGTGCCGTCGTAACCTGCATATCCATGCATGTAAGTCGAGTGTTTCTGACCTGCTGTTTCCTCAGTTCTGATTTCATGTTGGATTGTACACTGCAGGTGTGGTTCATACTAGATGCTGCCATTTTATTTGCAGGTCGAGATCAAAGTCGTCTTGACTGAGAATGCCAAGCACTTTGTCGATGTCTCCAATCTCAGTGTGACCGTTCTGACAGATGCCGATGAATGGAAGGTAGAGAGTGTGGGATAGCGGCCCAAGTGTGGGCCAAGCTGGCTTGTATTGGCAAGATGAGTTGTCGACTCTCACTATTTTGCAGACGTGGCAGAAGTTGGGCGATCCAGTCATGCACATTGAACTTCGTCGCTGGGCTGATGCGATGGTTATTGCTCCACTTAGTGCCAACACCCTTGCAAAGCTTGCTTGCGGCTTGTGTGACAACCTGCTGGTAGGTTAATGGTGGCAAGCATGGTGACTGGTGTTATTGAGGGATGGTCGATTAGTTGCTATGATGTGCACCAGTTCTTGCCATTAGAAATAGGTCTGGTGTTTACTGACTATCCAGCTGTTGTTAAAATGACCGATGAAGATTTGGTGCCACCCTCCCTGAAGGAGTCGTCTTTAGCAATACTTCCAGCTAAAGCTCATGTGCCACTACTGAAACGAATAATAAGCTCTACAAAACTGTGCGAATCCAAACAATCCTTTGAGCAGCTCACTGCCTGTGGACTATGTCATGGTTTAGGCTATGGCGGTGAGTCGTGATGGCACACTAGGTAAGGCGGTTGCTTTCACGACCTCGGCCCCGAGGTCAAGGGTTCGATTCCTGCGGTGGGCGATTCTGTATTGCCACTGCAAGCGGTGGTGATAGCCGTAAAGGCTTTTCTGTTGCTATACAAAAAGAGGCTGTTTAATCAGCTAGGATTTATTTATTTATTTATGGCTGAATCATAGTAGTTTCGTCACGAAAGACAATGCTGCACCATCTTGCTGCTTGACAGAAGTGCGCCAATTTGCTGAGTGGCGCAAGTGTGCCATCTTGCGGCATGACGGACTTTCTTGCTTTAATTAGTGCAGATATGGTGGTTGCTGATGCTTCGAAACCAGCCCTCTGCATGGTGGTGCCACACTTGCTGCACATCTCACGGCTGCTGTATGTGGGTTAGCCTGTTGTGGAGCATCACTTCAGTGTGGTTCTCATGGGAGTTATCCCTACTTGCCTGAACCTAAGCAAGTTGAGGAAGCAGTTGGCCATCAACCGCCGCAGATTCATTGGTTGTGGCTCTGCACCCGATTACAGCTCAGTCATATGCGTGCCCATGCATTCTGTCATTTTTGGTCTAGCGGTTAAGGTGCTCGCCCTGACCAAGGTCTGACTGAGGTCGTGGGCTTGAGCCCCGAGGCATATGTCAAGCGCCTGAATAGAGATTAAGTTCTCTTGAGGTGCTATATAAATGAATTATATATTATGTATTTTGCCGAGATTGGTTTGAGTACGTAAGCAGAACAATGTAAGGAGGCCGAGGGGGAGGGGCTGCAGTCACGGTTGCTCGATGAGTAAGAGCAACCAAGGCCGGCCACCCAAAGGTTCCAGCTTGAGGCGTAATTTTTCGTGCACTCAGGTCCAGCTGCAGATGGCAGCTGCAGCTTCGATGGCCACAGCGCCCCAGGAAGATGTTCAAAAGAACGGGAGGGCGTGCATTGCTTACTTTCCTCTGGCCTCCGGGTGGTGGTGATGGATCCTGTGCTCGGTGATGGTCAGCCGGTCATGGTCGACACTCTGCGCTGCCTTTCGCCGGACAGTGAAGCCGTAAGAGTCAGTCTGCCCGGCTTGCACGAATGCAATAGAAAACTCAACTGGACGCAATTGAAGCAAAACACGACGTCTGTCTTAAAAGAAGAATTCTCATATTTCATTCGAACAAGGATGTCGGGATGCAAAAGTTCGATCGGTGTTGGTTGGAGCGCTTCAGTCATTAGTAGATAAAGCTTTTACGTACCTTAGAACAAAGCTACGTTCTCTGGTCCACATTGCCCTTGACGATTGCAGTAGCAACTGCAAGCAAGACGAAAGTGATGCCTGGGGTTCTCCTTCGGAGCTTTGCTCGAGCACTCGGCAGTTTCTCTAATGAAACATACGAAGCTCTGTGGACACCTTTCCAGATACTTTTTAAATTAATCGTATCGTAGAAAGCTCGCCAGGTGCTCAAGTACGAATGAACAGGCTAACACAGACTGTAGTTAAGGGTCGATATTTTAGGGCCATCAGAATGGAAGCTTTAAATGAAGCGATCTTGGTAAGACAATTCTGGGATATTTGTGCGGCTTTACACCGAAAGGGCTTGAGACGTGAGTGGCCGCTGCTATCAGGCCACTGCGATTAGCTAGTTCATGTCGTCTAGGGTGGCCTCTCCTATACACGAGCCGTATGGATTGGCCTTTGGTGCCTATGAGGCAACCCGAGGGATTCTTCGAAAATCCTGTCAACAAGGCCACTCGGTCGTGTGCACTGCATTGGTACCTATAAATAAGGCCATACAATTTGTTGGTTTTTTGCTGTACAATCCAATTTTTTAAGTATCTTTTTTATCTATTTCGTTTGAGACATATTTACTCTGTTCTGATTAATGTATTGCAGATGCTTTTGCTGGCATTGCTATTTGCTGTAATGTCATTTGCTGTAATGTCAAGTTTCAAGTGATTACCCCGTTCTGCCGTTTTGTGCTGAGCGCTCGATATGGAAGATACACCTTCAGTCCTTGCAGGCCGAGGTCATGGGGGAGGCCAGCAGTTTTAGACATATAGCTCATAGTTGCCTCGGGTTTTGTTTTCATAGCCAGAATGCTAAGGACTCAGCTGGGGCTCAGTCGGTGTAGCAGCTTGCTGTACTGAAACTTTTGAAAAATTAATGGATAGGCAGCTGGATAATGTAATATATCTCGATATATAATGCCAACAAGGCTATGTGAGTCTATGCAGGAGGGTTTCTATAGCTCACTCAAAGACTAAGTGGCTTGCAGTATGCATTCGGTAGCCAACAAACTTCATCTCATTCAGCAAAGAGAAAGTGGGAAGCATAGCTGAGTCAGGAGAGCAGTTGAGGGAGTGAGTAGCATGGAGGTAGCAGCTCAGGACCGCTGAAAAAGATGTGCCACAGTCGGCAGCAGGAGAGTAAATGTCGTTTGTATAAGATTTAGAAGTGGTTTCCACAGTCTAGGACCTGCAGATCAAAAGCTTCTGCTGCCAACGGTCTTTAAGCATAGGGCACTAACCATTTGATCGTGCTTCCTTTGCAGCAGTTGTAAAGCTCCCGGAAAGAAATTGAGTTCTCTGAGGGTGCTTTATTAAATGTATTATTGTAGAAATTGAACAGCTAATGTATTGTCCATAGAGGACCTAAGGGCTCAAGGAGGCTGAACACTGTTGCAGCAGTTCAGCTAGGTATGAAGGAGCTAAGCCGTGGTGCACCTTGTGGGTCAGTATACGAACTTTTTTCTGTTTCTGTTGATCAACCGGAAGCCATCGAAGCTCCTTCAGCAAAGCAGACACACGGTTAAACCTCTGGGATTTTTTTACTAGCCTTGCAGCCATATTCATCATCAGCTGCAGTGGCCTAGTGGCTTTTTTTGGTAGCCTAGCCAAAATAGAATTGCAATAGCCTAGCTAAGACACAACTATGGAGCTAATTAGATTTGTTTGCAAGCCACCGTGGTAGGTAGACAGTCCCTAATTTAAGATAGGGATCAGACGTGATGGCTAGCTGTGGAGGAGGTCTTCTTAATGAGACATTTAAATGTATGCAGCTGTCAAAGACAAGACTTAAAATTACAAGCTCGCGATGACAGTCGTATCGCATCACCTATTAGAAGAGCAAAGTTTTCTAGTCCAGCCACACGATTCAGGTGTCCTATGAATAGCAGTCGGCTAAGCAGAGGTATAATATCAACTAAATGTTAGGCATTCTGTATGACTGCTTGAAACGCTAGATTGTGTTGGGCATTCCACAATTGGTGGCATGTTAGATTGAAGTTAACTTCCTTGGATGTACTCGATAGTACAGATATTTTATGTAGCCAAGTTGTTGGCATTCCAGATGTTGTTGGAGCTTAAAAGGACCGAGGCTCCATATAAATTCGTGAAACAGCCTTTTGCAGAATCCACAACATGGTATAGAATGCAGATATGGAGATTATACATATGCACTCCTGTAAGGAAGAGCTTGCTTCATTTCTGACCATGGGTATGATTTATCTTGCCTTCTTGCATAAATCTAGTATCGTCCTTGATGGATTTACGACAGGCGTCGTGCATAGATCCTTTAAAAAAAAGCTGTCTGCTGTGCCCGTATGACGGCCAGATGGCAAAACCATGGCAATTCGTCGAGTTATAGATCTGTTCCATCTCCTTCACCAAATACAAGCGCCATACGCTCGCTGCGTGGAATGCCAATGTCCGCGAGGCAGTCCTCATTCCCCGGTAACCAGCTGCCGAGAGCACCGATTGACAAACGGCTTCACCACCGCCGACCTGTGTCCGGTCGACAGTAGAGCACTGGCGATGCCTGAGTACTTGTCTACTTTGCCTGCGCCGCGACACCAACCTCGTCGACGTCGTTGTCGAATGGAACAGTGACGTCGACAATGGCCACCTCTGACTTTTGTTTGTATCTACTGTGACTTTCCAGTCTCTCGTACTCTAAAGTAAAACTTCCACCTACTAGCTGAGATGGCTTTCTGAGCCGATGATCGGACGTTTACTGCTGCAAATGTTTCTTGTATACTTAAGCTCAATGTCTGGTCAGTAGCTTTACAGGCTGGGTGTTGCATATTGGCTGTAGTCACACCCAATCAGTTTTCAATGGGCTGAAGTGAGTCGCAAATGAACCTTGATCTTCTCTGTCCCTGAGATGGTTAAAAAGGGTGCCAGGCACCTTGCAACCCTGTACCACCATTCATGTCCGGAGAAGGGGAGGAGGCGTGATCTGAAAGGGTTCAGCCTTTGTATATTTGTAGCCGCAATCCTTAGTCTATGGCAGCATTTAGAAGTAATTCAGATCAATTTGACCAGTTGATAGTAGTCACAATTGTTTGTTCTTGTCTTTCTGTTTACTTTCTCGACTGTTTGACTGAATGGAGCATTTGCTATGCCATATGCTTAGGGCCAAGGGGAATAATAATAATAATAATAATAATTCACTTGATAAAGCACCCTCAGAGAACTTCATCTCTCTCTAGGTGCTTTACATTTGCTGTAAAGTGAAATGCAATTGAATGGTAAGTAAAATCATGCTTGAAAAAACAAACGAAATGAATAATATGGTTAGGGGTGACATGCACAGGGTCAGCATGCAAATGTGGTTAGTGGCAGCATGCACAGTGTCAGCACGCATAAGCACATCAAGGACGAATCACAGAGACCCACTAAATGCTGTCCTAAATAGGTGTGTTTTTAGGTTCCTTTTAAATGTGGTCAGGTCAGGGGATGTTCTGACGCAGGTCGGGAGGGAGTTCCAGGCTTTGGGAGCATATGAACTAAATGCACGGTCTCCAAAGGATTTAAGGTTTGGAAGTTGCATGATGGGGGGCCAGTTCATGGGATGGTGCCTCCCCCAGGCCTTGGGGCCTCATATCTCATAACTACTGCTTGTGCTGGGATTGAGCTGAATGCTAACATGAAAATCGGCTCTGCTGTTGGTGCCATTTAGTTTAGTCAGTATAAAGCTTGCTCAAATTCATTTCCATAATGCCTGTTCTGCGGATATCAGGTGAAACCTGCATGTGTACCCTATTGCTATACTGATATTAGAGGCTTGACAGCTATTGTTTCCTCATTATTGCTTCTAGTATTGGGTGCAATAGGTGCATGGCTCAGGGGAAGGGGCTGGTACTTTACAACCTAGGTTGTGGATTCAAGCCCTGCATCAAACAATCTTTTCTTCCCCATGCAAGCAGCAGATAGCCATTGAGGCTCTTCTGCCACTATACAATAAAGCTGTTTGATCAGCTAATCTTTTAGAAACAAATCGATCCGCACCAGCAGCTTCCGAACACTATAGTTTGTCTGCTTTATTGCGATACACCAGCCGGATGAGGCAGCAACATGCATGGTATTCTTCCGTGCTGTAGTGATTCCTGGGCGCTGACGTTCTTAACTCCACCAGTCAAATAAATATTTGATGCGCTTGCTGGCTTTGAGGCTGCATGCTGGCAACATTTTGGCATCGGCGGATGTGCTGCCTGCCTGTAATTCAGCACACATAAAATATCCCGATTTTCAGCAGATGGGGTTTTAACGTGTGCTACTAGCCTGGTGGTAGGAGCCTGCTCACTAGCCAACTGTCGCTCTATAAGAAGGTTGCATTGCTTCTTGCTTGCTTTTGCCTTTTTTTAGCATTTGAATATTTAAAGATGCTCTTATTTCCTAAGAGAATCTTGTGAGCACTGTGCTTGTGCGATAGTTCACTCACTCGGTCACGTCTTGTAGACGTGTGTTGCTCGAGCATGGGACTGCAGCAAGCCGCTACTGTTTGCCCCTGCCATGAACACACACATGTATGACCACCCCATTACCCAGCAGCAGATTGCCACACTAAAATCTTGGGGTTACGTTGAGGTGCCGGCCGTTGTGAAGAAGCTGGCCTGTGGCGACTTGGGTAAGCATCAAGCTTGTGTCTTTGCATGGCCCTTTTTCTATAAGAAGTTAAATTGCTGCCTCTTTTGCTTAGGTAGGCTTTCACTTCTAGGCAGATGACACTCAGTTGTACCTTAGCTTTGACCCCTCCTGCCCTACAGCACGTCGAATTCTCTCAACTCCCTTGCTGCATGTATTGATGACATCTGCACATGGATGGCAGCAAACCTTCTCCAATTAACTGATGATACAGCCAACTTACTAGTTATGGGCAAACCAAGTGTTTAGAAATTGGAAAGGCTAATGCTCAAAATAGACTCTGCAAGCATATCTCCTGTTGAATCTGCACCAAATCTAGGTGCCATGTTCCAAAGTGACCTTTCATTAGACTACCACATTTGCTCCACAGTCAAGTCTGGCTACTTTCAGCTACATAACATTGCCAAAACTCGGGCTTGTTTAGACAGGGATACCACATCTAAGTTGGTCCATGCATTTGTGACATCCCGTCTTGACTTCTTTAACTCACTGCTTGCTGGTCTACCGGCCTGTGCACTCAGGCCGGTGCAAAACTCTGCAGGTAGTCTTGTCTGTCGTCAGCATCACATCACTTCTCACCGACCTGCACTGGCTCCCAGTCAAGCATCAACTTCAAGGTTCTGTCACTCATTTTCAGGTTCCTTCATTCTTTGGCTCCATCCTACCTATTAGATCTACTCGTCCACCAGGCTAAGCATCGTACCACCCGCTTTTTGGAATCTAACCGTTTACCCATACCTCGTACAAATCTCAAATCCTTTGGAGACCGTGCCTTTAGTTCGTATGCTTCCAAAGCGTAGAACTCACTCCCGAACTGCGTCACGACATCTCCTGATTTGACCACATTTAAAAAAGAAACTAAAACGCATCTATTTATCACAGCATTTAGTGGGTCCATGTGATTCATTCTTTATATGCTCATGCGTTCTGACACTGTGCATGCTGCCAGTAACCATACTTGCATCTGACCCTGTGCATGTCACCCCTAACCATATTATTTTTGTCGTGTATTCAGCATGCTACTACTAACCATTCGATCGTGCTTCATTTGCAGCACATGTAAAGAGCCTAGAAAAGTTCTCTGGGGGCTCTATATCAAGTGTATTATTATTATTATTGCTATTATTATAATTATTATTATTAGGTATAGGCAAAGGATTTGTGGGGAACATGTGACTGTCGTAGTGAACTGCACGTGTCATCTTATAGCAACGTCCAAGCCATTAGATAATGATCGTACCTAAGGCGAGATAGGGAAATACACAGTCAATAATATATAGTCTCTAATCATGCTGTGCAGGGTATTGCTGTGGTTGTTTCTCAGGACGAAAAGCTGGAGGAAGAAGATGAGGGAAGAGTACAAGGAGGTCTAGAATGAGGAAAGCACTAGCGATCGTTCTTGCTTGCTTAACCGACCATTAGACTAATTACAGGTATGTTATTGTATTATTTGTATTGACTTTTGAAGACCATGCTGGGCCTCTGTCTATGTGGCCTATAGTGGCTACCTGTTCTCATTGTACAACGGTTTTCTATTGACATTAGGCCTACGTTCTGCTTTGTCTCCTTCAAGCTTCTGCATCTGCTTGTAGTTATCACTGGCTCCTAAGTATGCAACGTTAAAGTAAAAAGTTAAGAAAATTAAAGGTTAGCTGATAAAACAGCCTCATTTATATAGCAGCCGAGGGCCTTGGTAGCTATCACCCACTTGCAGTGGGTGACAAAGAATTGCCTGCCGTAGTAGCAGCATAGCTAAAAGTAAAGAAATATATTATTTATTTATATTAATATGTAGTTTATAGTTCATATATAGTGTCTTCAGAGAACTTAATCTCTATTCAGTCACTTCACATATGCCATGAGGCTCGAGCCCACGACCTCGGCCGGAAAATAGCCGTGGTATCAGTTTTCGTGGTATTGTGGCTCACGAGAATGTCCTTGGTGTCTGAAGAAAGCTATTACCCTAGTTAAGAGTCCGTGACTTCTGCCAATCTTTGAGGCTCAGGGTATCCGGACTTTTCTGGCAGTAAATGGTAAAGTAAGTAATCGCCAGAGCAAAAGTTCAGAGCTGTGAAAAGATGCACCACCTGGGAGTCAAATAGCCGAGACGACCTTATTTACAAGTAATCCTTACGATGGGTTAGCCTCCATATTTTAAAGTCCTGTACGATACTGAAGCCACATTGTTAAGCTGGCTTGTAAGCAGTGACGAAAGGGGGGGGGAGCTCGAATGTCGTATGCAGAGAGCTTCCTATGATCTGCCATAAAAATTCGAATACTTGTTTCATTACAAAAAAATGTACATAAATAATTCAGTCGATTGTTCTGTCGTGTATGTTCTTACTGATTTCGAGCGAGCACACTTTGGTTCAGTTCATATTCTTATGACGTGTGCTAAATATGCCAGCTTAGGCGTACACCTCCACTAGTAATTGGCACAGTGAGTGTGTAGTTCCATGCGGTTGCTACTAGTCGCCGCACTGATTTGGTCCGGTGGTTAAGGTGCTCGCCCCGACCTAGGTCTGGCTGAGGTTGTGGGCTCGAGCCTCGAGGCATATGTGAAGCACATGAATAGAGATTAAGTTCTCTTGTGGCGCTATACAAATGAATTATATTATATTTAGTTCCAGCCACCGGCTTTAGATTTAGCCTTTTGATTGGCTTGCTGCTCGGCTTATGCTTGACATGTGCTCAAGGATTTTCAGTCTTTGAGGTGGCAGCTGGGGGGGGGGTGCAGCTCTGATTGTGCGTCCGCTCGGCACTTGCCGAACGCTGGCCTCATGCCGTGCTGTGCTCTTTGCTTCAGGCTGCGGCGCAATGGCCGAGCCGAGCAGCGTCGCTACTGCTGTCTTACGGGAGCTCACTGCACTTCGCAGTAAAGTGCTTGAAGGCGCAGAGGGTGCTTTGTAGCTCCTACTTACTCGGTATTTCTGCCAGCTGAAGCTGAGGCTGCATACTAGTGATGATCTGTTTGAGGTCTCAGCTGCCGAGGTCTCCTACGAAATGGCTCTGATGCTGTTTTGCTGTGAACGAAGTGGCAATGCAGCCTCTGCCTGTACACGTGCCACTGCGCGGCACCTCGACCGTTACATCTGCACCTGTCGTTGAGAATTTGGGAGCTGAAAGGTCATTTATCTCTTATTTGTGTCGCTTGTGTTATGATCTCGTCTGTAGTCAAACTAATGATGCAGCTGCTGGTAGTCGACGATCATTGATATTTGGCCAAATAGCATGCTTTCTTTTTGAAGCATATAGCTGAATATATGCAGCAGTGTTGAATAAACATGTGCATCGTTTGCCGACGTTTGGTTAATATTGCATATCCTTGTGGTTTTCGGCGAATACGCGATAATTTTCATTACGTATTTCTCTGGTGCTACTCTGCTATGATTAGTCGATCTGCATTGGAATGCCATTCGGGTCAACGTTTTGCCTGTGTACTCTTTGCTGCTGACACAGAGTGTTCCAACATTTCAAAAGACACGTGCTTTAAAAGGCCAGCGGTCACCAAATACTTCTACTAAAATTAACAAAACAATCAGCTGGAGACGAATGGGGGGGGCATCTGTCGTCGTGACCCAGGATTACCAAGCGTAGCGAGCTGTCTTGGTGCCGAAGTGTCAGATGCCACGTGAGCGTCAGTAGGAGTTTACTATGCTCAATCCTCAATCCGACTCTTGCAGCTGTTGGCTGGACCATTGTACACAGCTAAACCTATACTAATTTAGGGCAGCTTCGTCAAGTTAATACGTTGGATAGCGGAAATTGGTATTTCGGGCGAGCGTTCATGCCATATCGTCAAACTCATGTAAATCGACCAAGGATTATCCAAAATTTCTTTTTATTAGATTAATACATTTATTCTGCTGTCAAGCCTGTCAACTTTCGCGTAAGGAACCTTGTCAAAATCAGCGCCTACTTAGATAAAGGATGGACAGCCAAACTAGTAGCCGTTGACTCCGAATATAAGGCAATCAGATATGGAAATACGCTGCTTATAAGAATAGCAGTTCTGCGTCCCAAGTTTTAAGCAATATTTGTCTCACTCCACACATGGGAATACTCAGAACATAAAAGTGCTTGCTCGCCGGGCAAGGGTATTCTTATAAGTGGAGTCGACGGGGCAGCTTTTTGACCCGCATCTAGAAATATTGTAATTGTCTTCATTCAGGACTCGTGGCCCGTGTTCTTAATCGTCTGCAAGTGGTGGAAAAATCAGCGGCCCATCTGGTCTGTCGTCAACAGCTTCACAACACTTCGAGCTTCACTGGTCCCCTATCAAGCAACGAATCCAAATCAAAGTAGTCGGTCTGGCTTACAAGTCACTTCAACCAGTAGCACCCGCTACCTAACCGACCTCTTTGCTCATCCAGCGTGCTCTCGAACCATCTGCTCCCCAGCATCGGGTCATCGCCACGTTCATTGCACTAAAGTGAAATCAGTTGACAATCGAGCCTTGTGCCGAAAGTCCGGAAGTCGTTTGAGGCCGCGATCATTACCTGCTGCATTGCATTATGTAAGTCCCAGCTAATGATGCATCTATTCCTGTCAACTTTCTATTCTCGCAAGTGAAATTGTCTTTTTGTTCCGGTGTGCCAGTGCTATGCATGTGTACCTGTGGATGATTCAGTGCATGTTTCTAGCCGAAGGTCTTATTAGGCCACGAGTGTCTGCGTAATGTATTAAAGTGCTGGTCTAAGCCGGACACGTTATTAATTAAATAAATCCCAGCTGATTAAACAGCCTTTTTTTGCATAGCGATAGAAAGCCTTTACGTCTATCACCACCGCTTGCAGTGGCTATAAAGGATCGCCAACCGCAGGAGTCGAACCCACGACCTCGGGACCGAGGTCGCGAAAGCAACCACCTTACGTAGTGTGCCATCACGGTTATTGATTTTGCAAGCTTGATGTCAGCTATGTCACTCACCCTTGGGTATTGATTCTCTTGAAGCACCTTTTAAAGTGCCTGGATAAATAATAAGTTCTCTTAGATCGCTATGCAAACGACCTATTATTATTGTTATTGCTACTATGACCACTTAGTTCCCACAACCGCTGCTGGTATAACGAGTGCCTGAGCTTGCAGTCCCATGTTTGAAAGGGGTGTGGAACTCGCTTTGAAGCACTCCTAACGGAAAAAGAATACTGACGCAGCCTATACTCATTACAGAACAGCATTACCAAACACTAATGCTTATTTATCGTACTCACACAGATTATCAAACGCTTACTATGCCTCTCAACTATTAGGGCTTCTCGTATGCGGCTGTTCCGAATTGTAATAATATGGTAATCTCTGGTAAAGGGGAGTTACAGGTCAACTAAGGAGTCATTCAATAATTTAAATTCGATACCATGCTCAGTGTAAGCACGCATGAAAAAATACAGAAGACAGTTCACACGAATCCAGCAAACGATGTGACGAGCAGGTGCGCTTTTAGCTTCTTTTTAGATGTCGTCAAGTCAGGGACTTAACTCTTACGGGAGCTGCAGGCTTTGGGAGCTCATGACCCGCAATCACGATCTCCAAAGAATTTCAGGTTGGTTGGTTCAGGGCACAGCTAAATGACTTAAGTAAGAAGAGCAATTGGTGATTTGGCTAGCCTGACTGGTAGGTAGCTCTGACGGGTAGGGTGGAGTAAGAAAAGGAAGGGATTTAATATTAGTAACACGACCTTGGAAGTCGGCGAACTTTTGGACGTGAAGCCAATGCAGGTCAGTGAGAACGGGTGTAGCGAGGCAATTCAGACGTTCGAGATGGAAAAACCTGCCAACCGGAAGTGTTATATTGAAAAGGAGAAAAAACCTCGGAATAGTTAGTTACAAGAATCGAGACGGGATGTCACGCATGCATGGACCATCTTTGCTGCGAAATCCTCAAGTAAGCAGACCGAAATTTTAATAATATAAATACACTTGAGGCAGCGCCCGCAGAGAACTCAATCTCTTTATAGGCACTTTACATTTGATAAAAAGGAAGCATGGTCGAATTGTTAGTGGTAGCATACTCAATAAACAACAAGAGTAACATGGTTAGCGGTGAGATGCACAGGGTCAGCATGCAAGTATGGTTAGTGGCAGCATGCAACAGTGTCAGCATCCATAAGCACGTAAAGTACGAATCACAGGGACCCACTAAATGCTGTCATAAATAGGCGAGTTTTTAATTTCTTTTAAATATGATCAAGTCATGGGATATCGTGATGCAAGCCGAAAGTGAGTTTCAGGCTTTGGGAGCAAACGAACTAAACGCACGGTCTCCAAAGGATTTGAGGTTTGTACGAGGTATAGGTTAACAGTTAGATTCCAAAAAGCGGATTTTACGATGCTGAGCGCTGTGGGGCAGTAGAGATAGGAAGGCTGGAGCCAAAGAATGAAGTGACCTAAAAGTGAGCGACAAAACCTTGAAGTCGATCCGTTGCTTGACTGGTTGCCAGTGTAGGTCGGCGAGAAGTGGTGTGATGTGGCAACTCCGACGCTCACGATTTTTGGAATGTAATCTAGCAGAAAGTGGCCTGGCTTGACCCTAGAGCGGAGACGGTCGTTTAGTGAAAGATTACTTTAGGACAGGACGTCATTAATCCGTACAGAGGCAACTGAAGATATGCTGAACGATTTTATGTTGTGGCTGAGACTTTCCGATTACTGGCTAGCACTAATCTTGGCCATAACTCTTAAGTTGGTTTTTACCATAACTCAATTCGAGACCATTCGCTGTTGTCCGAGCGCGAATATTAGCAGAATACAAGCAGCAAAAGTTGAGAGAGTTTGATTGGGCCATATCATCCGCACGAACCACGGTTAGGTATAAGAATGTTAGCACGCAAACTCGCGTGCACACACTAGAACATACGCATGCACTCGAGAGAACACTTGTACGAGCGTACACGGGCGCAAGCGTGAGTACGGACGCTTACAAGCACATCCATATGCATACCTATCTCGGTATGGATTCTAATGAGATCTTGAACAGGAATAAATTGAAATAATAATAGTAGCTTATTTAACAGCCTCTTTTGTATAGCGACAGAAAAGCATTTACGTCTATCACTACCGGCTTGCAGCGGCGATATAGGATCGCCCAACGCAGGAATCGAACCCACGACCTCGGGACCGAGGTCATGAAAAGCTACCGCCTTACCTAATGTGCCGTCAAGGCTCGCCACTAAGACTCTTCTCCCTCTATATGCTGTCAAGGCATGGAGTGGCTGAAGGCGATCCTATTGAGCACTTCTTCATCTGCTGGATAAATAGTCTGGAGGCCACGACGTCTGAAGTAGACCAGAAGCAATGAAATGAACTTGGGAGTGGCGTTTTATGTGTGTATCTCGACCAGTAACTTCACAGAGACGTCGGGACCAAGTAGGAGCCAAATTAAAGATTCTTGTGTAAAGCACTCGAATACTCAACTGCGTTCGATTAGCAATTTTTTAGCAAGAATCCTTTAACTTAATTGCTAAAGATTAAGTGAGAAGCTTAGCTGAGTAAGGGGGGCAGTCGAAGAAGTGCAGGAATGTAGCAAAGAACGGCTGGAAAGACATAATGGATGCGGGTAAATTGCACAGGTGAGGACGGCACAGCAATGATTCCTTATAGCTCTGTATTTTGGATGAGTTTTTATGCAAGATGCACGTAATGTCTTTTAAGGTTAGGGGAGGAACTTTTGCAGTGATGTGTAAGTTAGGTTGATGTCAGGTTTTGCTTTCTCTTCAGAATATCTGATATGCATTTCGCAATAAATAATAATAATAATAATGCACTTGATAAAGCGCCATCGGAGAACTTAATCTCTTTCTAGGCGCTTTACATTTGCTGCAAAGTGAAATGCAAATACTAACGGAAGGCTGTCACTCGCATGAAAAAGGCTATTGATAGCCCATCCAGTCGACAGTATTGTCTGCCATCCAGATTGTCTCGCTAACTAATTGCTCTGTATTCATCCGTCGGTCGGTCTCCTATTATAAACACAGAGAACGATCCCAGTCCAAGATAGTCAGCCCCTTCTATTACTCCAGTGGGCGATCCCAACCCGCAACAGTCGGCTATGCTCTGGATGGTGATGCAAGGATTTGATTAGCCAGCTCACATGCATGCACCTTCGAAAAGCGAGTACAGTCGCGGGCTTCGATCACTAGCCGGAAACATTGGCCGACAACTCAAGCCATGACAACCGACCGGGCTTGCTTGGCAACGGCCCGCCTTCATACCGGAAGTGGTATAGCCTGCCGGCGCGCAGAGGCGCTTGCAAGTAACAGTAAGTTCCTCCATATTACGAGTGCTGTCGTGGAAAGATACCTTGTTAACATAGTCATGAGCGCACTTTTCTTTCTGTTCGGCTCAAACCACAAGCTCAAGACAGCAGGGACCTAGTGACAACAGCGCCCGCTGGCTCTCCTGTATTTATATATATAACAACCTCCATTTGGCTGGTAACCGTGCCTTACCTTGTTACATTTCAGAATCCCAGAATGCTCGTTGAAAATTTCCGGCACTGGTAGAAGCTATTCATGCCAAAACTGTCGCCTACTTGAATATGGAGAGCCGGCCTACCAGGCCTCCATCCGCCGTGTCAAAGGCGACCGTTCTGCCGCCGATAAATCCATTCTCAGGCGACCAGACAGCTGCAGCAAGGCCACAGAATCCTCCTAGCCCCACCAATCTGTGCCCGGAAGAAGTGTGCGACGACAACGTTGACATATTTTTAACTAAAAAGATATCCCTGCTTAGGTATCTGGCTGGACAGCCTGATCTTTTTGAGCAACCGTTGAAGCACGAACCTCATTTCAGGTATGTATTGTTACAAGATCAACAGCAATAATTTCGGAAACAGTGTTAGTTTGATAAAGGCTGGTTACTTTAAGTGACATTGCAAGAATGCTAACCATGCAAAGGAATCAAATACCAATACTACTCTTACAGGAAGCTATCTAGGTTTCGCGAGTGGTTGTGTGCGTGAGAACGCCAGCGCACGCGCGTGCATTTGTGGGAGCATTGGCCCCGTGTGTTTGCTTGTGCGTGCTGCAAATCTTGTCAAAATTTTCGGTGCTTAGTTCATAAAGGCAGACTAGATTGCCTTGGTTGTGTTATGTTTTGACGGTTCAACTGCATTTAAAAAGCCAATCTTTCCAGCAAAAACTTTCCGAATTCGACCTCGAGGGTTCCTTAATATCCTAGCGCGACGTGCTACATTAACTGCTGGAGGCTGCTCACTTGCCTGAGTAATCTAGTGGGATTGATATAGGGTGAACTCACCATCTTGTCTTGTAAGTTTTCTTAACACCAGCTACCTGGCAAGCCCCTATCAAACTGAATACTTCAAAACAAAAATGTGTGCCGTATTTGATGATTTATAGCTACTTAACGCGGCTATAGTTGTACTAGTCATATAACATGGACAGGATCAGGATATAGGCAAGAGTAAATCAGTGTAATGTATCGTGATCTCTTTACGACTTTCACTAGATGACATTTCCGGTATGTATGCTCCAGTATTCGTAAGGAAGCTTCCTATGTAGTTTGGTTACCGTCGCGAATAACTGAGAATGCCAGCTGACGACCAACACCACCATTGTATTCCACAACGCACGGAGCAGGGGGAAGCACGACTCTCTCCGCCCCTCTCGCCCACCGGAGTCCCGACCGGAGTCACAGCGACTCCCTTGCAACAACAATCACCAATAGCACATTTCGACTGCATACCGCATCGAGTCTCACAGCCCAAATCGTACAAAGATCAGGGGCAGTGCCATCAATTAAACGAAACCGCAGCCCCATCGCACTGAAGGGCTGTTGAGCGAAACCGATCAACCTTGAAGTTCGGCCAGTCTGAATTGGCCAAAGGTTAACTTGGTAGTTTGCATTATTGGTAATCCAGTAACCGTAGGCATAAACAATATTCAGCCATTTCCCTAAAGAAAGCACTGCAGGGGTGTTGGAATCGAAAGCTTTTCATATACGAATAATTCGAAGATCATTGAGCAAAGCTCATGCAACTTTCATTAAAATTTGGAGGGGGAAACGTTCTGGATATTTCATATGAATTGAGTGAATTCAGATACCATCAGTTCTTCAACAATTTAGAAAAAGGCCAGGAAACCAAAATTCAACCAACGAAAGGAAAAGATCCAGGAATAAGTGAGTTGCGCTCTGCTAACAGTCCTTTTAACCTGTCTGTCGAAGCAGCTGAGTTAGTACGACTCGGCCCATTGGTTCGGAATTCGCGGTTCAGTCACACCTAAGAACACCACAATTTACCATTCCTTCTTTGTAGTGCTATGATTTTACTTTTGGGTATGCAACTACTAATGCACGTACACACACACACACACACACACACACACACACACACACACACACACACACACACACACACACACACACACACACACACACACACACATATATATATATATATATATTGGATCCGTTCATCGAAATACATTTTGGCATCTCTGGCTGAAAATTGGAATAGTGCCTCACTGGTCTGCAAGTGGTCATAATTAGTAAAATGTCTTTTGTGTGCATATCAGCAGCGTTGACAACGATCCGGCTCGTCTATAACTGGCTGACTTTGCAAGCTGTTTCTTTCTCTCAATTGCAGGGCACTTTGCTTTGGAACCGAGCCTTCTATTAACCCCGAGTACCGTAACCGACTGAAACTCGCCAACGCCCTGGCAGACAATGGGCACTTCTCCTTTCTAATCTCTTACTGGGAGAAGGTGCAATTAACCGACGCCGGACAGTGGGCCAAATCAGCTGCCAGCAAAAAGCTTCTTATCAGGTTGCTAAACCTGTTTTACTTATTCACTCCCATGTGGAATGGTACGGATTTGGGTAACGATGCATATTCAAACAAATTTGACAAGTCGTTGAGGGCTTTTTACCTAAAGCTCCTGGACAGCCGCGTGTTCTCCACGTTTCTAAATGTCGAAATTCAAAGGCTCATTCTGTGCGCCTTGCTTGGAACACTGCACAATCTAGTGCATCGGTATGCAGACGGCAGCGCCCAGGTTCGGGACGGCGACGGCGTGCGCATTATCGATCCCTACACGTCGCACCCGGATCTCCAGGTCAAGACGAAAGCCGCATTGGTCATGTGCTACATTGTCAATGAGAGCGAGGCCGGCAAGCTCGTCGCGACCGAGGAGCACGTCGAGTACATCGTTGAAGTGCTGCGAGATTGCATCGACAACGACGACCATTGCTCGCGGGCGTACGGTTATGACGCCGAGGAGATCCTTGACGGACTCAACCGCATGGCGGTCGCCGACTCCAACAAGGAGGCCATCGTGAGATGTGGAGCGCTACCGCTCTACTCTGCCCTACTGAAAGAAGAATGCAAGGTCGATGAGCAGACGTCTGCATGTAAAGGACTGTGGATACTTGCTTTCAACGAGACAAATAGGGCGCGGATCGCGGAGCAAGCCGATTGCATGCAAGGTCAGTTACACATGTCAAGCGTACATCGTTGCCACTCACAATGTGCAGCTCCATTTAATAATAACAATGCATTTGATATAGCGCCCTCACATTACTCAATCTCTTTCTAGGCTCTTTGCATTTGCTACAAAGGAAACGCGATCGAGTGGTGAGTGGTATCATGCTCAATAAACGACAGGAATAACATGGCTAGGGGTGACATGCACAGGGTCAGCATGCAAGTTTGGTTAGTGGCAGCATGCACAGTATTAGAACGCTTACGCGCATAAAGGATGAACCAATGGGTACTCACTAAATCCTGTCATAAATATATGCGTTTTTAGCTTCTTTTTAAATCTAGACAAGCCAGGATATGTCGTGACACAAATCGGGGGTGAGTCGTGCGTGAAAAATTCCGGGACTTTGCACCGTCGGATTTGAGAAGCCGAGGTTCAAGTGTAAAATAGCCTCGTTCAAATTCTAAGAAGCCTCCAATTTAAAGCATGTTTTAGTTAAGACATGAGCTCAATGTGCCGTGTTTTTCCTAAACCTAATATTCATTGCAGTAATCATGTAATAACAACAATGTTTTGAACGTTATTTACTAATCGCTTCGCAGCAATTTTTCTAATCCTGAAGTGATCTTTACCAAGACGGCGTCTGTTTGTCGCTGTCGCTAGAAAAAAGTCGCGTATTTTTAGAGCTCTTAATGTATGACACTCGTTAGCTTTGCACACGGTCTCTAGATGTTGCTGCACTTGCCAAAAGCTGTGACTAAATCGAGTCTCTAAAGTGCGACGACTATCGACTTTCGCCCCTATTTCTATTTCCTGTCATAGTTTGAGATAGTTGCATACGTACAAGACGGGCTTAGCTTTGTGTGATAGGAATCAATTATTTCGAATCAGAATTTTTTTTTTATAAAAATTCTCACATCGCTACCCGCTTGAATAGAAAAACTGAGAAACATTAAACATTGAACACTTACCTTAACTAGGCGACGCTCGGGTCCATTACCTCGTTAGCTTGACGCAAGCCTTCTCCCCCATCGGTTAGCTAGCCGAACAGCTGCGTCTTTACGTCTTTTTCAGTCCATACTACTTTGTGCAGGACTCGCCCACAGGACTCGCGTACATAAATTTAGAATGGTAGGGCTTGATAGAAGTCACAAAATGTATTGCATGGTAGCGGTGTGAATTGTATCCCGAAGTAATCGAAATGATAGGAGCTATTAAACTCAACAACTTGCCTTCTTCGTCCTGATCCAAAGAAAAGTATCACTTAGCTAATAATATCTGAGGTGAGTGAGTCTTCAAATTTCTAGAAGTGGCGATACTATCGTCGACGACCACGCGTTGCTAAATGGCGTCTAACTATCGGTTTAGATCATTTATATTTCACCTTTGGATTAAGTGGCTATGTATCGGTTACCATTCTTGCTCTGGCATGTGTTAACATCCGTATTTTCGCTATCAATATATGACATTTTGCTTATGCAAACCAACGTAGTTTTTGCATGTGCAGCAGTACATTACGACGCATAACTAATTTGGCACATTGGAGCCTCAAAATTTCCATAAATACTTTATGACCATTAGGAGGGGTAAACGAACGCGAAGAAAATGGCAAGTAAGGCTAAGCAGAAACGTGCCTCGGGTAGAGCGAATGAATCCCTGACGGTGAGCGTCCGCCGCCCCTATTAGTGAGTCCACGAGCTGCCACATCGCGGGGCAGCTGAAAGTGAACATCATAGGACCTCTTTAATTCCCTGCGTACAAGTATAGTGGAAATCTTACCGCACGGCCTAAGACATGCATAACCGTGGGACCACAGAGGCACACGAAAGCACACACAATAGAATTATTCTACTCTTGACACCGACAAGAAAATTTCATTACGAGAAGAATCAATAGTAAGCGGCACGGGAGGCTCGTATCAGCGACCGCCGGAAACGGTGGCAGCAAGCATCGTAACCGGTAGTACTATATCGGCCGAGCCGCCGCTTAGCGGTTGTTGTTCACGAAAATGTATTGATTGCGTAGCTCGAACTGCCGTATAGATACAATATAGAGAGGTACACGAAGAGATTCCAGCCTAGGGCTTCGCATGCTTGCCAATCAGCATCGGGCGACAACGCATCAATTTATCACAGCATTTAGTGGGTCTGTGCGATTTGTCCTTTATGTACTTATGCGTGCTGACACTGTGCGTGCGTCATTATCAATTGCACATGTTGCCATGCGCTTTCACGCCAACTGGGATGCCTCTTTCGTTTTTCACGCAGTAGCATACTATTGTAAGGAGATTTAGGGCCATCGCTTTAAAGGGTAAGCTAGAAACTATAGATGCAGCCCAGCAAGCACGTAGCAGCAGTGACGTAGCTTTTCTATCTCAAGCTTACGATCGAGTACACGGCAAATTTTTAAACCCAAGCTAGCTTACACGTCTCCAATAGCGGAGCGAGCGTTAGTAACTTACCTCGAAGATGCACGCATTGCGGCAAGTGTTGTAAACAAATGGTATGTCGGTAGCTCGTGCGGCCAGTAAAACGTTTTATATTGTAGCAACTAGCGAGCGGTGGCGTCGGTGCAGCGTTTGTATGCGTACCTTGCATGGCGTGGATGTCAAAAGTCGGTTGGAAAAATGAATTGGGCGTATTAAAAAAATTCAGCATCCTACAAGTTTGCTAAATACTTCAAAAGATTGTTTATGAACGTGATGAATCAATTCGCGGAAATACCAAGTTTTTTAAGGTAGAGCTCTAATTTTTAGATCCGAACACATGCAGAAAGCCGACATACGTAGAACCACTGCCTTGTAACTGTTCCCACAATTTTTTGCTCAGCAAGCACTGATTCTAAAATGCTGAATGTAACGCACTTAGAGATAGGTAATAGGAAAACCTTGCGATGAAGTAGTTAAGTATGATTGTCAGGGGTTTAGGGTTAAGTGTCTCCAAGTGAATCGTCAGATATAGTCGCTAGCACACTCGACTGTTAAGGTAGAATAGATGTATTACTCCAAGTAGCAACATTTTTTGGCTGAAAGTGCAGGTTTTCTATTTTGTGACTATATGGAAGGGCTTTCTTTCCGGTAGATGGTCACGCTTCCACCTTGCCTGAACTGGCGGCATTTTGTAACTTTGATTTACACAAATGACGGTGACAAATATCGGTGAGGCTGGCGCTGTCACAAAACCGTGTATTGTATCCGGCAATTGAACTTGTCTTCCTTATTATGGAGGAATTGGTCAGCTAATCCCCCGACGCACCAATCATTACAGCTCAGCCATTTTCAAAGCTGGCTAGGCTAAATTTAAAATTTTTTTTCGCAATTGCTGTACAGTTGGTTATAACTTTGTTTTTCAAGCATGATTTTACTTACCATTCAGTTGCATTTCCCTTTGCAGCAAATGTAAAGCGCCTAGAAAGAGAGTCATTCTCTGAGGGCGCTTTATCAAGTTCATTATTATTATTATTAATATTATTATTAACTATTGATCAGCTGCTGCCTCTACTTCTTGTGAACCCAATATACTTCTTTGAAGGTAAAAAGACTTTCAATGTGTTAATTTATTCACGCTCGTTAAGCGAGCAAACAGTACTGATCAGCTCAAATCCAACTCTTTGTTTTATCTTAAAAGTACATCTGAGCAAATAATTCCAGAGAGAAACTAGTTTTCTTGAATTTAGGGTAGGAGAAGCGGCGCTCTGGCAGTCACAAAGTACGCTTAAAACCATCTGAAGTGACTAAAATGAGCAACCTCTCAGGTCAGCAGAAAGGAGAAAAATTGCGCGCAATCTGATCACCAGCGGGTTAGCCATTCCTAGCAACCTTTGCGAATACATTTCTCAGTACGTGTCGTCAATCAAATGATTCCCGCCTAAGGCACACAAAACTGTCATTAACAGAGCTTGGGTGGCGCATTTAGCTGAGCATTCACTTTTTCATTGCAAGCCGGAGCTAGCGTGGTGGGCCAACACTTCCTTTGGGGTCATCGTGGCTAGCGACCGATCGTGATGGCCGGCCACGATGACAAGACGGAATGAATAATCCGAGCCTTATCAGTAAATACGCACACCGAACAGGATGGCTGAGTAAAGGCAGCTGTAACAGTAACATGCAAAGCAGGGATTGCATGACATGATATAGAGATCGCCAAAAGACGTTACGAAAATAGCGGAATCAGAATATGGAGATAAGATCATCGTCTCTTAAAAGTGTCCCTACATAAGTCGTGTATCACTTCACGCATCCCTCCTTTATGCGTGCGAGTTGTTTCGAACCCTGAGTGATATGTGCTGGATTATAAAGAGCTTAATAAAGGCTAAAAATAATCCCAAGCGACCAACAGAGCCATTCAAACTCTTTTTGAACCTTGTTATACTATCTTTAGTCAGAACTGGTTGAATCAACCTTGGAAGATTTTCAGAGCGCTCTTTCGTACTCGAGCACTCAGCCCCTTAGCTGATAGCCAGCTAAAGCGTAACTAAAACCTTTTTGCAGGTAATTTTTAGCGATAGCATTCTCCAAATCGGCGCTTACGAGTTACATTTTCAACTATAACCTATGCTGCTGACCGAGGCAATTTGTTTGGGCTATGCACAATCCCCAGTCACTACTTCTTCAGGGCCTTTATTAAAGCCTGGACGTCGCTGCTTGCTACGCGTTATGCGGGATTGAGCAGACTAGCTCTCTCTCTCTCTCTCTCTCTCTCTCTCTCTCTCTCTCTCTCTCTCTCTCTCTCTCTCTCTATCTATCTATCTATCTATCTATCTATCTATCTATCTATCTATCTATCTATCTATCTATCTATATCTATCTATCTATTTATCTATCTATATATATATATATATATATATATATACATATATATATATATATACATATAGATATAATCTGATATTGCGGTTTTTGAAGGCTTAGCGGCTAATGCAAAAGCTGCTGCTGCGAGCGAAAGCTCAGCACTTTATTGATCAGTATAATGATCGCCGGCAGTCCTTATAACTAGGCCTTCGGAGACTGTCTACAAGCAGCGTCGACTCACTGAAGCGAGCGGCTCAAGGGGCCTTATGGGCCGTCGAGGGCGAGAAGAACAGAGCCATGATGCAGACATTGGAAGCGTCAGCTGCGGCATCTCTGCCAGCGACTGGCAAGTCTGCCCAAAAGCAAGGTAAGTAGCATATCTGCTATCTGACGGAAAAGCAGCTTTGACCTCCGCCGACATCATCGTTCAGGTCTTGTTGAGTCAGATGCTGGATCTGAAGAAATAGCCACGGCGCCGGAAGCCGAACAGCTGCTGCAACTCAGGCGATTCGATATCTTGGCTATTGTTCATATCGTAATAATATTGGGATAATAATAAATTTTATAAAGCGCCCTCAGAGAACTAATCTCTTTCTAGCTACTTTAAATTTGGTGCAAATGAAGCACGATTGAATTGTCTGGTAGCATGCGAAATGGCAACAGCATACCGTGGTTAGGGGTGACATGCCTGTTATGCCGGATGACTTTATAACGGCGAACGTACTCTTTCAATGTAAAAGAAAGATTGCGCTCTTTGGCTACATCACTAGGAACACGTGTAGGTAGGTAGCATCCAAACACGTCGCTGCGCTGGTTTGGCCCAGTTGTTAAGGCGCTTGGCCCGACCAAGGTCTGGCCGATATCGTGGGCTCGAGCTTTGTGGCATTTGTGAAGCGCCTGAATGGAGATTAAGTTCTCTTAGGGTCCTAAACAAACAAGTTATAGTTATCATGATGTTTTTTATGATGAATAGATAATCTGGGTACACCTTGGATGAAGAACCTGACTAATGACTCGAACTGAGTTCCGTCTGCGAAACTGTGCCAGAGCTGCCACTCTTTCTTTCCATCAGCTCAAAATGTGCCTGGCTCGCTGCACTACAAGAGAAGAATTCCTTTACCGATCTCACCCATCTCGTGAAGTATACAATTCCAATCGATCACGCCTCGCTAGGCATTGCGTACCTCAGATTAATCCTGTGCTCGGCATGGCAAGCATAGGCACCTGCACGTGACTACTGAATCTCCCTCGACGGTATCTTGTCTTCTACCTGGGAGGCTGAAAAAAGAAGGAATTCAAGGAGGCGATGCTACGAAATAGCCCATGTATGGTGTATGCTGGATAACGTATCCTTGTACGCACGATTGTCAATGTATTTTAGATAAATAGGCACACTGGTCGCACTTGTGGCATAGTTTGGTCCAGAAATGTACGCACACCTCTTCGTTGGATGGTTCGAAACGCCAATCCTTAATGTGCCACTGCTTCAACGGCAAAACTTAACTGGTAGGCCCTTCTATGATCTAGTGGTACGGAAAGGATGATGTCCATTAAGGAACGAGTTCTATTATAATTTATTAGACTTATGCATTTAGAGCGGCAACAACACAGTGCAAACATTTTATATCTGCTTCTCAAATGGCACACATACTTGGTTGTCATACCTAAGAGTTTCTTTAGGAATATCCAGCCATTTTCAGCCCCCGAACTGTCTTGAACTCTTAATCAACATGGGCTTAAAGTGCCTCCTCATAATTTAACCTTCGTCGGCTCGCATTCTCGAGCTGCACAGCGTATTAGGGGAAGCATCTCAGACCGAAGCTGGGTTGGCGCTGTTTCTGAATGCTCAGGCGTGAGGCCTACATCTAGCTAGCTTCCTGCGTCTAGCCTGGATGCAGATTCTACAGAACGCTAACACGTTTTGCTCTTCTTCTGGCAGGTCATTTGATGCTCAGCTACAACTGGGCTATACAGAAAGAGGTTGTTAAAATTAAGGACCATCTAAAGGTTATGGGCTACAAGGTTTGGATCGACGTAGAGCAGATGAGTAGGTTTCGCTGTTTTTTGAATCTGTTTACTGGGACCAGGGAGTCGTCGCCGCTGCAGTGCATGTTGTGGCTATTTTGAGATTGTGACACTGTCATTTGCTTACGGGCTGTTGTGATTTACGGCAGTGATATGAAAGTACCGGGCTGCGAAGGCCCAGAAAGGAACGTCGAGGACTCAGGGCAGGGTAGTCGCGTACTTGCCCGCTGCGGCGTCCGTATGGATAAACGCCTTTGAGCCCGCTTCGGTGTTCTGCGTGGTATCGCGTACCTGCCGCTTGGATATTGTCAAACTACACATGTTCCGTGTATTGTTGACCAAGCAACAACGCTTGCTAAACAGCGTTGATTACTAAAGCAGGTGCTCATCAAACTCATTTTTGTTTGTTAGATTGATAATAGTGACTTAATTCAACCAATAATATCATAGTAATGATAAAACAACTCAAGCCTTTTGCAAATTGGGCCAATTTCCCACAAGTAAGGCATCGTTTTGTGCAACGTATCATAAAGTATTATATATATATGTAACGTATATTGAACTAGTAAGCAATTTTCCGTCAACTGGCGCCGCTCATATTTTTAGTCCTCTTGTACGCAACTCTAGTAATGCCCAATATTTTAGAACGATATGTTAAGTATGGCGAAACTAAATAGCCTGTGATGCAGATAGTGAAAATGCTATGGGAAAATATATCACAATTAAACTTAAGGCACTTGAAGTATGAAAATATACAAGTGCGAGTGTCGAATATTAGAACTGTGTGCATTGGCATGATACTCATTGACTACTCACGCTACGCTGTCCCCTCTACTGAACAAATTGAGTTGGCCTTTACAATTGAAGCAACGTTTGCGAATAAACGACTACAGAGAAACATTTCACATAATAGATTAATGCTAGGCTTAATGAGCTGTTAAGGCCGACTTGTTTAAGGAAGAAATGTGTTGACCAACTGACCTCAGAAAATTTTGCAAGAGCCTTGTGCTATTGACTCGTGGCGTCGATCCCGTGGGTAGCTCTGCAACGGTGCACGTCGCCGCAATATGTTTCGTAAAGGCGAGACAGTATTTGGATGGTCACAGTTACCATGCAGGAAAATATGAAAGGAGGTGAAAAATGATTGCAATACGAGCGATGAGAAAGCCAGCCTAAGGTTCCGTTCAGCCTAATGTTCTAACATAATCAACTCACTACCAGCATACGGGCTATTCCGACTATTTTAAAATAGCCCGGGCGTACTGAAGATGAAAAAGTCGTCATTTTATACGATTATGTGACCCATTTTGGCGATAATAAGCAAGAACTGACAAGAACTTTGATCTATTAAACGTTCATTCAATTGCAGGTGGCTCAACCTTGGATGCGATGGCTAGCGCCATTGAGGAAGCCTCATTGGTCATCATATTCTTTACAGAGCAGTATAAGATGAGTCCCAGCTGCCGGTCAGGTATGCCTTACGCCGCAGCAAGTCGTTCACGCATAATCTTTCTGGGAGCTTCCAAAGCATACATATCCAATATTATTGTGTTGGCTCAAAAAGAAGCGTTCATACAGGTTTGTCAGAGCATCGTTACCCTTTCCTAGGTGGGATAGCGGTAGCCTAGTTCTAGCGGATTTTGATTGGTTTCTCCTCATACTTGGAACACTTTTCTTCAGCTCTTCTTGCGTTAACTTATGTTTATCATACATAAGGCTTTTGACGCATTCTCTGCGGTGTAGTATTATCAGCAGTTTTGTACTAGGTATATGCACAGAAGTACCAGAGGAAACGGGTCAATATGTTATAAGTAATTCCGCTGAAATAACGGGCTTTTCGCTATTCAAGTTGATAAGCAAAGTAAGTACATTGCGATATCGCCTTCGTTCCTCATTTAAAATATTTCTCATTCGCTCCAGTAGATGGTTACCATAAGATGTAGCGAGTCTTAAGAGAACCGAGGTCACCGTGTGCGCCAAAGTGCAGCTTAGCAAGCGAGTGTAGAAGCCATCCAGTTTATTACCTATTTAAGCTTCTGCTTGCTACCAAGAGTCAAGGCAGAATTTAGTCTGCCATGTTGTTGTGAAATAAAAATAATGAAATAATGACACTGCCCAGATCCTTAAGGTTCCCCATGCTGTCATGGACTCTTCCAGCTGACGTGGAAGCGTAGGAGACGATTATTGTGCAATTCTGTCGATGATAGACCAAGGCCTCAGCTAAGTAAAGAGAATCAGGTCAAACTATTACTAAACATTCAAATTCAAACCTTGATAATGTAGTTTTTTGTAATTGTCTTGTAAAATGTATGGTAAAACACCGAAAGACATGTAACCGCCGAATAGAGTAGGGTTTCAGATTTTTCTCATTAATATAAATCCACCCAGCTTATAGTCACCACTTTCTCTCTCTCTCTCTCTCTCTCTCTCGAAGTAACTAAATCTCCAGATTATCTCATCGTCAGTTAGATGATTTTAACGCGATTGCTGCCACTTTTTCCACTGGCACCATGGGCTTTATAGCCCTGTGCGTCTGCCCCACTGGTATGTTAGTTCGTGTCGTCAACTGACTTTGAGATCCAACACGAAACCTTCTACCAGCGCACTAGCTAACGTATGACTTTCTAGAATCTCGATGCCTCATTGTGCAGTAATTTAGTTAGTCTCGAGTTAATAATGTAAAAAGTCTGCAATATTGCGAATTTTCTCGTGACATATTATGATATGTTGCGTGTATCCCAACGCAGGAAAAGCACAATTACCTGGCGTCACGTGCTGCTTTCTTTGCTTACGCAGGAGCTACTGCCTCAAGATACAACCTTGCGTGTATTTTAATAGCACATTAAAATTTTTTAAGATACCCTGATCTATTTCTTTTTGCTTATTCATTCGTATTTTGTACTTTGGTCAACCTATTTTTCAGCTAGAGGTTTTCGCAAAGGGACAATATAAACGCTTGCATTACATAATGACTTTGTTAAGGTTCTGTCAGCGAGATCCTATTAACAGCGAAATTGATTTATCATCTTTTGAGGTTATATCTTCAAGAATGAATCGAGCTTGGGAATCACACGTCTTTAATAATAAAAATAATACACTTGATAAAGCTCTCTCAGAGAACTCAATCTCTTTCTAGGAGCTTTACATTTACTGCAAAGGCAACGATCGAATGGTGAATGGATATCATGCTTGATAAATAACATGAATAAAATGGTTAGGGGTGACACCCACAGGGTCAGCATGCAAGTGTAGTTAGTGGCAGCATGCACAATGTCAACCTGACTTCACGATATCTAAAAGCAAGCTAAAACGCACCTGTTCATTGAAGCATTTGCTTGGTTACCGTGAATTCTCATGTGTGTGCTCAAACATGCCCACACTGTGTATGTAACCACTAACCGCTGTGACATGCTTCCTTTAAGCATTTGTAAAGTGCCTAGCAAGAGATTTCGTTCTCTGAAGGTAATCTAAACAAGTCATATTATTGTTATTCTATGCTCTTTCGTAGCATGGTCGTGGCTTAACCGCAAGCCTTGAGAGCTGTATTTGGGTTTAGGGACAGCGGGTGATGACAAGTTTTCTTCCATCAACCTCTGCTAGCACGTTTTGCAAGTAAATCTGTGTTTATGGTGCGCTACGTGTTTTTTGGATACTCAACTATTTACATTGGATCAGTTTAGGTCGAGCGTACTTCATTTCAGCCATTGCGTAGGCACAGGACACACTAACAATTACTGTCAGTTGGCGTGTCGCTAGAAATGAATAGGGGTGAAAAATGTCGGTGTGGCCGAAGCTAGTAATACTGATGATAGAAACAAACATTTGTGGATATGAGGTTGGCAAAAATGGACTGCAGTCAAACGGATTCCGCGCAATATTGACCTAACTCGACCTCCTGGTTGAATCCTAGATGCTATCGAGAGTTTGATGTCAGCGGCTTTCGCTTCGAGATGCCCGTTATCGTCTCTGAGCACAAAAGTAGCCCAAGTCTGTAAATCTGGACAGAGTCATCGATCAACACTAGATATTGCAATGACTTATGCTTCAGATGAGCCGTTGTAATGTTCCTGTCTAGACAGTGTGCAGAAAAATAGAATATCTGCGGTAAATAGCCTTGACTATTCAGGTAATTTTGAAATTTTTAGAGGCTGAGTACTGCTACAAAATGCAACGGCCGTTCATACCAGTTCGTATTCAGCAGAAGTATCTTGCTGATGGCTGGCTCGGCCTAATCCTAGGATCCAAGTTTTTCTTCGATTTCACCAAACCAGAGATGTATGAAACCACACTTGACAAATTCTGTACGGAAATCGATAAGGTCATCAATATCACAGAAGAGTCTCATGCTGCCTCAGGTATGATGTTGACCAAGATTGGTATTGCATTTTCATTGTGATGCTGTGCCTTGTCAGGGTATCATTTAAGATTTATTGTATTTGGAGCTTTTAGTGTGTGTCGCAATCTAGTGCTAGATTTAGACTTACTCTGGTCTTTAGAGGCGTCAGAGACGTGAAACGATTAAAATGGTAGTTTTTGAGGCATTCATCCAAGGTAAGGACAAAAAAGAGTCACCCTTATGGCCAGTTGGCAGCATGATGTATTTCTATATTTATCTCAGTCTGTAACTTCACAAAGCAGCAAAGAATATGTGGGTGTTACGCAGGAGAGTTTTGTATAGCGCACTCACAGCCTAAGCGGTTTTTGGTATGCATTCGGTAGCTAAAAGCCTTCGTCTCACTCAACAAAGAGAAAGTGGGAAGCATAGCCGAGTCAGGAGAGCAGTTGAGGTAGTGAGTAGCATAGAAGTAGCAGTTCAGGACCGCTGAAAAAGATGTGCCATAGTCGGCAGCAGCAGAATAGTTGTCGATGCGTAAGAATTGTTTTCACAGTCTAGGACCTGCTGAGCTAAAGCTTCTGTCGCCAATGGTTTGTAAGCAGAGGAATGGAAAAGCTAATTCATTGTCCATACAGGACCTAAGTGTGCACAGAGGCTGAAACTGGTGCAGCACTTCAGCTAGGTACGAAGGACCCAAGCCTTGGTGGGCATAAGAAATTGTGGGTCAGTGGGTCATGTGGGTCAGCATAAGAACATGTGGGTCAGTGGGTCATGTGGGTCAGCATAAGAACATGTGGGTCAGAATAAGAACTTTGCTCTGTGTCCGTTGGTTGATCAACCGGCATCTATCCTAACTCTTTTAGTAAAGGAGACATGTGCTCAAAACTCTGGGACTTGACGACTAACCTTGCAGCCACATTCATAGTCAGCAGCAGTGGCCTAGTTGCTTTCTTGCTTTCCCTAGTGAGCCGTAATGGCTCACTAGGTAAGGCGGCTGCTTTTCACGACCTCGGCCCCGAGGTCGTGGGTTCAAATCCTGCGGTGGGCGATCCTTTATCACCACTGCAGGCGATGGTGATAGCCGTAAAGGCTCTTCTGTTGCTATACAAAAATAGGCTGTTAAATCAGCTAGTATTTTTTATTACTTTGGCAGCCCAGCCAAAAGGAAGTTACAATGATCAAGCCGAGGCAGAACGCAGGAGCTAGTTAAATATTTTGCAAGCCACTGTGAAGATAGTTCCTGATTATAAGTACGGATTGGACGTGATGGCTAGCTGTAGAAGCAGTCTTCTGAATGAAGCTTTTAAAATTGAGGCGGCTGTCGAAAACGACACCTAAATTTCGAGCACGTGGTGACGGTCGCACAGCAGCATCACCTATTAAAAGAGCAAAGAATTATAATCCAGCCACACGCTAAGGGTGTCCTATGAGCAGCAGTTTGGTTTTATCGTCATTTAGTTTCAAGAAGTTTTCCGACATCTATTGATCTATCGATTGAACATCTATCGATTGAATTTTGGCAAGGCAAGCATTCAGTTTATCTGCTGCTACAGCAGATTCCGACGCTTTGAATGACAAATACAACTGAGTATCGTCAGCATAAAAGTGATAACCTATTCCATGGACCTTAATCCCTTTTCCCAGAGGTTGAGTACAAATGAAAAACAGCAAAGAACCGAGGTAGGACCCTTGAGGGACTCCACATGACCCGTCTCGTGTGTGAGACCTGACCCTCACACGACACAGATTGAACACGATCAGACAAGTACGATTTAAACCACGTCAGTGCCTCGTCTGCCAGACCAATCGTTGTTATCAATCGTTAGAGTAGAGCATCGTGATTAAAGGTGCCGAATGCAGCTGAAAGATCTATCAGAGCTAGAGCAGTGGCATTCCCGTTGCTATTGCCACATAGAATGTCATTGTTAACACGGAGGAGAGCAGTTTCAGTGGAGTGCTGCCTCTTGAACCATGACGGAAATGTTTCTGACAGTTAATTCTTTAAAATGTGTTCAACCAGCTACTTAGCAGCAATTTCTTCAAGAATCCCTGACAAGAAAGGAAGAATGGAAACTGGGCGATATTTTACAAGGACCTCTGCATCTAATCCAGGCTTTTTAAGTATGGGTCTAACGATTGCCGATTTGAAGGACTTGGGTACGACCCCTTTTACCAAAGGAGCATTACAAATCTCGGTTATGGTAGGGCTAAGTTGGTCTGCTAGTGAAAACCACATATATGATGGTATAGGGTCTTCAGGAGACGAGAGCTCTTTTGCTAGACCTTATTAAGGTAGCTACATCCAATGCAGAAACCTCGAAAACACCACTTAAGGAAGATCACAGGTTATGTTTCCGCAAAAATTGCTTTACTCGAAGGGGGCTTTATTGAGGCACGAATTGATGCACAAGAACATGTTACTAAGGAATCTGTGTTGGGTCCACTTATTGTCACGATTTATACGCTTGCTCTTGCCCGTACAATCGTGAAGCGAAATCTAAGCATTAGTTTTATGCTAACGACACAAAGTCGTTTTATCACATCAAGCTCGCTTCACGTATTGCTGATATTCACGCTTAGATAGCTGCAAGCTTTCTCAAATATAATAACGAAAAGACAAAAATTGCAGGTATTCGGAAACCGAATGTTATTTCATTTAGTCCCTGTATTTGTGACACACACACACAGACACACAGACACACAGACAGACACACAGACAGACAGACACACACACACACGCACACACACAAACACGTACACACAAACATTTTCTCTCTCCCTTTATCTCTTTCTCTCCCTCTCTTTCTCTCACTCTCTCTTTCTCTCTCTTTATGTATCTGTCACTAATTGAGGATATGGATACCTGAAAGGATTATGCTCGCACGTACCTATCTGTGCATCTTGGTCGGGCTGTTTGCGCCTTCCTCGCTTATTTCCAGTTGGTTGGCAAGTATTTGGTGTGTAGATGCTTGCCAACTGTCAGAACAAGGTGCAGTAATGCGGAATTCTTCGCAGAGCGGATGCTCTATGCTTGCCTGCTACAGCAGCGCGCCGAGCACTACGGCAGTGCTCGGCGCGCTGCTGTAGCTGCTTTTCCATGGACTTAGTAACGGGGTGACAGCTTATTCCTGCACGTTGCACGTGCACAGCCCCGGGCAGCTGTCGAGCGTTTTTTTACGCTATTCATTTGCTAGAGAAGAGAGTCCTGCCTGTCGGTCTGTTTATTGAAGCCCGCCTTAATGATGATGGCGAGCCTCGCCAAGCATGCATCCCAACAGCAAGCCCAGCATGCATCTAGCTGGAACGCCCAGTGGCGTAGGTGCTCGCTCCGACTGAGCTCAAGGTGAATGCATTTAATGACCGAGGTCGTGGGCTCGAGCCCCGTGGCATATGTGAAGTGCCTGATTCGAGATTAAGTTCTCATAGGGTGCTACACAAGTGGATTACCTTTTTATCATGCTTCGACTTCTGTGACTCACTACTCGCAGGTCTTCCGGACTGTGCAATTATGCGGCCGACAGTTGATGAAAAACTCCGCAGCTAAGCTTATCTGTCGCGGACGTCACAATTGCCACATTACACTACATCTCGCCGACTTGCATTGGCTCCACATCAAGTACCGTATCGGCTTCAAAGTTTCGTTGCTCACTTTTAGGTCTCTTCTGTGTCTGTGGCCTATCAAATCCAATTACTTCCAAACAGGCTACGCATCATATCGTCCGCTTTTCTGACTCAAATCGTTTAGTTGTGTGTCCAAATCTAAATAGTAGTATGCTCCCACAGCCTGAAACTCACTGCCGACTGACGTCACGGCACTCCCTCAACCAAAGACATGTAAAAAGTAGTTTAAACGCACCTGATCCGCACCGCATTTCGTGGGTCGGTGGGAATCGTCGTTTGTATGCTTGCAGGCGGTGACACTGCATGTTAACACTAACCGATTGAGTTCTTTCAAATTTCAACGTATGTGAATAACTGTAATAACTGTCTAGTGTTAGTATCGCTCCTACTGCGTCAGGATGCGGTTTGACTGATATCAGAGTCTTGTTGATCTCTTGTATTTGTTTCTTGTATTTAGTTTTCTTCTTGTGGTTCATTGTTAGCGATCATGGTGGGCCTAACAGGTTGCTTTAGGACGCGACTCATGCACACGTTTGTGTTATCACGCCCACATTACAGCAATTTCCTTTATTCACTGCTAGCCTCTACCCTTAATCATCGGCACCTGCTAGATCTTTCGTCAACGGCTTTCGCATCCCACCTCTTCTGTCTAAGCATAGCCAACTCCGAGTCAAGCGTCGGTCAATTCGATGTTAAGATCCTCTCTCTGACCTGCAAGTTGTTTTGCTTGCTTGCCTGCCTCTCCAATCTCCTGGATCTTCCAGTGTGCTCTTGCACCTACCGCTTCTTCGTTTGAGGTCATATCGCTGTTCTTCACCCTAAAATGAAGTCTTTTGGTTATCGCTTCTTCGGTTGGCATGCACTGAAAAAGTATTAAACTCGCTTTCGCCTTTTAGTAACACCTGCATTGACTTTGCTTCGTTACCCCTCGGCTGATGACGCTTCTGTTTCGCTCAGCTTTATCTGCACCAAGTGAATTTTCTGTATTCCTGAGTTCTTTACATGCTTGCCTGCGCATGATTCAGTGCTAACCGATGGCCCCGAGCGTCTTCTAGTGTGCTTTGGCACGCTAGTTCTAAACGCGATCCTTACGCACTTTTGCTTTCTTATTTAAACACGAGACTGTGCATGTCATTAACCCTTGGTTATTACATTTCTTGCCTCATGTTGTAAAGCGCCATGGATACCAATTTAGTTCTTCCGGAGTGCTATACCACGAGTTATTATTACCATGTTTATTGAAGATGGCGACAAGATTTACCGTGCGAAAGCTGATGCATTACGCACCGGCCGGTCGAACCAGAAGTCTCTTGCCTTCGACGAGGTCGACGCACCGAATCCAGTGAAGACCTTTCATCTGGCATCGAGTGAATGGAGCGAGGACGACGTCAAAGCTTGGCTGCGTCAGAACGGCCTGGAGAAATGCTCCGACAGGTTCGCGTCTGGCCCGCTGGATCTGCCTAGAAAACCTGCTCTGCCTGTGGACCGTTAGGCGCTACGAAACGCTTCGACCAATCAAGGGGGAGCGGTGCTGTCGAGGGGTATCATTGTCCCTCCAGCGTCGGGCTTCGGTTTGACCGACGTCTGTGTCTTGCTGATCTCTCTTCTTCTTCGTTTCATTCGTTTCCAGATGTCTGGGTGGCCCTACGAGGTCGTTGTAGGACGTGACTCAGCGAAATAATGAAGTGAGAAGCTCTGAAATTTTTTTCTTTGAGCTATGGCTGTGAGCACAGTCACATTCTTCTATTGCTCTTCTTCTAACCAAGTTTAACAAGGATGTGCACGCTTCTTTTAAAATAGGTGCAGAGAGTAGAAATCAATTTAGTTCTCTTAGGGGCTATACAAATGTCTTATAATAATAATTGTCATTATATCTTCCCTGAAAAAAGGGTTCATCAGATGAAGTTTTGTCATCGCTAGCGTTCTAAGTTAGTCAGTGAAAACCGCTGGTTGTTGTGGTGATATGCTTAGATGCCTTGTAGAAATCCAGATTGAGCCCGTCGGCTGCTTACGTTATAGAAGACGATAACACGAGATCCGCTTTTTACATAATTTACAGGATTTTCTTGTTCAGGGTTACATATGCCAGCTTTCACAGTTTACACCGGCATTTGTTCGATTAGTGTATCCTAGGACATCCTTTTGTAACTTTTCCAGAATAAGAAGTTCCGGTACGGCTAGTGGGGAGATTTAGGAGCATGCGTTCGTCGTCGGAGTATAACGAGTGGATAAATTCTGGGCCAATTATGCTCGATCAATCTTCCCGTTAAGCATTGATCACGATCGAGGCGCTGGTTGAGGCACTGGAAAAGAGTGGATCCGCTCTGGCTGGCTTTAGACAGAAATAAGAGAGCGTTCGCTTAGCCCACGTGAAAGGGAGAAAGTGGGCTGATTGCCACGAATGAGGCGAGACGGATGTGAAGTCGCGTCGCATGATCGTTAGGTCGGGCGTGGTTGACCTGTACTGCCTGCTCGCACCCTTAATAAACAGGCTCAGCTGGTGTGACGTCGTAGATTCGCTGGCAATTAAAATGGGCGTTTCCTAATCACAAGAGGTACGAGTTGGTGGGCTGGTCAGTGAGACTAACTGACATTTGTACATCAGGCCTCTTTCAACCTCTCCGCCTTTTGTGGAACGGTCAGCCGCCCTTGTCATCCAGGTGACGTCTGGAAGTTGCTCTGCAGTTCCATGAGCTCATACAACGTACATATTAGATGAGCAAAAATAGATTTATACCTTGTGAGTGCATTCGTACATCTGTAATGAGGCCTGTCCGTCTTAAGTCACCGTTTTTCTTAAAGACGGTCTCATCCGACGAGTCACATTAATAATGGCTTGTAATTAGTCAATAATTAGTAATCTATTAATTAGTAATTAATAATAATAATTAGTCAATAATGCCGATTCGGCACTATTAAGTAAAAATAAGATATAATTTGACAGCAAGATTAGGCAGCGCTCACAGTGTTATAACCTCTCCGAAGTTTCAGATGACGCAGCCAGTCAGAAGCGGGATCGTGTCGAAGGAAAAATCTGCTGCGTAGCCTCAACTTTGTGCACTTTCTATGCCTGTGCATTCACATATCGCCTTTGCTTGCGCCTGTAGCTATTGTCGATGACGTTGTGATATGGTGCTTAGCAAGGCGGCTCTGAGCATTTGAAGGCGACTCAGTACGATTAGAGTTCAGGTGCTCCTCTGGCGTGCATGTACAAAGAGAGAGAGAGAGAGAGAGAGAGAGAGAGAGAGAGAGAGAGAGAGAGAGAGAGAGAGAGAGAGAGAGAGAGAGAGAGAGAGAGAGAGAGAGAGAGAGAGACTGTGGATATATAGCTATACGTGCCATCTCTTTGTTGTGCCGCCATCAGATAAAACCGGTCCCAATTTTCTACGTCAGCAGTACTGAGCAGAGAAATACTTAATTACCCACTGCCTCATACCTATTTGGCAGCTCATTTCTTCTATAATATTGCGTTTTCACACCCGGTTAATCTTTGATGCGGGAGGTTCGAGTTGGGACTATCTGTATTCTTTTTTCTTACTTCATCTTCCGGGTTCGGAAGATTTAAAGGCTCAATCAGATGCTTAATGCTCAGCCGTACGCTTTCGGGGTGACAGTGATTTAATTACTTGAATAATCATAATAACAATACATTATTATAGCACCCTCAAAGAACTTAATTTTTTTTTAGGCACTTTACAAGGCTCTAAGGGAAGCATGATCAAATGGTTAGTTGTAAAATGCGTAGGGTCAGCAAACATAATATTTTTAGAGGCAGCATAATAATAATAATAATAATAATAATTCACTTGATAAAGCGCCCTCAGAGAACTTAATCTCTCTCTAGGCGCTTTACATTTGCTGTAAAATGAAATGCAATTGAATGGTAAGTAAAATCATGCTTGAAAAAACAAACGAAATGAATAATATGGTTAGGGGTGACATGCACAGGGTCAGCATGCAAATGTGGTTAGTGGCAGCATGCACAGTCAGCACGCATAAGCACATCAAGGACGAATCACAGGGACCCACTAAATGCTGTCCTAAATAGGTGTGTTTTTAGGTTCCTTTTAAATGTGGTCACGTCAGGGGATGTTCTGACGCAGGTCGAGAGGGAGTTCCAGGCTTTGGGAGCGTATGAACTAAATGCACGGTCTCCAAAGGATTTAAGGTTTGTATGAGGTATTTCTAGACTGTTGGATTCCAAAAAGCGGTTGGTACGATGCTTAGCCTGATGGGGTAGTATATCTGACAGATAGGCTGGAGCCATAGAATGATGGGACCTAAAAGTGAGGGACAAAACCTTGAAGTCAATCCGTTGCTTGACTGGTAGCCAGTGCAGGTCGGCGAGAAGTGGAGTAATGTGGCAACTGCGACGCTCACGACAGACAAGCCTAGCAGCAGAGTTTTGCACCAGCTGCAATCGCCTGATCGCATGCGCCGTATCAACATATAAATCTGGTTTGTTGTCATCACGCTTTAGTACACAAAGGGAAAATCAGAAGGACCGACCAAATGCTGTGAGAAAAAAGTGCTTCCTTTCAAATGTCGTCAAGTCAGGGGACACGATTATGTAAGTCAGGAGTGAGTTCCAGGCTCTGGGAGCAAGCTAACGAAAGGCACGATCCCCACACGGTTCGAAGTCGTAAGAGGCACAGCTAAAAAGCTCGAGTCCGAAGAGTGGATTGTACGGTGCCTTGCAGGTCTGGGAAGTACTTTGCGCAGGTAGGCCAGAGCGAGAGAACTAAGTGTCCTAAAAGTGAGTGACAAAACCTTGAAGTTGCTATACTGTTTGATGGGCAGCTAGTGCAGGTCGGCCCGGATATACCACGATAATTGTGATCTTCATGACAGGCAAAGGCTAGCTGCCCGAGTTATGTACCAACTGCAGGTGTCCTATAGAATGCGGGCAGGAAGTGGTGCGAGCAGACGTCCCGGAGGACCCTTATCATTATGTCAAATCTGTCGCTAAGACTATTGTTTCTTTGGCCAGCTAGGAAGTGTGTGGACACGAATACCAATCCAGTCGTAGATGGTGATGTGAACCTTCCAAATACGCTTCTCCTTCATTTTGTTTTATTTCTTCTATCCAGTTTTCTCGCAGCCATAATCGGCATTGGCATGCCTCTTTAATTTTCCCGCTGAGTGCTTTTCCACCACGGCTCCATTAAAGGCACCGTCCCGTCTTATCCGATTGGGGTCTTGTTTTAAGTTGCACGATAGCCTCTGGCGCATTACCGATCCGCAGCCGTCGGGACATATTCCAGCCAATTGGCGAGGTGCTTAAAGTTCGAGACCCGGGTCGCACGTTTGAGTCTTACTGAAGACAGTCCTGTATTACTCACTGCAAGCAGTGGTCACCGATGCCAAGGCTCTTTTACCATTATAAGAGGCCACTTAATCAGCTCTCCACTACACTTTTGCTTACTTGTCTTAAAGCGTCTTCCTTAAGAGAATTTAGTTATTGCCTCACTGTCTTCCTTGACACTCTACAAGTTGCTGCAGTTGTAACTAGAGCCCAAGGCGAACTTGCATTTGTTTTTAGGTCGCTGTCTTTAACCTTTGCCCCTCTGCTGTCTTTTTTTGCAATGTAGACAGCTTTACCACCACCGCTCAGTTGTGAACGTACGACCGTTATCGCAGCCGTTATCTTTCGATGCAAATTGCACTTTCTAACGGGCTCAACTCGTCCCATCAGCAAATTGATGCTCGCTGTACGCCTCAATAAATGCGCGGGTCCGCTAGTCCGCCACGTTCGCCGCCGTGGAAGCAGCGTCAGTCTCTGTTCTGCCGGCGACAGAGCGGCGGCCTGCGCGGTAGCGGCCGTGCGCCAGTTCAGCCGTGCCTCACGCCGCGTTAGAGGCACGGGTTCCGCTGAGCCACAGTCGGTGGAGGCGAAGTCCGGGATTGACGCGCCGTGCAGTCGCTCGAGCGACCGACAGCTCCGCTGCCGAACCCATTTAGTAGGAGGCGAATGCCCGCGACGCCATTTTTCGCCCGGCCGCCAGCTGCCTAGCAGCGGCGCCGCGCGCCCGCCGCAACCCGTTCGCAGTACCGCTCTCTGGGCTGAGGGGGAGCGTCAGACGCCTGGCTTTTGCTTGAGCAGTAAGCGCGTCCGAGGAAAGGCTCACACCAAGCGCCGGTCTCAGGGGGTCTCGCCCCCCCCATCTTGGAGGGCGAGGCAGCAGTTTCCTCTATCGCTGTCAACGAAAGATTGACTGCACAACCCTACTTGAAATCTTGCTCGTGTTTCCGGTTACCATCGCGGATATACTCAGGCCTGACTACGGGGCTCAGCTCGATGTCTTATGAATTCGTACATCTCGAGCATCTATGCTAGCAGCTAATGCAAGCGTACGTCACGGTACATCAAGCGTATCGTATTTGGGATTGGTCAGCTATTCTCAATTAATAATTATTACTAGCGGTTCTTCAATTATGACTGCTAAACAATATACAAAATATAATTCCTTTGTATATCTGCCTAAGACAACTTAATCTCTATTCACGCACTTCACGCAAGCCACAGGGCTTGAGCCCACGAACTCGTGTTATGTTACTGTGTCTCCGGCCGCAGCAGCGCTAGTGGAGTCTCACAGAGACACAAAGACACGAGCAGGGGAACGTGAGCGGTGAACGAGAATCAGTCTTTATTCCCCCAGCGGGTACATATACTAGCGAGGGGCTGACTCACCACAGAAAAGGGAGTGCATCTGTGGTGAGCCACTGTAGCCCGTGTAGCCATCACATCCGATCCCTATCCAAGATTAGAAGCTGTCTCCCACAGTGGCTTGTAAAAAATTTAGCTAGCTCCTTAGGTCTGTCTCGGCTTGATTATTGTAATTCCCTTTTGGCTGGGCTGCCAAAGAAAGCTATTATGCCACTACAGCGGACTATGAATATGGCTGCAAGGCTGGTCTTCAAGTCCCAGTGGTTTGAGCACGTGTCACCTCTGCTGAAAGAGCTAGGATGGTTGCCGGTTGAGCAAAGGATACAGAGCCAAGTTCTTACGCTGACCCACAATGCCCGCCACGGCTTGGCTCCTTCGTACCTAGCTGAACTGCTGCATCAGTTTCAGCCTCTTCGCGCCCTCAGGTCCAGTGTGGACAATAAATTGGCTGTCCCATTCCTCCGCTTAAAGACAGTTGGCGACAGAAGCTTTAGCTCTGCAGGTCCTAGACTGTGGAACTCGCTTCCACAATTCTTACACAACGACAACTACTCTCCAACTGCCGACTATGGCACATCTTTTTCAGCGGTCCTGAACTGCTACTTCTATGCTACTCACTACCTCAACTGCTCTGCTGACTCTGCTATGCTTCCCACTTTCTCTTTGTTGCGTGAGACGAAGTCTGTTGGCTACCGAATGCGTACCGAAAGCCGCTTAGGCTGTGAGTGAGCTATACAAATCTCTCCTGCGTAACACCCACATGGTCTTTATGACTTTGTGGAGTTACTGACGGAGATACATTACATTACATTACTGTGGTGGGTCACATGCTTGCATCAAAGACTGCACTGTGTACATTGCTCAACCACCTGCTGCAGGTGGGGCATACATGAGTGGCCGAGAAGCAACGGGCGCACGCAACACTCGGCCATCAAATATGAGCAGCTTAACCCCTGGGGAAAATCTGGGCTAGGTACAGGTTATGTCATAATCCATGGTTAGGCGCCATTGAAGTCAATACCATGCAGTATTTAGTCAGCGGATCTCGAGACGTTGAGACGGAACCATTTGTGCTCTAGAACCCTTAGATTCGGGCCGTTGAGAGGCGCTCTAGGCGCCTCACGAGAGTCGCTGTGCGCCGTGGCCGATTCTGACGTGGCCGATTCTGGACGCCTTTAACTCTCATTCGCTGTCATTAGACTTCTCAAAGCTGTGGGTCGGCCGTTTATATCTTTAGGCATTTGCGGTGTCTGTTGCTGCCTTGTTCAGCAAATGTCGGCATATCGGCGTGCCTTGATACAGCAGCTAGAAGTCACTAGCTGCGGTTCTGCGACTCACGGCCACACCAGCATTTGTCTCATGTCGGCTCGGACTAGCACCGTTACGAGCGCTGTGTTTGCGGCATAATTCTATGCGGGCCTAAAAGCCGCTACAGCCCGTTTGTAAAAATTGGAATTGTGCTATCCTCAGAGAATCGAACGATCAGAGCTGCTTCGGGACGACTCGAAGTGCTATCGAAGTAGACCAAAGAGGATGCAAAATGTTTGATTCGAAGCGCTCATTTACAACAGTTTGCTGCAATGTTATAATGCCCCGTTTATGTTGATGAATTGAGCAGGAAAGAAGGTTTTTATTTATATTCCTGCAGGTTTCGCGGATTCACTGGTCTACATATCGCGGAGCTACACCACGCTTTCACCCTGGCTCCGAGTTACTTCTACGAGGTGCTTCAGCGGGACCTTGGCCTTGCTCTGAAAGAGTCCCTCGAATTGACTAAAATGATACGAGAACTAAGCTAAATCCGTCGCCGGGATAGACAGTAGATTGCTATTCAATTCCTACGGACAAACGCCCTCAATTTGAAAACTTCATTATTTGGTCTTCTCGTTGGATTGAGCTACGCGTAGTTGCGACAGCAGTGCTCTCTTTTGTATTCTCGCACGAGCAGAAATGGCGCTCTCTAGCGCTTGGCTCACGGGCGAAGTTTTTGCCATTTACTCAGGCCGCTGCGAAGCCAACACTTTTTACTGTAATTGTTGGTGGCGCGTTTTTTATGCCGCTAACCAGCTTATGATGAGAGCTAGCGCAGCGTTTAATGGAGGTTCCATTTGATGTCAATTTTTCTCGTATCTCTATGCGTTTCATTTATGAAGTTGTGACCCATCATAATTCGTTTTAGCGCTTGAAGATGACGCAATATGCAGTTTTTATGTTTGTGCGGGCAGTCGCGCACAGATCAAGAAGGCTCAGGCAGATGCCATTTATTTCGGAGAAGCGGAACCAGGCCGCCAGCATGTGGGCCTGCTAGAGACTGCTGCAAGCGGGTCCGCTGTTCTCGCCCCAGCGGCTTCCGCCGGACTGGTCAGCTGTCGCGGTACAGCAGACCCAACATCCTCTCTTCCCATCAGAAGCCGACTGAGCATCGGTCGGCTTTTGAAAGTATAGCCAATCAAGCGAGAGGCTCAATACAGCATGCAGTGGAAAGTTAAAGAAAATCACAGGAAAGCACACATTTGTGTCGGGTACCAAAAATGTCCTCAGTGGCCTAGAGGCTACGTGACACCTGCTCATACTAGGCACATCAAACCACGGCGTTTGGTGACCGGGCTGATTTCGTAGGCCCCCTCCTTTTAGCCACAGCTGGGACATTGGCAACGCCCTTCTCCCACAACCAGGGATTAGGCACGTGTCTCCTCCCTGGGTGGCGCGGGTTTCGGCAGTCTCTGTCGCTTTGGTGACTGCTTTTACATCGCCTGTCGTAGTCACAGCGCCGGCCGGCGTCGCAGTCGCAGGGCTCACCGGCGTAGCACCTGGGTGTGTCTCAGGGCTTGTCCTCGTCGAAGCTCTGAGCTCAGTCGCGGCCGTCTCGTTGCCCATCGTCGGCGCCGTCTCGGTGACCTCTACCACTGATGTCCTCTCATGGAACTTTGCTGTTGTCTGGCAACGGGCAGTTTCGCGGACCGGCCTCTTTCGGGCCACCATCTCGTGGGAAGGTGCCATCTTGTCCGCCTCCTTGCGGATCGCCATTTCGCGGACCGCTAGCACTTCGTGGGCAACTTTCTCTGTCGCGTGAGACGCAGGCTCATGGCTACCATGTACGCACCGTGAGTCGTTCACTTTTCGATTGCCCTACAGAAAGTTCTCCTTCGTAGTTATTAATCATTGGTCCTTTTATCTTTTGTGGAGTTACTGACGGAGATGCATTAGGCCCAGCTAGAGCTACGCTGTGCTGGCGTTTAGACTTCAGCCCTAGTTGGGCAGGCTTAAACGCGAATGATCAAAAACGGATCGGGTAGAAGTACATGCCTGCGCGGAATATTTTAATCTTCGTGTTAATGCATGGCTGTGGCATTGCAGATCAATGCAGTTTTAAGTTTGCAATCGATTCATAGGGAAAGTATTTTATTGAATTCAGCATCTCGTGGATAACATTGTATTGCAGTGGCGCGTCTCATCTGGCTGGTGAGGTGCTACGATGCTGAAAAAAGTTGCCAAGGATAGAGAATCTGCGGCACGGATGAGCGGTTTATTTCTGTATTGTGCTTGCACATATTCTTCTAGGTTTCTATATTGCATGCAGTGTTTTCGTCTTTGTTATCTATTTTTTACTCATCGTTTTGAAAGTCAGCTGTGGTATCTATATCAGTGACCCATTTGCTGCCAGACAATGCCAATTTAAGTGTCCCACCCATATTAGGAATCCGTGAAGAGGTATGCACTTTAAACGTAATTTTGGGAGCTCGCAAAGAGGTTGCCCTGGGCTCGCAATCAGGTCGTGGGTTTTCAGTGAACCGCTGCTCGATGGGTGACAGACTTATCCGTCGCTGCTGAGGCGGCTGCACGGATTCGTACGACTCGAGTCCTAACTAGCTCGTAGCGCTCCTCGAAGCGAGCTAAGCGAAAGAAAGGTGACCCTCGCAGCGTTCATAAACCGCAAAAAAGTGTATGGCACTGACTTCGCAGCTCGATCCGAATGCAGCCAAGATCGCGTAGCAGCGAGGTGACGATTGCAGCTCGTTAATCGCCTAATTCACGAAGGGTCTGTTGGCACGGCAGTTGATCCTTCGGCATGCCATCAAGATGAATGGTGCTGTAATAATAAGACGCTCCGATAGCTCTGTTATCACAGTTGCAATAATCCAATTTATTACTAATTCGAGCAGTAGCTAGCTGCTTTTATTGAGAAGCGCTCCACGTAGTTTACGAGCGGTGATGTTAAGAAGCTGAAGGGCAATGAAGCGGCTGGTTCCTTTAAACTTTCGTGGGCAAAGTTAGAATACAGCATCGCACGTTAAGGTCTCTGTCCAGAAATATTAAATGCTTCCAGAAAGAGATTAAGCCCTATTATGGTGCTAGACAAATGTTTTATTAATATGGTTATTATTATTTTTTTATTACAATCAAGGTTTCAACAATTTCGAAAGTGCGATCGATGAGTCACGAACTGCGACAGTCGCATACCGTTGCGGTCAGTAGCGGCCTAATTACTGCTGAGCACTGCATTTCCAGAGCACTCACTTCTTTACATTTGAATAGATAGGACAATTTTTCAGACAACATCGACAAAGCCAGCGAATAAAATGACCTCAAAAAGTTTACATAGAGTCGCAGCACTTGCACACCCTCCTAAGGCATAACTTCAAAATTCCCGAAAGACGAACATTTGTAAGTTCAAAAGAAGCATGCCGATGGCTTGTGCTTACGCCCTACGTCAGGATAAACTTCGCGTTTCGCTGCGCGTGCTCACGCTGTATTCCTTTCAAGATGCCAAGCTCCCATGCTTTAGAACTTTAGAACGACTTCTCTGCTTCGTGGCGGGTCTCAAGAGTAACAGCGATTTGCGCTGGCGCGTATATGAACGCGGAATGCTATGTGCAGCACCGAGGCTCACATCGCAGCGAGCCCACTGTGGTTAATTCTAATCCCGAATCGTGTCACCTCTCAAAAGAGCTCTAATTATTACCAGACAGTCGGTGTAAGGCGTTCCAAGCGTTTCTGTTGTACTGTTGCATTTTCTTTGTGCCATATTAAATTAGTTATCGACTCCCAGAAACGCCAACACTCAGAAAGCCCTAAGAGAACTTCATCTCTATTCAGGCGATTCACATATACCGCGGGGCTCGAGCCCACGACCTCGATTATCAAATCCATTCACCTTGACATTGGTCGGGACAAGCACCTTATCCCCTGGGCCAAACCAGCTCGGCGAGTTCACGTGTAGACGAGCCGTTTCGACACCTTCTATTTTACTCGTCATTGAAAGGTCTTTCGTTCTCGGAATGATTAGTTCCAGAATGCTCACGAAGCATGAAATCTTTCATCGCCACGAAAATTGAAATTTTCCTGAAACTTGAACTGCTTACTAATGTTGCTGGAAAATAGCCCTAGTATCAGTTATCGGTATCGTGGTTCTCAAATATGTCCTCGGTGTAAGTAGCAAGCTAACATCTCAGCTCAAACTACGTGACTTTCGCCTGGCAAATTTTTGAGACTCAGCGTAGCTGGACTTTTCTGGCACTGGATGGTATAATAGCTAATCGCCAGAGCAACAGTTCAGAGCTGGAACAAAAGCTGCTTAAAGTTAATCAGTTGATACTACGCCATATACAAGTAATCCGTACGATATGGTTGCCTTCATATTTCAGAAACCTGAAGGATGTTGAAGCAACATTGTTATGCTGACGTGTTAGCGATGAAGAAATGGAAGCTCAAATCCCATGCACTGACAGCTTTCGTTGATGTGCAATACATATTTGCACGTTCGCTCAATTATATGTAACTCACATTAATTAATAATTCAGTCGATTGTTCGGTCGTGCCCTTGCTATTTTCGAACGAGCACACATTACGCAGTTAATATTCTTTAGGAGTTTGCTTAGTTGTGCCCAGTTGGGGTGTGTACCGCCTCTAGAAATCATCAGAACGGTTCAATTTTTTTCTTTATGCGTTTTTTATAAGCCACTTGGTGAAACAGCGTCTACCTGTGATATGGTAAGGCCCTGCACTTTCCACAAAATGCAACAGTTCGATGAACTACCAAAAAGTTAACACCGAACCCTTAAAGCTAAGGTCACTTCGCCCAGTCGCACTTCTTTATTACCTATGAAATACTCTAAACAAGTAGATGTATACCGCCCAACTCTTACATAGCTACTTGAAACTTAGGTTAAAATCTTATATTAATAATAATAATAAATTTGATGTAGAAACCTCAAAGAAACTCAATCTCTTTCTAGGAACCTACCATTTGCTGCAAAAGAAGCACGATCGAATGGTTAGTGGTAGCATGCTCAGTGACAACAAGCATAACATGGTGAGGGGTGAAATGCGCAGGGTCAGCTTGTCAATAAGCTTAGTGGCAGCGTGCACAATGTCAGCAAGCATAAGTACGTCAAGGACGAATTACATAGGCCCACTAAATGCTGTGATAAATAGGTGTGTTTTAAGTTTCTTTTATATGAGTTCAAGTCAGGTTATGTCGTCGCGAAGGTCGGGAGTGAGTGCCAGGCTTTGTGAGCATACAAACTAAAGGCACTGTCTTCAAAGGATTTGAGGTTTTAACGAGGTATAAGTAAACGATTAGATTCCAAAACACGCTAGGTACGATGCTTAGGATAGTGGGAGAGTAGATCTGATATGTAGGCTGGAGCCAAAGAATAAAGCCACCTAAAAGTGAGTGACAAAACCTTGAAGTCGATACGTTGCTTGACCGGGAGCCGGTGCAGGTCAGCGAGAAGTGGTGCGATAAAAAAACAACTGCGACGCTCACGACAGACAAGCCTAGCTGCAAAGTTTTTTCCTCAGCAGTAAGCACTTGATTACACAGGCCGGCAGGCCAGCTAGCAGTGTGTTTAGTAATAAGATCCGTGATTACTTAGTTCCGTGTGGTTGCAAACTAGTTCCAACTAACGGCTGCTCAAGGTTTAACCGCCTGACCGGTTCAGCCGAGCTGGCTCATGTTTTGCTCAAGGTCAAGAATTTCTGTGTTTGAGGCGGCAGCGGGGGGGGGGGGGGGGGGGGGGGGGGCGGTAGTGCGTCTCTGATTGTGCGTCCGCTCGGCACTTGCCGAACGCTGGCCTCACGCCGTTGCTGTGCTCTTTGCTTCAGGCTGCGGCGCAATGGCCGAGCCGAGCAGCATCGCTACTGCTGTCTTACGGGAGCTCACTGCACTTCGCAGTAAAGTGCTTAAAGGTGCAGAGAGCGCTTTGTAGCTCCTAGTTACTCGGTATTTCTGCCAGCTGAAGTTGAGGCTGTATACTAGTGATGATCTATTTGAGGTCTCAGCTGCTGAGGTCTCCTACGAAATGGCTCTGATGCTGTTTTACTGTGAACGAAGTGGCAATGCAGCCTCTGCTTGTACACGTGCCACTTCGCGGCACCTCGATCATTACATCTGCACCTGTCATTGAGAATTTGGGAGCTAAAAGGTCCTTTATCTCTCATTTTAATCACTTGTCTTATGATCTTGTCTGTATTCAAACTAATTAAGCAGCTGCTAGGAGTCGACGGTAAAGAATATTTCGAAAAATATTCGAAAAATTTCGTGCTTTCTTTTTGAAGCATATAGCCGAATATATGCAGCAGTATTGAATAAAAATGTGGATCACTTGTCGTCTTTTGATTGATATTGCATATCCTTGTGATTTTCGGCGAATACGTGAAAAGTTTCATTATGAATTTCTCTGGTGCTACTCTGCTACGATTCGCTTATCTGCATTCGAATGCCATTCGAGTAAACGTTTTGCCAGTGTACTCGTTTCTGCTGACACTGAGTGTGCCAACATGTAAAAAGAAGTGTGCTTTATTAAGCCACAGGTCATCAAATACTTTACTAAAATTTACAAAACAAGCAGCTGGAGACAAATGGGGGCTTCTGCCATCGTGCACCAGGATTACAGAGCATAGCGAGCTGTCTTGGCCTCAAAGTGGTAGACGCCACGTGAGAGGAAGAAGCAGTGTACTAAACTCAATCCTCAATCCAGCTCTTGTAGCTGGTGATCGGACCATTTTATGCAGCTAATGCTAATCGAGAAAAGCTTCGTCAAGTCAAGATATCAAATCGCAGAAGTTAGTTTATTAGAGCCAGTGTTCTTGCCATATTGTCAAACTCATGCAAATCGATCGAGGAATATTCCAACATTTTTTTTATTAGGTAAGCTAATTTCTTCAGCTCTTAAGTCTGTCAATAATCAGGTATGGAATATTGTCAAAATCCGGGCCGATTTAAATAAAAGTTCGACAGCCAAAGTAGTAGGCGTTGACTCCGCATATAGGGATATCAGATATAGGAATGCGCTGCTTATAAGAATAGCAGTTCTGCGTCCCAACTTTTAAACAATATTTGTCTCACTCCTCATATGGGAATACTCAGAACATAAAAATGCTTGCTCGCCGGGCGAGAGTATTCTTATAAGTGGAGTCGACAGTGCAGCTTTTTGACCCGGCATCTAAAAATATTGCAATTGTCTTCATTCCGAACTTTTGGCCCGTGTTCTTAATCGTCTGCAAGTGGTGGAAAAATAAGCGGCCCATCTGGTCTGTCGTCAACCACTTAGCTGCCGCATCACGACGCTTTGAGCTTCAATGGTCCTCTATCAAGCAACGAATCCAAATCAAAGTTGTTGGTCTGGCTTACAAGTCACTTCAACCACTAGCACCCGCTACCTAACCGACCTCTTTGCTCATCCAGCGTGCTCTCGAACCATCTGCTCCGCAGCATCTGGTCATCGCCACGTTCATTGCACTAAAGTGAAATCAGTTGACAATCGAGCCTTGTGCCGAAAGTCCGGAAGTCGTTTGAGGCCGCGATCATTACCTGCTGCATTGCATTATGTAAGTCCCAGCTAATGATGCATCTATTCCTGTCAACTTTCTATTCTCGCAAGTGAAATTGTCTTTTTGTTCCGGTGTGCTATGCATGTATACATCTGGATGATTCAGTGCATGTTTCTAGCCGAAGGTCTTATAAAGCCACGAGTGTCTTCGTAATGCATTAAAGTGCTGGCCTAAGCATGATACCTTTTGCGTTTTCATGCTCGATACCAGTTATGTAACGAACCCTTGGGTATTTATTCTTTTGCAGCAACTTCTAAAGTGTCATGATAGATAATAGGTTCTCTTCGGTCGCTATGCGAACCACCTATTATTGTTGTTGTTGATGTTATTGTTGTTATTGCAGTTATTCTTGTTAAGCATGGTATTACTCACCATTCAATCGAGTTTCCCTTTGCAGCAAATGTAAAACGCCTAGAAAGAGATTGAGCTCTCTGAGGGAGCTTCATCAAGTGCATTATCATTATTATTTTTATTATTATAGCATGGCAATGTAGTTCCCACAACCGAAGCTTGCATAACGAATGACTGAGCTTGCAGTTGCATGATCAGCAGCTGTGCGGAGCTCGCTTTGAAGCACTCCTAATGGAAAAAAGAATAGTGACGTAGACTGTAATAATCACAGAACAACATAGGCCATAGCTGACAGTTTGCTCGAAGCGCCAGAATGAGACCACAAGCTTTGCTCAATCATTAGCTCCTACTTTTTGTTCCGTCAAACTATCGCATGCTTCCTAAGCCTAACAAATATTAATGCCTCTAGTATGCTACTAACTATTCAAAATTGTACTAATAGTTTAATCTCTGGCAAAGAGGAGTTATAGGCCAACTAAGGTGTTAATCAGTTATTTCAATTCGATACCGCGCACAATGTAAGCACACACGGGCATACAGAGGACAGTTCAGACGGATCCAGCAGATGGTGTGCGGAGCAGGTGCGTTTTTGGGGTTTTTAAATGTCAAGTCAGGGAATGTAATGACTTCACTCGAAAGTGAGCTGCAGGCTTTGGGAGCTTATGATCTACTGGCACGACCTCCAAAGAATTTCAGGTTGGTTGGTTCAGGGCACAGCTAAATGACTTGAGTAAGAAGAGCAATTGGTGATTTGGCTAGCCTGACTGGTAGGTAGCTCTGATAGGTGAAGCAAGAAAACGAAGGGATCTAATATCAGTAACAAGTCCTTGAAGTCGGCGAGCTTCTGGATGTGAAGCCAATTCAGTTCAGTGAGATCGGATGTAATGTGGCATTTGAGACGTCCAAGATGGAAAAGCCTGACTGCGGAATCTTGCACCAACTGGGAGCGTTTAATTGCAAAAAACGAAATATCTGAGTATAAATAAATAAATCCTAGCTGATTAAACAGCCTCTTTTTGTATAGCGACAGAAGAGTCTTTACTGCCATCACCACCGCTTGCAGTGGCGATAAAGAATCGCCCACCGCAGGATTCGAACCCACGATCTCGGGACCGAGGTCGTGAAAGCAACCGCCTTACCTAGTGTGCCATCGCGGAGAATAGTGAGTTACAGGAGTCGAGATGGGACTTCAAGCATACACGGACCATCTTTGCTGTGATATCCTTATCTGAGCAGGCCGAAACTTTGCAATGTAATCTAGCAGAAAGGAGGAGAGTCATGACCCTCGGAGCTGAGACGGTCATCTAGAGGAAGATTGTTTTGGAACAGGGCGTCTAGAATCCGTTCAGTGGCAGCTGAAAATATGCTGAGCCAATTTGAGGCTGAGGCGTTCCGATTTCTGACTACCGCTAGTCTTGCCTATAACTAGTAAGTCGGTTCTATAGTCATTCAATTCTCGATCGATTGATGCTATCCGAGCGCGAATATCAGAAATACAAACAGCAATAGAGTTGAGACAGTTTGATGATGCCATAGCAACTGTACGCTCCAAGGTTTACGTTCTTTAGGTAGAAGAATGTTAGCACGCAAACTCGCTAGCATAAACACGCACACTTACACGGGCATACACTCGCACAAGCGTAAGTACGGACGTTTAAAAGCACTTACACATGCACATCTATCTCGGTACAGATTCTAATGAGATCCTGAATTAGGAATCGACAAGCATAAAGTAGCTGGAGACGATCTTAATGAGCACTTCTTCATCTGCTGGATGAATTGTCTGAAGGCCGCACTGTCCAAAGTAGGCCAGAAGCTACGAACTGATGTTGGGAGTGGCGTTGTACGCGTGTATCTCGGTCAGTAACTTCAGGAAGACGTGGGAACCACGTAGGAACTAAATTAGAGATTCTTGTGTAAAGCACTTAAATATTCAACTGCCTTCGAGTAGCAATTTGTTAGCAAGACTCCTCTAACTTACTTGCTAAAGATTAAGTGAGAAGCTTAGCTGAGTAGGACAGTCTTAGCTGAGGGGACAGTCGAAGAAGTACAGGGATGTAGCAAAGAACCGCTGGAAAGACGTACCGGATGCGGGTAAATTGCACAGGCGAGCACGGCACAGCCATTTTTTCTTATAGCTCTGTATTTTGGATGAGTTTTTCTGCAAGATGCATGCAATATATTTCAAGGTAATTAGATGCATTTTTGCAATTGTGGTGTAATGCCAGGTTTGGCATTCCCTTCCAACTATCTGCGGCATTCCCCTGGGAATGTCTGATATGCATTTCCCATACAATACTAATGGAGATTGTCACTTGCATTAAAAGACAATTTATATATTTTCCTGTCAGCAGTGCATTGTCTGTATTATATGTATTGTGCCTGTCTTCCAAATCTGTCTCGCAAACTAATTGCCCTGTATTCACCCGTCGGTCGGCCACCTATATTAAACCCAGAGTACAATCTCAGTCTAAGATAGTCAGCCCCATATATATACCCAGTGTGCGATCCCAACCTGCAATCGCTGACTAATCTCAGGCGGCAGATGCAAGGCTCTTATTAGCCAGTACTATTGTATGGCAGTGTCTCCAGTGACGGCTGTTCAGGTGAGAGTCTCACGGAGACACAGCGGGCGTGGTAAACGAGACTCTCCTTTATTCCTCTCAACGGGCACATATGTGGGAGCCCAATCGATCGCAGCATATGGTGCGAAATACAACCCGCATTAGTCCCGACGCTGCTCTGCTTCTATGGCTTAGATATTGGCCACAAGTGAGGCGTGTGCATTAGTGTCAGGCGCTTGGCTAATAATGCACAAGCCGCAGGCGCACACAACAGTACACACGCATGCACCTCTCAGTAGTGAGTCCACCGGTAGGCTCGTATTCCAGGGCTAGCCGGAAACAGCGGTTGGCAACAAGCCATGACAACCAATCAGGCTTGCTTGGCTACCGCATGCCTTCATACCGGAAGTGGTATAGACTGCCAGCAAGTTGCAATTCTTGTGAGTAACCGTAAGTTCCTCCACACTAGGAGTGTTGTCCTGGGAAGATGCCCTAGTAGCATAGTCATGAGCGCTTTTTGCTTTCTGTTCGGCTCAAACCACGAGCTCAGGACAGCAGGGACCTAGTGACGAGGTCGCCCGCCTGATCCAGTGTATTTATTTAATAATCTCCATTTGGCTGGTAACCGTGCCTTATCCTATTACATTTCAGAATCCCAGAATGCTCGCTGAAAATTTCCGGCACTGGTAGAAGCTATTCGTGCCAAAACTGCGGCCTACTTTAATATGGAGAGACAGACTACCAGGCCTCTATCTGCTCTGTCGAAGGCGACCATTCTGCCGCCGATAAATCCATTCTCAGTCGACCAGACAGCTACAGCAAGGCCACAGAATCCTCCTAGCCCCACCAATCTGTGCCCGAAAGAAGTGCGTGACGACAACGTTGGCATGTTTTTAACTAAAAAGATATCCCTGCTTAGGTATCTGGCTGGACAGCCTGATCTTATTGAGCAACCGTTGAAGCACGAACCTAATTTCAGGTATGTATTACAGCAAAGATCATCAACAATAGCACGCGAGTGCGTTTTTGGGAGTGTTCGTCCTGTGTGTTTGCATGTATACGCTACAAAGCTTCTCGCAAATATTGGTCCTGAGTTCATAAAGGCAGACTAGGTTGCATCGATTGGGATATGCTTTGGTGGTTAAACTGTATTTAAAAAGCTAATCTCTTCAGAAAAACCATTTCACATTCGACCTCGAGGGTTCCTGAATATTTCAGCCCGACGTACTGTATTGGCGGCGGAATCCTGCTCAGTTGCTTGAGTTGAACTCCTACGAGTGGGACTGATATTGGATGAACCCACCGCATAGTCTTGTAAAAGTTTTTGTTGCACAAAATACACGGATATCCCTTAAAAACTGCATAATTAATAACAAAAATGTGTGCTGTATTTAATGGTTTACAATGACTCAACGCGGCTGTAGTTGCTCTAGTCATAGATCAAGGATATGATCAGTGTATGCCTGAGAGTAAATCAGTGTATACTTAGCAATTTCTCTGTGACTTTTACTTGATACTTCCGGTCTATTCTTTTGCCAAGTCGCTCTCCCCACGAGGAGTAACAAAACTCGTGCACAGGCACATGCTCCAGAATTCGTAAGGATGCTGCCTCGACGCATTGAAGGGAACGCCTGAGCGAAACTGATCAACCTTAAAGTTCGGCCTGTCTGAATTAGCCAAAGGTTAGCATGGCAGTTCGATTTCTTGGTAACCCGACAACCGTAGGTATAAAGAATGTTCTGCCACCTCCTGGATAGCACTGCGGTGAACTCGAAATTGAAAGCTTTTCGCAGACGGAAAATTATGAGATCTTTAGTCACGGAGCTTTCTGCAACGCCCGAAGTATGGCTAAGGTCGTGCAATCTTAATTGAAATCTGATGGAAAATAATCCAGATATTTCATGTGTATTGAGGAAAGACGTACGCCATCGGCTCTTCAACAATTTCGAAACAGACCGGAGACTCGAGATTTAAGCGAAGAAAGGAAAGAGGCAAGGAATAAGTGAGCTGCGCACAGCTAATTGTTCTTTTATTCTGTTTGTTGAAATATCAAAAGGTCTCACGCCATTGCTGCATCTACGGATCTGTTTACTGAAATACATTTTGGCATCTTGTGACTGAAATAGTGCCTCGTTGGTCTGCAAAGGGACATAATTAATAAAATGCCTTTTATATGCATATCGGTAGCATTTCTATCAATCCGATTGTTCTATAACTGGCTGATTTTGCAAGCTGTTTCTTTCTCTCAATTGCAGGGCACTTTGCTTTGGAACCGAGCCTTCTATTAACCCCGAGTACCGTAACCGACTGAAACTCGCCAACGCCCTGGCAGACAATGGGCACTTCTCCCTTCTAATCTCTTACTGGGAAAAGCTGCAATTAACCGACGCCGGACAGTGGACGCAACCAGCTGCCAGCGAAATGCTTCATGCCAGGCTGCAAAACTTGTACCGGTTATTCACTCCCATGTGGGCTGGTACGAATTTGGGCAACGAGGCGTACTTAAAAAGATTTGACGAGTCGTTGAGGGCGTTTTACCTTAAGCTCCTGGAGAGCCCCGTGTTCTCTACGTTTCAAAACTTAAAAATTCAAACGCTCATTCTGTGCGCCTTGCTGGGAACACTGCACAATCTAGTGCATCGATATGCAGACGGCAGCGCTCAGGTTCGGGACGGCGACGGCGTGAGAATTATCGATCCCTACACGTCGCACTCGGATCTCCAGGTCAAGACAAAAGCCGCATTGGTCATGTGCTACATTGTAAATGAGAGCGAGGCCAGCAAGCTCGTCGCAACCAAGGAGCACGTCGAGTACATCGTTAAAGTGCTGCGAGATTGCATCGACAGTCCCGACCATTGCTCGCGGGCGCACGGCTATGACGCCGAGGAGATTCTCGACGGACTCAACCGCATGGCGGTCGCCGACTCCAACAAGGAGGCCATCGTGAGATGCGGAGCGCTGCCGCTCTACGCTGCCCTACTGAAAGAAGAATGCAAGGTCGATGAACAGACGTCTGCATGTAAAGGACTGTGGACACTTGCTTTCAACGAGACAAATAGGGCCCGGATTGCGGAGCAAGCCGATTGCATGCAAGGTCGGTTACGCATGTCAAGCGTGCCTCATTGCCACTCACAATCTGCAGCTAATTACACGTGAAAAATCACGGGACAGTGTGCCATCGGTTTCGAGAAGCCGAGGTTCAAGTTTAAAATAATCTCGTTCAAATTCTAAGCAGCCTCAAATATAAAGCATATATTTTTAAGTAACATTTGAGCTCAATGTGACGTGTTTGCCTAAACCTAATAATTATTTCAGTAGTCACTTAATAACGACAATTTTTGAGAACGGCATTTGCTAATCACTTAGCACTAAGTTTGCTATTTCTGAAGTGATCTTTACGAAGATGGTCTCTGTTTGTCGCTGTTATTGGAGGGAATTCGCGTATTTGTCATGCTTTTAAAGTCCGACACTCCTTAGCTTTGCAATCAGTCTCTTGTTGTTGCTGCGCTTGCCGAAAGCTGTGAGCGCGTCGACTTTCTAGAGCGCGATGATTATCGGCTTTCGCCCCTGTTTCTATTACCCTCGTAGTCTGCGATAGCTGCCTATGTACTAGACAGGCTTAGCTCTTTGCGATCGGAATCTATTCCTATGAATCAGAGAATTGTTTTGCAAAAAAAATCTCGCATCGCTTCCCCCTCGAAGAGAAAACTGAGGAGCATAGAACACTTACCTTAATTACGCGACGCAAGGGTCGCTTACCTCGTTAGCTTGACGCACGCCTTCCCCCCATCGGTTAGCACCCGCGAGACAAACGGCTGCGTTTTTACGTCCGCTTTCAGTGCGCGCAACTTTGTGCAGGACTCACCTACAGGACTCGCGTACATACGCTAAGAATGATAGAGCATAATAGGAGCCACAAAATGTATTGCATGGTAGCGGTGTGTATCACATCCCGAAATAATCGAAATAATGGTAGCTATTAAGCTCATCACTTGCCGTTTCATATAGTTATTGGATCCGAGAAAAAGTCTCACTTAGCTAATAACATCTGAAGTGAGTGAGTGAGTCTTCAAATTGCAAGCAATGGCAATACTATCGTCGACGACCAGGCGTTGCTAAATGGCGTTTAACTACCGGTTTAGCTCATTTATATTTCATCCTTAGATTTAATGGTTATGTAGCGGTTGCCATTCTTGTATTGGAAGGTGTTAGAATCCGTATTCTTTTATTATCACTATTTGACATTTCTTTTTACAAAACAACGTAGTTTTTGCACGTGTGCAGCAATACATTACGACGCATAGCTAATCGTGCTCCTTTGAGCCTCAACATTTTCATAAATACTTCACGACCGCTAGGAGGGGTAAACGAACGCGCGCGACGAAAATGGTAGGTAAGGCTTAGCAGACATGTGCCTCACGTAGAGCGAATGAATCCCTGACGACGAGCGTCCGCCGCCCCTAGTAGTGGGTCCACGAGCTGCCCCATCACGGGGGGGGGCAGCTGAGAGTGAACCTCGTCACACTTCTTGAATTCCCGCGTACAATTAAGGCGGAAATCTTACCGGACGGCCTGAGACTGGCATAAGCCTGGGAAAACAGAGGCACACGAAATGACACACACTAGAATTATTCTCCACTTGACATCGACAAGAAAATGGATAAGGATCCTTAGTAAGCGGCACAGGAGGCTCGTATCAGCGACCGCCGCAAATGGTGGCAGCACGCACCGGAACCGGAAGTATTGGTAGTATTATATCGGGCGGGCCGCCGCTTAGCGGTTGTTCACAAAAACTATTGATTGCTTAGCTAAAACTGCTGTTTAGATAAGCTATAGCGAGGTAAATGAAGAGATATCAGTCAAGGGCTTCATATGATTGCCAACCAGCATCGGGCGATAATGCATCTATTTATCTAAACATTTAGTAGGCCTCTGTGATTCGTCCTTTATATGCTTTTGCGTGCTGACACTGTGCGTGCCGATATCAATAACTGCACACGTTGCTATACAATTTCACGCCAACATGGATACCTCTTTCGTTTTGTTCACAGTAATGTAATATTATAGGGAAATGTAAAGCCATCACTTTAGGTGAACAAGGAACTAATGCAAGCAGGTGACAAATGAACAAATAAATGAATAAACTAATCAATGGCAGCCGAATTAGTCTTTAGCAGCATTGACACAGCCTTACTATCTCAAGCTTGCGATCGAGTATACCGCAAATTTTTGAATGCAGAGATACCTTGCGTGTCTCAGATACCGGGGTCAGCGTTAGTAAGAGACCTCGAATTGGGCCCTTTAAGAAAATAAAGCATCCTACAATTTTGCGTGACAATTTGAAATATTCTTATTGAGGTACAGAATTTAATCGTGGAAATACTCTTTTTAGGGTAGAGCCTTACTTTTTAGTTCCACCCACATTCAAAAAGCAGCCTTACGCGAAACCACTAGTTTTGGAACTAATTACTCCATAGAGTCGGCATTGCTGCGGGTGAACGACGAACTACTTAGGAGTACAGACTTAGTTAGAGTCTCTCTGCTTGTTTTGCACAATCTTTTATTTGCTTTTGTTACTTTGATCACCTAGTCCTTGAGCGCCGCTCATCTCACCTAGGCATCACTGGCACTGCACTGCAATGGTCCAGGTCCTATCTCAGTGGGAGACTTCAGAGTATTGATGTAAATGGACTAAGATCATCCGAGGAGCCTCTGAAGTATGGGGTACCTCATGCTCTGTGCTTGGTCCGGTTATGTTTACGTTGTATTCTCTTTCTCTTGCCGATGTGATTGCCAGGCACAATCTACTCTTTCACTTCTATGCAGATGACACTCGTTTATACCTGTGCTTTGATCACTCCAAAATCTTTAGCACGTCAAATTCTCCGTGATCCCTTGTTGCATGTATTGATGACCTCCCTACATGGAGATCAGCAAACTTTCTTAAACTGGATTATAATATAACCAACTTACTTGTTATGGCTAAATCAAGTTTGATTTAGAAATCGGAACGATTCATGCTCACAATTAGCTCTGCCAGCATATCTCCTGCTTAGTCTGCATGAATTCTGTGTTCTGTTCTAAAGGGACCTTTAATTAGACAACCACATCAGCTCCGCTGTCAGATCTGCCCACTTTTAACTACATACAATTGCTAAAATGTTGGTTGTTTAGACAAGGATACTACATCTAAATCGGTCCATGCATTTCATCTCGACTTCTGCAACTCACTGTTTGCCGGTTTACCGACATGTAATAATAATATTAATAATACACTTGATAAAGCGCCCCAGAGAACTCAATATCTTTCTAGGCGCTTGACATGTGCTGCAAAGGGAAACGCAATTGAATGATGAATAACATCATGCTTGATAAACAACATGAATAACATGGTAAGGGGTGACATGCACAGGGTCAGCATGCAAGTGTGGTTAGTCGCAGCAGGCACAGTGTCAGCACGCATAAGCACATGAACGACGAATCACAGGGACTCACTAAATTCTGTCCTAAATAAGTAGGCTTACTTTTCGGAATGTACCCGTTTCCCTATACCTCTTACGAACCTTAAATTCTGTGGAGACCATGCCTTCAATTCGCAGGCTCCTAAAGCCTGGAACTCACATCCGACTCGGGTCACGACATCCCCTGACCTGACCATATTAAAAAGGAAACTAAAAACGCATCTATTTATGACAGCATTTAGTGGGTCCATTCGGTAATTCGTCCTTTGTGTGTGCTTATGTGTGCTGACACTTTACAAGCTAACGCTAGCCATATTTGCAGCTGACTCTGTGCATATCAACTCTAACATGTTGCGCATGTTGTAATTGAGCATGCTACCACTAACTATTCGATCGTACTTCCTGTGCTGCAAATTTAAAGTGCCTAGAAAGAGATTAAGTTCTCCAAGGGCGATATATCAAACGTATTCATTTTATTTCTACTATAATTCTCAAATTTTTCTCTCCACTTAGCAAACACTTATTTTAAAAGGCTAAAGTTAACGCCCATAAAGATAAGCGACCAAAAAGTCTTGCCGTAACTTAATTGATTAAGATTATTAGGGGTTTAGGGTCAGGTGTCTTCGAGTGAATCGTTGGATATAATCGCAAACACACTCAACTATTAAGGCAAAATAGGTGTATTAATCAAAGTAGCGAGTTTTTGGATAACAATGCAGGTATTTTCTTTTATTATTCGGTGAAAATACTTTCTCGCATGAAGACAGTCACGCCTCCACCTTGCTTGAACTGTCGGCTTATCGTAGCTTCAATTTATGCAAATGACGTATGCAAAACCAATGCGGAGGTGAGTATCGCCCTACAAAAATGCCTCTTGAAAATGGCGGTGAAAACTTTACTTTCTATTTCTATGCGATCTGGAAGAAAAAATTCAGCGTCTGCTTGCTACAAATCTGGAAAGGTACTTGTGGGTACTCAACATTATGAATGATGCTCCAGCAAAGGTTAACACTCGGGAAGATGGGACTGCTACTGTTTGCACTGTTAGATAAATAAAATGTATTTGTGGATATTTGCGTTAAGAAGCCGCGGTTAGTGATTGAGCGGCAATTGAGAGTACGTGAATTCATTTTGAGAAAATACGGTATTTAAAGGTGACCCTCGGTCCTGCCCCTTTCAAATAAGTGTCATTCAACTGTCAGATATTTTTGACTCCATATCTTAAGTACAACACAGGGTCTCAGTGGCTGACTCGAGTCCAATCGCTGAGGTGTGATGTCACAAAAATGCGTTTTCTATATAGCAATCGGACTTGTCTTACTTATTGTGGGGATTTTGGTCAGCTAATCTCCAGACGCATCAATTGTTACAACTCGGCCATTTTCAAAGTTGGCTAGGCTAAATTCTATAATCCTTTGCGCAATTTCTGTAATGTCCGTATTATTTACTGCTGAGCAGATGTCTCTACTTGTTTATACCAAATATACTCTTTGAACGTAAAAAGACTTACAATGCGTTTACTTATCCACGCTCATTTATCAAGCCTACAGGCATTGATCAGCTTGAATCCAACTCTCTTCAGTATTAAAAAAGTTTTAAAAAGTCATCTGAGCAAATAATTCCACAGAGAAACTCACATTCATGAATTTAGCGTAAGAGAAGCGTCGCTCTGGCAATCTTAAAGTACGCTTACAACCATCTGAAGTGACTAAAATGAGCAACCACTCAGGTCAGCAGAAAGGAGGAAAATTATATTATGTGCAATATGATGGCCAACGAGTTAGCCATTTCCATCCACCTTTCCAAATGCATTTCTTCAGAACGTGTTGTCAGACAAGCAATTCTTTCTCCAATAGCCTCAAATAGCCTAAGCCACCCCAAAGCTGTCATTACCAGAACTTGGTATATATATATATATATATATATATATATATATATGTATATATATATATATATATATATATATATGTATATATATATATATATATATATATATATATGTTCTGAAATTGCGGTTTTTAAAGGCTCAGAGTCAAGATCCAACAGATGCTGCTGAGAGCGAGAGCTCGGAACTTTATTGCTCAGTATAATGATTGCCGGCAGTCCTTATAACCAGGTCTTCGGAGGCTATCTACAAGCAGCATAGACTCACTGAAGCGAGAAGCTAAAGGAGCCCTATGGGCCGTCGAGGGCGAGAAGAACAGAGCCATGATGCAGACATTGGAAGCGTCAACTGCCGCATCTCTGCCAGCGACTGGCAAGTCTGCCCAAAAGCAAGGTGAGGAGCATATTTGCCCGCTGACGCGAGAGCAGTCTCGGCGCCCATCCACATCATTGTTCAGGTCTTGTTGAGTCGGATGCTGGATATACAAAATTGCGTCGGCGCCGATAGCTCCCAAAGCCTGGAACTCCCTCCCGACTTGCGTCAGAACATCCCCTGACCTGACCACATTTAAAAGGAACTTAACAACACACCTATTTAAGACAGCATTTAGTGGGTACCTGTGATTCGTCCTACATGTGCTTATGCGTGCTGACACTGTGTATGCTGCCACTAACCGCATTTGCATGCTGACCCTGTGCTTGTCACCCCTAATCATATTATTCATTTTGTTTGTTTTTCAAGCATGATTTTACTTACCATTCAATTGCATTTCCCTTTGCAGCAAATGTAAAGCGCCTAGAAAGAGATTAAGTTCTCGGGGGGGGGCGCTTTATCAAGTGCATTATTATTATTATAGCTAATGCAAACTCAGGAGATTCCGTGTATTGTGTATTTTTTTTATGCCTCACGGCTTCATCACTGTGAACATACTCTTGTGATGAAAAAGAAAGATTGCAAATATATAATCTGGGTACACCTTGGATGAAGAACCTGACTAATGACTCGAACTGAGTTCCGTCTGCGAAACTGTGCCAGAGCTGCCACTCTTTCTTTCCATCAGCTCAAAATGTGCCTGGCTCGCTGCACTACAAGAGAAGAATTCCTTTACCGATCTCACCCATCTCGTGAAGTATACAATTCCAATCGATCACGCCTCGCTAGGCATTGCGTACCTCAGATTAATCCTGTGCTCGGCATGGCAAGCATAGGCGCCTGCACGTGACTACTGAATCTCCCTCGACGGTATCTTGTCTTCTACCTGGGAGGCTGAAAAAAGAAGGAATTCGAGGAGGCGATGCTACGAAATAGCCCATGTATGATGTATGCTGGATAATGTATCCTTGTACGCACGATTGTCAATGTATGTTAGATAAATAGGCACACTGGTCGCACTTGTGGCATAGTTTGGTCCAGAAATGTACGCACACCTCTTCGTTGGATGGTTCGAAACGCCAATCCTTAATGTGCCACTGCTTCAACGGCAAAACTTAACTGGTAGGCCCTTCTATGATCTAGTGGTACGGAAAGGATGATGTCCATTAAGTAACGAGTTCCATTATAATTTATTAGACTTATGCATTTAGAGCGGCAACAACACAGTGCAAACATTTTATATCTGCTTCTCAAATGGCACACATACTTGGTTGTCATACCTAAGAGTTTCTTTAGGAATATCCAGCCATTTTCAGCCCCCGAACTGTCTTGACCTCTTAATCAACATGGGCTTAAAATGCCTCCTCATAATTTAACCTTCGTCGGCTCGCATTCTCGAGCTGCACAGCGTATTAGGGGAAGCATCTCAGACCGAAGCTGGGTTGGCGCTGTTTCTGAATGCTCAGGCGTGAGGCCTACATCTAGCTAGCTTCCTGCGTCTAGCCTGGATGCAGATTCTACAGAACGCTAACACGTTTTGCTCTTCTTCTGGCAGGTCATTTGATGCTCAGCTACAACTGGGCTATACAGAAAGAGGTTGTTAAAATTAAGGACCGTCTAAAGGCTATGGGCTACAAGGTTTGGATCGACGTAGAGCAGATGAGTAGGTTTCGCTGTTTGTTGAATCTGTTTACTGTTTACGAGGGAGTCGTCGCAGCTGCAGTGCATGTTGTGGCTATTTTGAGATTGTGACACTGTCATTTGCTTACGGGCTGTTGTGATTTACGGCAGTGATATGAAAGGGTGATGTACTGGGTGTAAAGGATATGTACTGGGACCAGGGAGTCATTGCAGCTGCAGTGCATGTCTCGTCCATTGTTGACCAATGAACAATACTTTCTAGATAGTGTTGGTTTCTTAAAATGGCGCTTATAAAAATCACTATTGTTCGTTAGATTGATAGGCGGTCAATTTTAGTCAACTAATAATATCATAATAGGGGTCTGATAATTTGAGAATTTTGAAATTTTCTGAAAAGTACGACATCAGTCATTGCAACGCATTCACTACTTAACGCATATTGTACATATAACGTATATTGAACTAGTAAACAATTTCCTGCCAACTGGCGTCGCTCCTACATTTAGCCCTTTCATAAACACCGCTAGTGATGTCAATATTTCAGAATGATTTGCTAGCTATTTCAAAACTAAATAGCCAGTGATGCAGAGAGTAAAAAACGCAGGGCGAAAAATACTATAAGTATGATTAAGACACTTAAATTATAAAAATATACGGAGTGCAAGTGTCTAACATTAGAACTGTGTGCATTGGCATGATACTCATTGACTACTCACGCTACGCTGTCCCCTCTACTGAACAAATTGAGTTGGCCTTTACAATTGAAGCAACGTTTGCGAATAAACGACTACAGAGAAACATTTCACATAATAGATTAATGCTAGGCTTAATGAGCTGTTAAGGCCGACTTGTTTAAGGAAGAAATGTGTTGACCAACTGACCTCAGAAAATTTTGCAAGAGCCTTGTGCTATTGACTCGTGGCGTCGATCCCGTGGGTAGCTCTGCAACGGTGCACGTCGCCGCAATATGTTTCGTAAAGGCGAGACAGTATTTGGATGGTCACAGTTACCATGCAGGCAAATATGAAAGGAGGAGAAAAATGATTGCAATACGAGCGATGAGAAAGCCAGCCTAAGGTTCCGTTCAGCCTAATGTTCTAACATAATCAACTCACTACCAGCATACGGGCTATTCCGACTATTTTAAAATAGCCCGGGCGTACTGAAGATGAAAAAGTCGTCATTTTATACGATTATGTGACCCATTTTGGCGATAATAAGCAAGAACTGACAAGAACTTTGATCTATTAAACGTTCATTCAATTGCAGGTGGCTCAACCTTGGATGCGATGGCTAGCGCCATTGAGGAAGCCTCGTTGGTCATCATATTCTTTACAGAGCAGTATAAGATGAGTCCCAGCTGCCGGTCAGGTATGCCTTACGCCGCAGCAAGTCGTTCACGCATAATCTTTCTGGGAGCTTCCAAAGCATACATATCCAATATTATTGTGTTGGCTCATAAATAAGCTTTCATAGAGGTTTGTCAGAGCTTCGTTTATCTTTCCTTGTTGGGATAGCGGTAGCCTAGTTCTAGTGGATGCGGATTAGTTTCTCCTGCTCACTTAGAACACTTTCCTTCAGCTCTTCTTGCGTTCACTTATATTTCGGGTTTGTTTAGATAGCAATACAACATCTAAGTTGGTCCATGCATTGGTAACATCCCGTCTTGACTTCTGTAACTCTCTGCTTGCTGGTCTACCGGCCTGTGTAATTAGGCGCTTACAGCTTGTGCAAAACTCTGCAGCTAGGCTTGTCTGTCGTGAGCGTCGCAGTTGCCACATCACACAAATTCTGACTGACCTGCACTGACTATCAGTCAAGCAATGCATCGAATTCAAGGTTTTGTCGCTCATTTTTAGGTCATTCCATTCTTTGGCTACAACATACCAATCAGATCTACTCCCTCCCCAGACTAAGCATCGTACCACCCAATTTTCGGAAACTAAGTGTTTATTTATGCATCGTATAAACCTCAAATCCTTTGGAGACTGAGCATGCAGTTTGTTTGCTCCCAAAGCCTAGACCTCATTCCCGAATTCCGTCACGACATCCCCTGACTTGACCACATTTAAAAAGAACTTAAAAAGTTCATGTCACTCCTAAACATGTTATTCGTGTCGTTGATCAAGCATGATACCACTAACCATTCGATCGCGTTTCCTTTGCAGAAAATTTAAAGCTCCTAGAAAGAGATTGAGTCCTCTGAGGTCGCTTTATCAAGTTTACTATTATTTTTATTATGTTTCTCATACATAACGCTATCAACGCAGCCTCTGCAGATTAGCAGTTTGTCAGCAGTTTGGTACTAGGTATATACACATAAAGATAAGAGGAAACGATTCAATATGCTAAGAGTAATTCCCTTTGCAATTCCTGGTTTTTTCCTATTCAAGTTTATAAGCAAAGTGCATTGCGATATCGCATTCGTTCCTCATTTAAAATATTTAGCATTTGCTCCAGTAGGCATTTGTCATAAGAGGTAGCGAATCTCAAAAGAACCGAGGTCATCGAGTTCGCCAAAGTGCAGCTTAACAAGCGAGGGTAGAATCTATCGAGCGTATTACCTATTTAAGCTCATGCTTGCTACAAAGAGTCAAGGTACAATTGAGCCTGCCAAGTTCTTTTAACTGAAAATAATGACACTGTTCAAATCTTTAAGGTTCCTTATCCTGACACGGACTCGCCAGCTGACATAAAAGCATAAGACAATTATTTTGTAAGACTTTTGAGGATTGACCATGGCCTCAGCCAAGTAAAGAGAATATGGTCAAACAATAAATACGAATTCAAACCTCGGTAATTTAGGGTTTTATAATTGTATTCTTAAATGTATCAAAAACCATTCTCGATATAGTTATACCGAAGAAAGTGGGGTCTCATATTTTTCTCATTAACATAGAACCACCTAGCTTATAGTTACCACCCTCTCCCGAGAATTTGATACATAGCCAGATTATTACACTGTCAGTTAAATGTTTAATCGCGATTGTTGCCACTTTTCTACTGATACCATGCGCTTTATAGTCCCGAGCGTCTGTCCGACTGCTACGCTGGTTCATGTCGTCAACAGACTTTGAGATCCAGCACGAAACCTTCTATCAGGGCACAAGCTGTAGTATGACTTTCTTGGATCTCGATGCCTCATTGTGCAGTCATTCACTTAGCTTCGAGCTATTAATTTAAAATGTCTGCAACATTGTGAATTATCTCGAGAACTTTGAGCTAATAGTAAAAAGTCCCTAAAATATTTTGAATTATCTTAAGACATGTTAATAGAGGTTGTGTATACCCATACACAGGAAAGAATACTTACGTGGTGTCATGGCAGCTTTTTATCTGGCTTGCAAAGGAGCTACTGTTCACAGTGTTCATAATGTTCACAATTCACGTTCTTTATTAGCACTTTTTTTAAATTTTACCATACCTTGATTCATTTCTTCTTGCATATTCATTAGCATTTTATACTTTGGCCAACAAGTTTTTGAGCTAGAGGTTTTCACAAAGGGACAATATTAACGCTTGCATTTTATGACGATTTTGTTAAGGTTCTGTGAGCGACCTCACATTTACAGTGAACTAATGTGTGGTTATCTCTTCAAGAATGAATCGAGCTTCAGAATCAAACGCTCATGCCTGACTTCACGACATCTAAAAACAAGCTAAAATAAAAATAATAATAATATTGCACTTGATAAAGCGCCCTCAGAGAACTTAATCTCTTTCTAGGCGCTTTACATTTGCTGCAAAGTGATACGCAATAGAATAGTAAGTAAAATCATGCTTGAAAAACAAACAAAATGAATAACATGGTTAGGGGTTACATGCACTGGGTCAGCATGCAAATGTGGTTAGTGGCAGCATGAACAGTGTCAGCACGCATAAGCACATTGAGGACGAATCACAAGGACCCACTAAATGCTGTCCTAAATAGGTATGTTTTTAAGTTTCTTTTAAATGTGGTCAGGTCAGGGGATGTTCTGATGCAGGTCGGGAGGGAGTTCCAGGCTGTGGGAGCATACGAGCTAAATGCACGGTCTCCAAAGGATTTAAGGTTTGTACGAGGTATAAGGCACCTGTTCATTGAAGTATTTGCTTGGTTCCCGTGAATTCTCAGGTGTGTGCTCTTACATGCCCACGTTTTGTTACCACTAACTGTTTTGACATTCTTTCCTTAAGCATTTGTAAATAAGCCTAGCAAGAGATTACGTTCTCTGAGATTAATTTAGACGTGCCATATTAGTATTGTTCTAAGCTCTCTCGTAGCCTGCTCATGACTAAACCGCAAACCTTGAGAGCTGTATTTGGGTTTAGGGACGGCGGGTGATGAGACATTTATCGCATCAACCGCACACAGCACTTTTTGCAAGTAAATCTGTGTTCTAGGATGCGCTACGTGTTTTATTGGATACTCAGCAACATGCACTGGAGAACTTTAGGTATAGCTTACTGCAACTCAGCCCGTGTGGCTGAAGCTAGTAACACTTATGATAATAACGAACATTTGTGGATACGAGGTTTGCCACAAAAGACTGCAGCCATATGGATTCCTCGCAATATTGACATTATTCGACCTCCTGGTTGAATCCTAGATGCTATCGAGAGTTTGATGTCAGCGGCTCGCGCTTCCACATGCCCGTTATCGTCTCCGATCACAAAAGTAGCCCGTCTGTAAATCTGGACAAAGTCATCGATCAACATTCGATATTGTAATGCCCTATGCTTCCGATGAGCCGTTATGATGTTTCTGTCTGGACTCTGTAGCAAAATAGTATATCCGCTGTGAATAGCCTTGACTATTCAGGTAATTTTGAAAATTGTAGAGGCTGAGTACTGCTACAAAATGCATCGGCCATTCATACCAGTTCGCATGCAGGAAAAGTATTTTGCTGATGGCTGGCTCGGCCTAATCCTAGGATCCAAGTTGTTCTTCGATTTCACCAAACCAGAGATGTATGAAATCACTTTTGAGAATTTCCGTAGAGAAATCGATCGTGTCGTCATAATCCCAGAAACATCTCACATTGCCTCAGGTATGATGCTGACTAAGATTGGTATTGCATTTTTTTCATTGTGATTTTGTGCCTTGTCAGCGTGTTGTTTAAGATTTATTGCGTTTGTAGCTTTTAGCGTTTGCCTCAAAATCTCGTGCTAGATTCAGACTTACGTTTTTCTTCAGAGGCCTTAAAGATGTGAAACGATTAAACTGGTAGTTTTTGAGGTATTTCTTTAAGTTAAGACATAACCGTGTCGCCATTACAGCCAATCGGCAGCATTAAATTGGTGCACAAAAACGGGCAACTAATTAATTTGCGTTGGGTCCACTTATTTTCACGATTTATATGGACTGCCGACTTGGAAGTCTTGCCCATATAATCGTAAACGCAATCTAAGCAATTATTTTATGCTGACGACACAAAGTCGTTCCATCACGTCGAATTCTCTCCACTTCCTCGCCGCATGTATTGCTGATATTCACGCTTCTATTGCAGCAGGTTTTCTCTGAGAGAGTAATGAAAAACCAAAGAAGAAGCTGTTTAGAAACCAATTGTTTGTCAAAAATTAGAAAACCAAATTTTCAAAATGGGTTCTGCCAGCATATCGCCATTTGCCTCTGTCCAAAGTTATCTCTTACTAGACAGTCACATTAGCTCTGCAGTCAAATCTGTCTACTTTCAGCTATTTAACCTAGCAAAACTTGGGCCTGCTTAGATATAGAGACCACATCCAAGTTAGGGAGTGCATTTCTGACACGCACACACCTCTATCCCCTCTATCTCTCTGTCTCTCGGTCTCTCTCTCTCTCTCTCTCTCTGTTTCTCTCTCTATTTCTTTCTCCCTGTTTCTTTTGCTCTCTGTCTCTCTCCTCTCTCTCTCTCTCTCTCTCTCTGTTTCTCTCTCTATCTCTCTCTGTCTCTCTCCCTCTATCGTTCTTTCTCATTTTGTCTCTGTCTCTCGCTCTCTCTGTCTCTGTTTCTGTCTCTGACCCTGTCTGTATCTCTGTGTATCTCTCACTCATTGGGAGCATGAATGCCAGAAGGGGCTATGCTCTTATGTAGCTTTTTCTTTTTGTTTTCAGCACTTTCCGGCGCGGAGTCTGAGCTTCTCGTCTGCGTCCCCTCGTGTGTCTCCTTCAAGCTAGGCTGTGCCGCTCGCGCCGTCACCTCGCTCATTTGGGGTGTCTGGCGTCGGCTATAGATGGCGCCACAGACGGCCGCGCCCGCCGGCAGGCAGTCCGAGCCCGGTCCGAGGCGGGCGCTTTGCAAGGTTAAGGATCTCAACCCCGTACCGGCGAATGCTTTATCGAATCGCGTGGCAGCGTGCGCTTCCCCGTCTACCGCTCAGCTGATACGCCACATGTTTGGCCAAATCTTCGTCTGGAAGCTGGAGGGAGGGGGAGAGAGAGTCCGCTCTGTGCGCACCAATGGTTCGGTTATATTATATATTCGATTATATGATTCGGCTATATTATATATTTATTTCTATTATATTATATATTATATTTATTTATTCAATTATATGATTTGGTTATATTATATATTTGATTATGGCATCGCCTCATAATCTGTAAACTTTTTTAAAAGAGATTCAGTTTTCTGAGGGCACTATATAAATGTGTTATTATTTTTACTATTTTTATCATCATTATCCGTAGGTCTCGGTCTGGCTGTTTGCACCGTCCTCGCTTGTCTCCAGTTGGTTGGCTAGCACCTGATGTGCAGATGCTTGCAAACTGTCAGAATACGGGGCACTATTGCAGAATAATTGTGTGCAGAGCGGATGCTGTGTGTAGCGTGGCTGTCGTAGCTTTGAGCGCATCGCACCGGATGGCTTGCTTTCGAGCACGATCGCGCATTTAGCGCCATCGCACTAAAACAGCACGGGTGAATGCTTTTGAGGACCGAGGTCGTCGGCTCGAGCCCCGTGGCATATGTGAAGTGCCTGAATAGAGATTAAGTTCTCTTAGGGTGCTACACAAGTGGATTATTATTTTGTCATGTTTCAACTTCCGTAACTCACTACTGGCAGGTCTTCCGGACTGTGCAATTATGCGGCAGACAGTTGGTGAAAAAACTCCGCTGCTAAGCTCCGCTGCTAAGCTCCGCTGCTAAGCTCCGCTGCTAAGGCTCGTCTGTCGCGGACGTTACGATCGCCACAGTACACTACGTCTCGCCGACTTGCATTAGCTCCACATCAAACAGGGACTTCAAACTTGTGTTGCTCATTTTTAGGTTCCTTCGTTTTCTAGCTGTGGTCTTTCTAATCCAACTACTTCAAAGCAGGCTAGGCATAGTATCGTCCGCTTTTCTGACTCACATCGTTTAGTTGTATGTCTAACCAACCTCAAGTCCTTTGGAGACTGCGGCTTTAATTTGCATGCACCCACAGCCTGAAACTTGGTCCCTACGGACATCACGTGACACCCCCTCAACCTATTAAATTTAAAAAGTAGCTAAAACGCACCTATCCTTGCAGCATTTTATGGGTCGGCGGGAAACGTCGTTTGCATGCTTGCAGGCGGTGACACTGCATTTTATCACTAACCAATTTAATTCTTTCAAATTTCAACCTAAGTAAATAGCTGTAATAACTGTCGAGTGATAGTATCACTCTTACAGCGTCAGGATGCGGTTTGACTGATATCCGAGTCTTGTTGATCTCTTGTATTTATGTCTCGTATTTATTTCGTCTTCTTGCCATTCATTTTCAGCAATCATGGTGGCCTTAACAGATTGCTTTAGGACGCGACTCATTCACACGTCTTCCTTATCACGTCTACATTACAGCAATTCTCTTTATTCACTGCTAGCCTCTACCCTTAATCATCAGTACCTTTTAGATCTTTCGTCAACGGCTTCCACATCTCACCTCTTCTGTCTAAGCTTAGCTAACTATGAATCCAGCATGAAGAAGCGCATTTTTGTTACCGAGTTCTCTACGTGCTTGCCTGTACACGATTCAGTGCTAACCGAAGGCCCCGAGCGTTTTCTAGTATGCTTCGCCATGCACGATCTAAACACAATCCTTACGTATTTTTGAATTTTTTTGGAGCGAGACTGTGCATGTCATTAACCCTTGGTTATTACTTTACTCGCGGCATATTGTAAAGCGCCATCTATAGCGATTTAGTTCTCCTGGAGTTCTTTACAGCGAGTTATTTTATTATTATGTTTATTGAAGATAGCGACAAGATCGATCGGGCAAAAGCTGGCGCATTACACGCTAGCCAGTCGAACCAAAAGTCTCTTGTCCTTGAGGCGGTCGACGCACCGAACGCAGTGAAGATCGTTAATCTGGCATCGAGTGAATGGAGCGAGGACGACGTCAAGACTTGGCTGCGTCAGAACGGCCTGGGGGAATGCTCCTACAGGTTCGCGTCTGGCCCATTGGATCTACCTAGAAAACCTGCTCTGCTTGTGGAGCGTTAGGCGCTACGCTTCGACCAATCAAGGGGGAGCGGTGCTGTCGAGGGGTATCATTGTCCCTCCAGCGTCGGGCTTCGGTTTGACCGACGTCTGTGTCTTGCTGATCTCTCTTCTTCTTCGTTCCATTCGTTTACAGATGTCTGGGTGGCCCTACGAGGTCGTTGTAGGACGTGACTCAGCGAAATTATGAAGTGGGAAGCTCTGAGATGTCTTTCTTTGAGCTATGGCTGTGAGCACAGTTATTGTTCTCTCGTTGCTATTCTTCTAACCAAGTTTAAGGAAGATGTGCACGCTTCTTTTAAAATAGGTGCAGAGAGTAGAAATCTATTTAGTTCTCTTAGGGGCAATTCAAATTGTCTTATAATGACAATTGTCATTATATCTTCGCTGAAAAAGTGCCCATCAAATGAAGTTTTGTCATCGCTAGCGTTCTACGTTGGTCAGTGAGAGCCACTGTTGAAGTGGCGCTATTCTTACATGCCTTGTAAAAATCCAAATTGAGTCCGACGGCTGCTTACGTTACAGAAGAACATGAGATCTGCTTTTTACATAGTTTACAGGATCTTCTGGTTCAAGGTAACATATACCAGCTTTCACACTTTACACCGGTATTTGTTCGATTAGTGTTTCCTAGGACCTCTTTTTGTAACTTTTCCAGAATAAGACGCTTCTGTACGGCCATTGCGGGGCTTGCGGAGTATGCGTCCATTGTCTGAATATAACGTGCGATTAAATTCTGGACGAATTATGCTCGATCGATCTCCTCGGTAGTCGTTGGTCACGATCGAGGCGCTGGTCGAGGCGCTGAAACAGACGAGATCCCCTCTTGCTGGCATTAGACAAAAAAGAGAGCGTCCGCTTAGCCCACGTGGACGGGAGAGAGCGGGCTGCTTGCCACAAACGAGACGGGTGTGAAGTCGCGTCACATGATAGCTAGGTCAGGCTCGGTTGACCTGTGCTGCCTGTCCGCCCGCTTTATAAACAGGCTCAGTTGGTGTGACATCGCACATTCAGCGGCAATTAAAATGGGCGGTCTATGGCCGCTAAAATGTTAGCCGCTGCCTTAGCCCAATATCCCTGGACTTCGGATCGAGTCCTCCAAAAGACAGTTTCTTGTAGCCTCCCGGTGGTGAGGTACAAGCCGTCGTGGTTCTTCTGCCACGAAAAAAGGCTGTTGAAACAGCTATTCCTTATGTTTTTCCTCATCTCTACTAATAAAAGCTAGATAGTTCGTCGGTCCTTCCCTCCGTCATTCGGCAAGATGGTGACCAATACTTCCAGGAATGAGGCGTAATAGACTAGTAATTCTACTAGGACTCGGCGAAGCGAGTCCTCAGGCAGTGAGCTCCAGTCATATTAAAAGGTCGATTGGCACAAAATTATCAAATACTGTCGGTAGTCTTCAATGTTTCACCTAGGTTGCATAGTTGATATTATGTCATCTCCTCTCAGTTCGTACCACCCAGACTTCTGCCTGACTACAACGAAAGGCTATCAAGGGTCTTCAAATAATCATTTTAATTATCGCAAGTCGGTCTCAGTGAGCCATAGAACTCTACAGATGATTCTTTCTTTGCGTAAGTTTACTAACAATTTTAATTCAAACACAGCCCCACCTCAGCAACTGCACGTTTAGGATTGGTTAGCAAGGAGAAGCTTTCTCTCATGCGTATAAGCGGTCGCAGGAAATCCTGAGAACGCATAATTTAACGGAGCAGTATGAGGCATAAGGAGTTTGGTGTTGCGTTAGTTCCTACCAATCGAGCCCTTAATTCTTTAATAATGGTAATTGTTTTATTTGAATTGTATTTAAAATGATTCTAGAGGCCAGGTAAATTCTCACAACATTTGCTTCGTCCGCGTTAATTGTCTTTTGCGTTTGCATGCATGCTGTCGTTGCGCATGCCAGCGGTAGGCCAATGAAATATTTCATTTCCAGTAAGTGCAAAGTGCTCAGAAAGAGATTTATTTCTCTCTTGTTTCTAAATGAAATTTTACTATTAATTATCATCATGTGCTCCGGAGAACCCATACTTTCCTGCGACTACAAGTGCTAGTCCTGCCTTGTATTCACCAGACTTTCCGAATGTTCGGTTCTTCACTAGCTCACGATGTTGACAGTTCAAAGAAGGTTGCTATCTGTAATTTCACGTGGCTCGTTACGCAGCTTTAACTCGTCTCAGTTCAGCCGGCATGGATAGGATGGTGACGATGCTATTTATATGAACCTTAACGTCGGCCTCGCCTTTTTTACGCGTGCAAGTGAAATGGGCCTTCGCTCGCCGCCCTGCGCCGAGCTCGAGCTTGCCGCTGCAGTATCATCCTACGATCCCCGAGGCTGACTTTAACCTTTGCCCCACTGCTTTCTTTTTTTGTAATGTAGACGGCTTTACCACCACCGGTCTGCTGTGAAAATACGACCGTTATCGCAGCCGTTATCTTTCGAAGCAAATTGCACATTCTAACGGGCTCAACGCGTCCCATCAGCAAATTGATGCTCGCGGTAGGCCTCAATAAGTGCGCGGGTTCGCTAGTCCACCACGTTCGCCGCCGTGGAAGCCGCGTCAGTCTGTGTTCTGCCGGCGACAGAGCGGCGGCCTGCGCGGTAGCGGCCGTGCGCCGGTTCAGCCGTGCCTCACGCCGCGTTAGAGGCACGGCTTCCGCTGAGCGACAATCGGTGGAGGCGAAGTTTGGGATTGACGCGCCGTGCAGTCGCTCGAGCGACTGACAGCTCCGCTGCCGAACCCATTTAGTAGGAGGCGAACGCCCGCGACGCCTTTTTTCGCCCGGTCGATAGCTGTCTGGCAGCGGCGCCGCGCGCCCGCCGCAACCCGTTCGCAGTACCGCTCTCTGGGTGGAGGGGAGCGTCAGATGCCTGGCTTTTTCCAAGACTCACGGCCACACCAGCATTTGTCTCATGTCGGCTCGGACTAGCACCGTTACGAGCGCTGTGTTTGTGGCCTAATTCTATGCCGGACTGAAAGCCGCTACAGCCCGTTTGTAAAAATTGGAATTTTGCAAACCTTAGACAATCAAACGAGCAGAGCTGCTTTGGGATGATTTTTAGTGCTATCGAAGTAGACCAAAGAGGATGCAAAATATTTTCTTCGAAGCGCTCATTTACCACAGTTTGCTGCAATGTTATAATGCCCCGTTTATGTTGATGATTTGAGCCGGAAAGAATGTTTTTATTTATATTCCTACAGGTTTCGCGGATTCACTGGACTACATGTCGCGGAGCTACACCACGCTTTCACACTGGCTCCGAATTACTTCTACAAGGTGCTTCATCGGGACCTTGGCCTTGCTCTTAAAGAGTCCCTGGAGTTTACTAAAATAATCCGAGAACTAAGTTAAATCCGTCACCGGAGAGTCTGCTCCAAAGCTATGGGTACACGTATTTGCGGTATGAATTAATTTGGAAGCTGCTTAAAAAAAGTTGAACCACACTTGAAACTGCATACTCTGATAGGAAATCAAGCAGGCAGTAGATTTCTATTCATTTCTCACAGACAAATGCCCTCAATTGGAACACTCGCTTTATTGTTCTTCTCGCTGGATTACGCTACGCGTAGCTCCGACAGCAGTGCTCTCTTTTGTATTCTCGTACGAGCGGAAATGGCGCTCTTTAGCGCCTGGCTCAAGCGAGAAGTTTTTGCCATGTACTGAGGCCACTGCGCGCTCTGCGCATGCGAAGTCAGCACTTGTTACTGTAATTTTTAGTGGCGCATTGTTGCAGGCCGCGAACTGGTTTGTGATGACAGCCAGCGCAGCGTTTAATAGACGTTCCATTTAATGTTACGCGTTTTCGTATCTCTACGCGTCGTATTCGTCATAGCTGTGGCATATCAAAATTTGTTTTCGCGCTTTAAGATGACGCAATATGCAGTACAACTACCTTAGCAAGGAACCAAATGCAGCCTCTACTAAGTGAGCAGCCGTTGTTGATTTACTGGGGTAAAGCAATGCAGGCGCTAAATAGAGGCGACCGCTGGCTGATTCTGAAAAGTCCGTGCAGCGGTGAGCTCGTTTAAGTCCAGCACGGTATGTAGTAGTTAAGTATAGCCATGTGAGGAATGAACACGTGGTCGACACGCACGCCCTCGCGTGTAATGCTACCAATCGAAAGCTTGCAGCACTAGTGAGCCGGCTGCCGACTATGGAACATCATTTCCAGGGATCCTGAGCTGCTACGTCTGCTGCCACTGACATCCTCAACTGACCACCTCACTCAGCTATGCTTCTCACTTTCTCTTTGTTGCTTGAGACGAAGTCTTCTGGTTGCCGAATGCACACTGTGAGTCACTCAGGCTTCGAGGCTTTCGTGCCATTTAGAAATTTCTCCTTCGCAGTAAGTACTCATCAGTCCTTGTGGCTTTTGTGGAGTTACTGACGGCGATGCATTAAGCCCAGCCAGAGCTTCGGTGTGCTGGCGTTTAGGCTTCAGCTCTAGTTAGGTAGACTTAAACGTGGAGGTTAGAAAACAGTTCGGGATGAAGTAAATGCCTACGCGGTGTATTTCAATCTTCGGTTATTGCTGGGCTGTGAAAACGCGGTTTAAGGTAGTTTCAAGTTTGCAATCGATCCGTCGGGAAGATAATACGTTAAATAAAGCGTCTCGTGAATAATTTTGCTTTTCAATGAAGCGTCTTGTCTGGGCTGGCAAGGCGCTACGATGCCGAAAAATATGTCAAGGATGAAGACTCTGCGCCGTGGATGAGCGGTATATTCCTGACTCGTGCTTGCGCGTGTTTTACTTGGATTTTAGATTGCATGCTGTGTTTTTCGCTTGTGTTATCAATTTATTTACTCTTCATAGGCCTTCGTATTCCTTAGGGGTGCCACCAAAAAGAATGTTGCAGTAAAATTCAATTTAAAGGTAACCTTAACGGTAGCTAGTCGCCTCTTCTTGAGAAGCGCTCCACGTAGTCAATGAGCGTTTACGTTGAGAAAGTGAAGAGCGATGGCTGTTTCCTATTAAAATTCGGGGCCGAGGTCGCAATGAAGCGTTGCAAGCTAAGTTTAATTTAATTTCCTTTAATTTTAATTTAATTCTCCAGCAATATTAAACACGCCCAGAAAGAGATTATGCTCTCTTACGGTGCTATAAGAATTTTTTTATTATTATTTTTATGATTATTACTATTATCAAGGTTTCAAAAAAATTCCGAAAGTGCGTCTTGTGAGTCGCCAAATGCGACATTTGGATACCATTGCGGTCAGTTGAGGCCAAACGACTATTGAGCACTGCATTTCTAGAGCATTCCCTTTCGACATCTGAATTGCTAAGGACAATTCTTCAGATAACATCGACAAAGCCAACAAATAAAATGAAGTCAAAATTCTTCGCAGAGTCGTTGCAACACTTTCGCACCCCTCTAAGACGTCACTAATGGTAGGGAGGGACATTAGCCATCAACAACCTGGGTCGGCTGCAACGAGGTTTTGATCGGGATTTCTTTATATCATGGGAGCCACTTTTTGACTGTATCCACGCGACATGCCACATGCAAAACAAGAGCTCTGAGCACTTATTAGTTGTTCACTGCAAATAATATCGAGGGCAATCAATCGTGAATGAATCAATCATCAATCATCAATCAGTCGAACCATTCTCAAGGAGCTCTACCGCTCTCTTCTCTCGCGGGATTGCAAGGCTACTCAGTTTCGTAATACCTCTAATAGATTTAAGTAAAAGTATCTCCATCTTCAGCCTAGCAAAGAGAGCCCATGGTCTTGTCCTAGGACTATAGGTCGTAGGTGCGAATCGTGAAGCAGACAGGGGGAAAAGTCAAGTGAAACCATTCTTAATTGCCCACTTTAAATGACGGTGAAAGCTTTTGAGTGTCTTCCGCCGCTATAGAGATGAGGCTATTTATTCGGCTGGTCTTTTCTTTTTTTCCACAGTGAAAATCGTATGCGAGTAAGAAGGACAGTCAAGAATGAACACTGGAATAGCAGCAGCGTAGGGCTTCTGGAAAGGACGTGTCCCACGGACGTCCTATACCCGCAGAGCAATAAGTTCTGTAACCAACGCTCTGTAAGTAAACTAACGGAATGGCTAACTTATTGCTTCGAGATGACTTGAGGGCACGAGGAGGCCACAACTGATGCAGCAGCTCAGCTAGGTACGCAGGAGCAAGGCTGTTGCGGGCCTCGTGTGTCAGAGTAAGAATCCGCTGCTCTGTATCCGCGATTCAACCGGAGGAATCTCAGCTTCCCAAGCAATGGAAACGCACAAATGAACGTCTCCGATTGAAAGATCAACTCGGAGGTCGTGCTCGTCACCGAGCACGGACGCAACGAAGCCATTGTAGCGCCGCGCTGGCCCTGGCTTAATTTTAGTGCGAACAAGAACTGTTCCTTTGGCAAAAACTCCTCTGTCCTGGAGCATTGAGCCAGAGAGGAGCGCCAGTGTGGTTAGAGAGGAGAGCCAGTGCGGTCAAAGAGGAGAGCAAGAGCATAAGAGCGAGCCAGGAAGCTCTGGGACCAGCGGTAGCCATTCGGCCTTTAGAATCGGTCTGCTACCCACGGGAGCGGCTGATTGATGTTGGCTGGCCTGTCAACCTCTCCCAGAACTCTGTCAAAAAAGAATTGTCTGGAACCTTTTCGGCATTCAAGCTGGACTGCGTTACCCATCCGATGGCCGAGCGACGGTATTAATTACTTACCGTAATGACCCACGGTGTCGGACCCGTTGCCACTAAGCTCTTGCCCCATTGTCTCAGCTAGGTATTTAAGAGTTGAGCGATGCTCGCTCCGGGTCTTTTGTTCAGCTCTGGCTCTCTCTCTCTCTCTCTCTCTCTCTCTCTCTCTCTCTCTCTCTCTCTCTCTCTCTCTCTCTCTCTCTCTCTCTCTCTCTTAGTCTCCGCTTCGACGCCGTCGGACTCGTTTCTCTGAAAGCGAGGAGGAGGGTGGGCTGTTCGCCGGCGATAGGCGAGACAGCGCTTGGAGAATTCGGTGGATGCCACCGAATACGGTTGTATCGCGCCCGAGCTCGCATTTTTTGTTTCTTTTGTGTGTGTGTGCTCGCACGAGGTCTTGGCATAAGGAATTGTTGATATGAAGTAGAAGTAGTTGGTGTGGCGTGGGAGATAGTCCTTTGGTTTGGGCTCTTCCGTCTATTTGGGTCCCCACCAGAGACGCAGGTATCCTAAGTGCGGAGATGTGCTTCCTCGACAAGAGTGGTTGGCGTAGTGTGTGAGGTATTCCTGCCGTTAAGGTGGAAGCGGAGCCCTAGTTCTGCAGTCAAGGTCTAGGATCCGGTTCAGGCTCGGTCTATTTGGGTCGTTCCCCACAATAGATGTAGGTAGCCTAAGTGCGGGGACGTATTTCCTCCGCAGGAGTGCTTGTGCTGTTGAGAACTTATGAAGAGGGTGGGGATAAATAAAAATTAAAATTAGCTGATCTAACATTCTGTTTTGTATAGCGACAGAAGAGTCTGTACGGCTACCACCTCCGCTTGCAATGGCGACAAAGGATCGCACAAGGATTCGAACACACACTACATCAGGACGGAGGTCGTGAAAAGCAACCGCCTTACCTAGTGTGCCATCACGGCTCAGTTAGACGCGCAGCGACATTGTGTGCTTGCGATAGTAAGCTCATTAAAAACCCCTATTGGTGTATCTCTTCCCAATTCACGCCGCGGACTCACGACCCCGTTTTATAACGGTAAGTAAGTCAGCGCTAGGAGCACTTGTTTCGTGGCGGCCTGCTCATTATGCATAGGCGCGCACCGAACCGCATTCGGCCGTAGGCTACGCGGCTCGGTAAGCGGCAGGTTAAGCCTACTCCGCCGAGCCTTCGGTTTTACACCACTACTTCTGCCAATGCCAGGCCAGATTCGTGCTCCATTTTAGAGCTCGGCTTTCCGTTTTTCTTTGCTATGGAAGCCCCTTCGTCAGCGGTTATCAGCCATTTCACCACTACATTAGAGTTCGCAATGCGCGCCTGAACGGAAAACGGGAAGAACTGACTGTTCCTGTTTGTTTGCTGAAAACAAATTGTTATAATATAATAATAATAACATACATAATATAATATAAATATAATATAATATAAAATAATAATAATAGAGATTCCGAGATTAGAGCACGGAAGCGACAGGATATTCTGCTCTGCAGCGCTAGCAACGTAGCTCGTTTTCTTCGGTGAGAGCGGGCGGGTTTTTTCGCACTTATAATAGCATATAGAGTGGTCTTTTCTCCCTAGATCCTATACATTTGGCAGATGAGAACAGAAAAGGTGAACTGACTAAGGATCCAAGTTGCTACCACCCCGGCTTGCAGCGGGCAGCGAGGCTTTGCCTCAATTCAGAACTCAAACCAGCGACGTGAAGGGCCGTGAAGCGAGAGCACTAAAGGGCTCAGGACTCAAGCACGTCGAATTCTCTGCACGATCCCTTGCTGCATGTATTGATGACATCCTCACATGGTGGCAGCAGACTTTCTTAAAGTGTATCACGACACTGGCAAACTTAGCAATTATGGGCAAACCAAGCAAGATTCAGAAATTGGAAAAACTAAAGCTCAAAATCGACTCTGCCACCGCATCAACCGCTAAATCTGCACGCAGTCTAGGTGTCCTGTTTCAAAGCGACCTTACATTAAACGACCTCATCAGCTCCACAGTCAAATCTGCCTTCTTTCAGCTGCATAACGTTGCTAAAAATTCCGGTTGGCTTAGACAGGGATACCATATCGAAACTGGCCCATCCATTTTTGGCATTCCATTTTGACTTCCTTAACTCGCTGCTTGCTGGTCGCCGTGTGCGAAATCAGACGCTTACAGCTGGTGCAAAACTCTACAGGCAGGCTTGTGTGTCGTGAGAGTCGCAGTTGCCACAGCACACCACTTCTCGCCCACTGGCTTTCAATCAAGCAACTCATTGACTTGAAGGTTCTGTCACTTACTTTTAGATCCCTTCATTCTCTAGCTCCGGCCTACCTAGCAGCGGAACTATTCCCTTACCAGGTGAAGAATAGAACAGCCCGCTATTCAGACTCGAATCGCTTAGCCATACTTCATACGAGCCTCAGAATCTTTCAAGTCCGTACCTTTAGCTCGGATGCTCCCAAAGCCTGGAACTCATTACCGACACTCGTCACAGCTTCTCCTGACAAGACGACATTTAACAAGGAGCCTAAAAGACACATGTTTATTGCAGAATGTACGGATCTTTGTTATTCGTCCTTTGTGTGCATATGTGCGCATACACTGTGCCTCCTGCTTGCGGATGTTACCACAAATCACTTACTAATGCTTTCCATACAGTATCTGTAAAGTGCCCTGAAAGAGATTCAGTTCTCTGAGGGGGCTATACACATGTATTATTATTATTAGGTTGGTATAACTGTGCGTATTCGTGCAGCAACTACAACTTGTTTTCCATGCTTTCTGGCACCAACTCCAGCAGCTTTTGTTACTGGGCAGTAGCGGCTCCTGCCAGTAGAAGTCCTTGGCCACACACACTTGGCCCTCGTAACAGCGGCCTCTGCAGCTGATAATAGATTTGGCTACAATGGTAGTAAAAAACTCCCAAAGGTTCGGCGATGTGTCTCCTTTTTCAGATGGAGCTTCGATTGCTTCCGGTAAATGAATGGGTATTTAGCAAACTTTTTACTTTAATCCACAAACCCCGCCTTGGCTTGGCTCCTCCATATCTAAGCTTAACTGTTGCACCAATTTCAGCCTTAGCGTGCCTACAGGTTCTCTATGAACCGTAAGTGCTCTAATCTTACGCTTACAGTTCATTGGTTACAAAAGCGCTTGCTTTGCAGGTTCTAGACTGTGGAGCTCACTTTTGCAATTCTTAAGCAGCGACACCTACTCTTCTGCAGCCGAGTGCGGCACGTCATTCAAGCCATCCTAATATGCTACTGCTATGCTAATCACTTCCTCGACTGCCCCGTGACTCAGCAATGTTTTTCACTTTCTATTTGTTTCGTGAGAATAAGTCTGTTGGCTGCCTTATGCGCACAGAAGGTCGCCCAAGCATTGACTGGGCTACAGAAAACTCTCCAGAGTAATGCCCACTTAGTCCTAATGTGGCTCTGTGGACTTAAAGGTGGAGATGAATTAGATTACATTACTTACTTGTCCTTGCCGACGCATGAAAAATGCCGTTGACGTTGGTGTCTCGGAATGCGGCTAGAGAGTAGCAGATGCTGCCTCGACACTCGCCGGCATTCCGACGGCGGCAGAGCGCTGCGGCAATAAGGAGCGCCCGTAAATGTATGCTGAAATTCAACGTTCTAAGCGACTACAAGTCTAGTTCATAGCAACAGAGGCACAAGTTCCGAAAGCCGCTTAGGCTGTGAGTGCGCTATACAAAACTCTCCTGCGTAACACCCACATGGTCTTTATGACTTTGTGGAGTTACTGACGGAGATACATACATACATACAAGTTTACCCCGCCATTGGTAGCCGACAACTCACTTTGAAGCCCGAACCATAAACCACTGGCCCGAAGCCCAAAGCATAACTATTACAAGATTTAGGCTTCTTATGCTGCCTAACCGCATCATGACATATCTAGTTCCTAATTAATACAATTCAGGAACCGCGAGTAATCTCTTAGCTGCCATTATCTGGCCGATGTAGTATGTCAACGTTTCGCTATTGTAACGCATTTGCAAGAGCTGCTTGCACCCGATACCAAATGTTTGTATAGCGTTACAAACGAGGTGCAAAGACTTCCACTTCAGGACAGAAGTAAGCTGCACAATCAGCGCTCGTAACGGTGCAAGTTTCAGCCGACGCACGAAGAATACTGTAGTGACGCTGCGAGCCATAGAATTGCGGCTAGCGACTTTTAGGTGCAGAACCAAGTCGCGCGGCTGTGCCGACCGTTGCGGAACAGAGAGCACCAGTATCTTAAGATAACAAGTCTGCATCAATTAAATGCAATCGATTAATGTCCATTTTAATCTACGAAGGTTTGAAGGCTTGAAGGACAAGCCACGGTGAACAAAAACCCGTCCAGCTCAAAGCCTAGAATCAGCTTAACTGCATAGGCGCGTCAGACTGCATATTATATGGCTACGGCTTTTATGCAGTCTACCCTAAGGGTTGAGGATTATCACATAACCTACTCCAAGCCGCTATAATTAAGATTACTCGGTGACCGCGAATATTAAAAATACAGCACTCATAATCATGCAAAAATTGAGTGTGCCGCCGTTAGAATTCCCAAGTGAATCTGTACATGCCAGCGATTGGCCCACAGACTCAGACAGACCTTGACCTATATGCAAGCGGGCGCCCCTGACGACTGCTGTCAATTGTTGACATTTGGCGACTGCAACGCTACGTTTGCCCGAATCAGTGGACGGTGAACTTTTTGACGTTCATTTTTAGTCGAAGTTCAGTCTTTTATTTCGCCGCCGAACCTTTAGGTCAGCCGGAGCCGAAATGGCCTCGAGCGGCGGGGAAAGCGGCCAGGCTCGGACGCCGTCAGCGGATGCGGCGGCGGCGGCGGCGCCCAGGCCTCCGTCGTTGCTATCCACGCTGCCCATACTACCTCCCATATCTCCGCCTGCTACTACTTCGGCCTCCGAAGCGGCGATGAGGGTTGACGCTACTTCGACTGCTGACGAAGCACTTCCACCGCCTCCGAGTCCGACGGGCGCCAAGCCGAGCTCGGTCAGCGATGACAACGTAGACTTATTCCTCACCAAAAAGCTGGCACTAGTGAAGCACATCATGGGGGCTCGTGATCTCAAGGATAATGCCGAAAAATACATTTCTGCGTGCAGGTAAGCTTAAGCTAGCTTTAACCGTGAGATAAACTGGCGGCTAGCAAGTATAGTGCTAGGCAGGCAAGGAAGTATGTGACGACTGAAATGCATACCCTGACCAATTAGGCCCGCAATGGCCAAGCTTCTGCATACTTCGCTACTCTGCTGCACCAGTTCAGCTTCATTTCACCCTCTACGGGCAATAAATTAGCTTTTTCATTCTGTAGCTTAGTGGTGTACAAGCAGAGCTGAATTCACTTTTTAAATTTCACGTTGATCCGTCATGTATTTGCCGAATTGCGGAACTTAAAAGGCACAAGCTACACCGGAAATGAAGCGGTTTAAAAGTCAAAAGCATGCACACAAGCTGCACGTGTGTATCTCAATGTGCCAAAGTTCAACAAGTTGACACAGAAGTCGAATACTATGCAGAAATCGGTGAATTTTGTATTTGTAGATATGTAGCTTCCGCTTTTCGTCCAATTGTGACTGGTTGCCTAATCAAATGCTGTTTTATAAAAAAAAATTAATTTAAATATAATTACCTAATGCTATTTTAATAAAAAAAAATTGTCAAAGCTTCAGATCACATTCGGTGAGTCGCGATGGCACACAAGGTAAGGCGGTTGTTATTCATGACCGTCGGTCCGAGGTCGTGATTTCGGATCCTGCGGTGGGCGATCATTTATTGCCGCTGCAAGCGGTAGAGATAGCCGTAAAGGATCTTCTGTCGCTGTAAAAAAGAGGCTGTTAAATCAGCAAGAAATTTTTGGTGAGCCGCGGTGGCACACCTGGTAAGGTAGTTGCGTTTATCGGACGCACGACCTCGGGACCAAGGTCGTGGATTCGATCCTTTGGTGGGCGATCTTTTATTGCCGCTGCACGTGGTGGTGATAGCCGTAAAGCCTCTTCTTTCGCTATACAAAAGAGGCTGTTAAATCAGCTAGTGATACCCCAGGAGGTAAGGTGCTTGCTCTTCCTGACGAAAGTCGCAGGTTCGAATCTTACAGTTGGGTGATTCTGTATTGCCAACTGAAAGCGGTGGTGACAGCCGGTAAGGCTCGTCTACTGCTGTTCAAATGAGGCTATTAAATCAGCTAAGATTTTTTAATAGGTGACTTGAGTCTAAGTTTGTAGAATGCAATAACTAATTCCACATTTGAGCCTGAATATCTGCACTACGCTACCACTGCCTTAGGCATCAGTCTGGCATCTTGAGGCCCCCACACTGATTGTACATGCAGGGGGGGTAGACCTGTTGTTGCACTCTGAGCTGCATAGAAATTTTTTCAAATAGACATGCATGACGGGAACATTGAACAGTTTTTCGAAAATTCAAATGAAATAGTAAATTGTGGGCTACAAAAATACCATGCACCAGCTCAAATACAAATCTGAACCCCAAATCCACTGCATTGCTTACTTACATAGCAAGTGTTTCGCGTATTATGGTAGCTTCTAAGAAAATTCAGCAAGATGTTTGCTCTGCCATCTTTCGCCGCTTCGTACGAGCCGCGTTAGTGTCTTTACAATTTGCTGTTAATTTCCCTTTACAGCGGCTTGTCTTACGGTACTGCCAAAGGGTTAAACCCTTCACTACCCAACAGATTGAAAACGCACAGACTCTTCGCTGATAGTGGATTTTTCGAATTTCTGATCAAATACTGGCATTCTCTCAAAGTGGAAGACCATCGAGTTTGGGACTCAAATCAAACGAACGTAAATAGATATGCTCAAATGAAAAATTTTAAATTCATGTTATCACCCATATGGAATGGCACTGACGTTGCTGACGCGGACTATTGCAAAAAGTTTAACGAATTACTCAGGCCGTTTTATCTCAATCTTCTCGACACGTCAATCTTTAACGTCTTCATTGATTCTGCCCTACAGAAAAGTGCAACTACCGCTCTTCTTTCATCGCTGTACAATTTAGTACAGAAATTTCCGGATGGTAGCAAATCAGTACGAGACAGTCGTGGTGTGAGCATTGTCAGCCGCTACATCGTTCATCCTGATCTGTCTGTCAAAACGCATGCAACCTTGACCCTGTCATTCATCGTCAGTGAAGACGAACAGGACAGGCTGCAAGAAGCTGACGAGCAAATCAAGCACTTAATAAAGGTCCTTCAAAGTTGCTTGAAAAGCACGGGGCTGACTCATTATTCACGATTGCACGGATTCCAAGCAGAAGAGGTCCTTGATGGCCTTAATCACATGGCTCAAGCAGATTCGAACAAGGCCGCAATCGTTAGATGTGGGGCACTGCCTCTGTACGTTCAGCTACTTAACGAAAACTGTAATTTCACTGAGCAGGCTGCTGCCAGCAAAGGATTGTGGATATTAGCTTTTAATGAGGAGAACAAACAGCGCATTCTGCTAGAACCGGGATGCATAGATGGTAAGTTGGAGCTCGCTGCAGTGACCGTAGCTTCACCGGGCCTATCAGAACCCAATCTTCTTGCTGAGTACAACCTTCGTGGTCGATCCGATTGCTCTGCGGCATTTCTGGACCCATCTTATAAAGATTTATAGCTTATTTGGTTTCCTCACCCCTGTTTTTTAAATGTTTGTTTCGTATTTCTTTTCGGTATTGTCTACTGTATCGCAAGAGATTCCCGTAAATAATCTTTTAACTCATGACAGGTAGAGAGAGATTGATACGATATATTAATTACTGTAATTCCATAGGTAATAACCTCTATCATTTTGAAGGTACACGACTCACTTCCCCTTCCTAAGCGGAAGTCATAGCTGATTCGCTAAGCGGCGCTGACCAGTGAGACGAGTAACCACGCACTTTGCTTATATAAATATAAATATTTTAAATCATAATTTAAAATTGAACTGAAAATAAATATTTTTTAAAGCAGGAGTTAAATTTAATTTTTAACTATGAGGATGCATTTCGCCATTCACATTTATAATCTCGCGGGCTCTCTTCCGATTGGTCAGCGCCAGCTAGCGAATCTGCAGTGATTGGTATTTGCGGCAGTTCGTTTGATAATTAAGCTATTAAAAGATACTTTTATAAGGATTTTGTATTCTTAATTCCTCAAAGATTTTACTGCATTAGATTAGAATTGCGATGTTTACGGTACGGAAGGCTGGTTCACCAGCTAGGGCAGCAGACACTCAAACTAGGCTGGTACGGCTAAGTTGGAATTTATGTGATTTTAGGCGTACGAGCCGAGTTTCAAATGTACGGTTACACTCTTGTTACTTTGACTAGTATATTTACCTTATATTGTTCCAAAACATGCCTCATAAAAGTAGGAGACCAAAATCTCAGCCTTTCCGTATATGAGTCTCCGAACTGTGTTTCCGAAAAAGCTGTCGGAATAGGATTTGATCTGGACTCTCCCCAAGCCAAGTTTATTTTTCATACAGTTTTCTCAATCCTGTTCAAATTCTGAAATTACTAGTTAAAATTATATTTTTTAATTTGATGCACTAGTTCCGATCTAGTACTTGTAGTAGTACTAGTATAGTATAGTACTGATCATAGGAATGTATAAGAGTACTTGTATGTGAGGCCGTCAAGCGACCTCACCTTTATTAAACGTTAAGTGCATCTCATTCCAAGCTTTGGAGCTGGTCACAAACAAATAAAACAGGCCTTTGGAACTTTAATACGAATAATTGTTAGAATCTTTCATGGAGAACATCGTTATTATTTGAAAAACGTTTTTCGGTCTGCCGGTCAGGGCACAATTCAACCGGCTGGTAAACGAAATCTTATGACTAGCAGGATTTAAACCTATTACTTGAACTTCCGTGAACAAAATCATCGCATCTGTCTCTTTGATAACAAAAATTATTGACCCTGTGCTCGCGTCCGCATTCGCCTATGCGTATCAAGGAGCTAAACAGAAAGCTGCTTCGCGATACAATTCAAGAAAAAAATGCGAACCAGTATTTGCCTGAAATATTTTGCATCTGACGTTTCAACGTAAAATTAAATCAAGTAAAAAAGATAGGGTTTTTCCCAGTGTCCAAGTAATTTAACTTGCGACGAATGTTTGCTAATCGGCTTATCAACCTCAGCGATTTGTCTTCTTTGCGACTCGTTTTTATCTCATCAGCACAAGAAGTACTAGCAAAGCTTTAGATCAAAAGCCGCCACACACTTGTGATAAGTACAAACAGTAGCTGCACTACGATACAAGGTCGAAGCTGATCACCTTTCCACCTTAATAATTAAGACGATAGAATTTTCTAACCATATAACCATTAGAATTTCCAAGAATGGACAATATATCTCTCTTGTTGCTTATCAACCACTCTCCCTTGCGCTTCTCACTTCTCCTTCTCTGCAAGCAGGTAAACTCCTATATTCTACAATCCCTATCACACATTATCTTTCTATGGCGCATCGATCGTTTCCAATCTCGGTCTTTGCTTTATTGCCGTTTCCTATTTAATTTTCTTGGCTATGCCAACTGTTTGTATTGTATTTGTTAAGCACAATTTGAATATCATTTTCCTTAAACTAAATGACGATAAAACGGAACTGCTACTCATTGGACACCCCAAGCGTATGGCTGGACTAGAAGCCTTGCTCCTCTAAAATAAATCTTAGCTGATTAAAAAGCCTCATTTATATAGCGGCAAAAGAGCCTTATCTGCTATGACCACTGCTTGCAGTTGGCCATAAAGGATCATCAAAACTGCGCAATTTGAACCCACGACCTTAGTCGTGAAGAGCATCACTTTTTCTAATAGGTGATGCTGAGTGCCACTCTTACCGTGTGCCCGACATTTATGCGTCATCTCCGATAGCTGCCTAAATTTCGAAAGCTACGTTATTAGGACTGCTTCTACAGCTAGCCGTCACGTCCGATCCATATCTAAGCTTAGGATCTCTTCCAGGGTGGCTTGCAAAGAATTATACTAGCTCCTTGGTTCGGTCTCGGCTAGATTATTCTATTTTTTTGGCTAGGCTACCAAAAAAGCCATACGCCTCTTAAGCTGGCTATGGATATGGCTGCAAGGCTAGTTTTCAAGTCCCAGAGGTTTGACCACGTGTCTCCTTTGCTCAAGGAGCTAGGATGGCTGCCGGTTGATCAACGGACACAGAGCAAAGTTCTTACGCTGACCCACAAAGCCCGCCACGGCTTGCCTCCTTCTTACTTAGATGAACTGCTTTACCAGTTTCATCCTCATCGTGCCCTCAGGTCCTGTATGGGCGATAAATTAGCTGTTCCATTATTATGCCTTAAGTCCGTTAGCGACAGAAGCTTTGGTTCTGTCGGTCCTAGACAGTTGAATTCACTTCCACAGTTCTTAGGCAACGACAACTACTCTCCTGCTGCCGATTATGGCACATCCTTTCCAGCCGTTCTCAGCTTTTACTTCCACGCAACTCATTACCCCGGCTGCTCTCTTGACAAATCTATACTTCCCACTTTCTCTTTGTTGCGTGAGATGAAGTCTGTTGACTACCAAATGGGTACCGAAAGGCACTTATACTGTGAGTGCTCAATAAAAACTCTCCTGTGTAACACCCACATAGTCTTTGTGACTTTGTGGAGTTACAGACGGAGATACATTCTATTCTTGCTCCTAGCTGCGACTCACCTGCCACCATGTCCTATATCTCTTTTTATAGTGTTTGCTCCCAGCTTTCTCTTGTGGTGACTTCTCTTTCTCTTCAATTTCTACAGCAAACGTATACAGCAAAGCATGGAATGAATTTGAAATGAAAAATAATAGAGGATTTCCAAGAACGAGAGCGTTTATATTTTTGAATGTGTAGCCGAAAGCTAAAATGACTATTGCTACACTCTTCAGAAGCAGGCATGCTCAGATTGAATCCCTTTTAGCTATTCTTTCCGACATCAAAAAGGCAATTTTTAGGTAGCAACATGAAGCTAGGAAGAGAGGCAGTCTCCGGATTTTTTATTTTTTATTCGATAGAAGTGACAATCTCAAATGAAAAATAGCAACCGGCATGAACTAAAAAATGTAAGGCAATTCAATGAAACCAGATGAATAGTCATCTGAGAGATCAGGACATCAGCACTGCTACTGTACTAATTTTTTGCCTCAGTGTATTTGGTGACAGATACAGCCTCACACAGCTAGGATGCGATCTTATAAAGCTTACTGCAGTTACCAGTGCATCAGCTTGACTAAAAACAGGTCGTTCTACTTGAATCGGTTATCTGAGTGCCGCCTGCCATATAGCTGGCCTCATTTTACCTTTAGCCAAAGGAACGCCATTGTCATAGGATAAACATTTCAATAGTCAATTTATATTGTGTTATATTGGCTTTTTATTTAAAAGCACGCGAAATGTTGGGGTGTATTTTATTACCATATTAGCAACACTTTCTTCTGAGAAACAACATTTAGTTTTTGTGAAAAGCATGCTTTCTTGTACCCTGTTATCTTGGAGCCTGTTTCTGTATCTCTTTTTCGCATCTGCGTTTTTTTGCATTTTTAGACCTAACTCTATGCTTTGAGTACGCTTTGCATCTCGATTATCTATTTCGTAGCGTGCCTGCCCATGCTATGGTATTTTCCTTTTCTTTGATAACGCGTTTGAACGTAATATCGATATTCTCCAAAACAAACTCTTGAGGTGTTCACTAGCCACCAGTTCTACGAAGTGGCGGCTTCAGATTTTAAATTAGCATTCTAGCCAGAAATTGTACGCGGGATTAACCTTGACCACTGTGCCCAGGGGCCGACCAAACATTGAGGAGGCCGAGAGCGTGACACGCCCTTAATGAAGTTAGGTGCGCGGCTTAAGGGGGGCCGCAGACCCATGATGTAAAGGCGAATGTGTATAAGAGCTGCCCGTGAACTGTTATTGTTGCGCTTCGGCATGCCACCGCTTAGATTTTCTTCTCAACTAATGTATCTCCGTCAGTAACTCTACAAAGCCATAAAGACCATGTGAGTGTTACGCAGGAGAGTTTTTTATAGCTCACTCACAGCCTAAGCGGCTTTCGGTACGCATTCGGTAGCCAACAGACTTCGTCTCACGCAACAAAGAGAAAGTGGGAAGCATAGCAGAGTCAGCAGAGCAGTTGAGGTAGTGAGTAGCATAGAAGTAGCAGTTCAGGACCGCTGAAAAAGATGTGCCATAGTCGGCAGTTGGAGAGTAGTTGTCGTTGCGTAATAATTGTGGAAGCGAGTTCCACAGTCTAGGACCTGCAGAGCTAAAGCTTCTGTCGCCAACTGTCTTTAAGCGGAGGAATAGGACAGCTAATTTATTGTCCACACAGGACCTCAGGGCACGAACAGGCTGAAACAGATGCAGCAGTTCAGCTAGGTACGAAGGAGCCAAGCCGTGGCAGGCCTTGTGGGTCAGCGTAAGAACTTTGCTCTGTATCCTTTGCTCAACCGGCAACCATCCTAGCTCTTTCAGCAAAGGTGACACGTGCTCAAACCACTGGGACTTGAAGACCAGCCTTGCAGCCATATTCATAGTCCGCTGTAGTGGCATAATAGCTTTCTTTGGCAGCCCAGCCAAAAGGGAATTACAATAATCAAGCCGAGACAGAACTAAAGAGCTAGTTAAATTTTTACAAGCCACTGTGGGAGACAGCTTGTAATCTTGGATAGGGATCGGATGTGATGGCTAGCTGCAGAGGCAGTTTTCTGAATGAAGCTTTTGAAATTGAGGCAGCTGTCAAACACGACACCTAGCCAGCATCAACAATTTCTTTTTTTGTCACTCTCTCATTGATCAACCAATTTATTTTACTGAAATTGAAATGCTGCCATTGTAACGAGTTCCCTTCCTTTCGCTGCAAATGACTTGTAGGTTTACGGAGTCTCCTGCATAGTACAAACGACCAAGTACGTAAATCAGCAGAGGGTGCTCTTTGGGCCGTCGAAGGCGAAGGTAAAAGAGTTCGCCGGTCAACGACCGAGTCTTCAGCAACCGCAAAGGAAGCAGATCAAGAAATGTCACCAGACAAACCAAGTGAGCGCAGCTCTGCTTATAGATTTTAGTGGCTTTTCATGCGCACTTCTTCCACCATCTGTCTGTTGCAAATCTGGAACGTTGTCGTTTCAACATCGTACACCCGCTTGTCTACGCCTCTCTACATAAACCAGCATATTTAACTTGTCTCTCTCACTCTTATTCAGCCGGTCACATTATGATCAGCTACAACTGGGGAGTTAAATCAGAGGTCATCAAAATCAAGGACCGATTGAAGGCTTGTGGCTACCAAGTCTGGATTGACATGGAGCAAATGAGTATAAAAAAGTGCTCGTGATGTTTTCACACTTGTAAAGCGATCTTATTTTAGATATTGGACTATCCGTTGGCGTGCAGGCATTCTTTTGTCATCATCTGCAATCTAGATCAAAACTTCCGGTTGTGCATTTGTTTTTAGCAAAGCAAGCGTTCCTACTTTTGATTTGGTAATGTAGACAACACTCCGCACTGCTGCTTACCCCAGCAATAGCTAGACTTAGTTCCCTAGATGACTCACATAGAAACTACATGTCTGGGGCTAGCTGGCTTGACGGTACGCTAAACTTCTGCTAGAGCATGATTTACCATATGAGCAACTTTTGTTCTTTTATTTCGTGGCACCATCTTCTGTAAGTCTTCTCTCAAGAAAGGCACATTCAAAGCTAGCCTTTTTTTGGCGCCTGAACGTTTTAGCTGGATCGACATTGGATGCAATGGCCAGTGCTGTAGAGCAAGCTTCGCTTGTGATTATTGTCTTCACGGAGCAATACAAGATGAGCCCCAGCTGCCGATCAGGTAACGAGAAGCACTGTACCCCTTGGTATACTGCAAAGTTAACTGTAGGTAATGCTGCGCTGCTGCAGACAATATTAATATTTGAATTGGAAGTCGAGTCAGAAATACTGTGCAAATTGAGCTTGACGATTAATTTGCTCACGAATCGTGGTACAAACTACGTGCATTAGCATTTTCATTGTTAGCTTGGCAGATTGCATAGGCTACAATATTGTACGTGAGATTTAAATAATTCTGATCAGTAATACCAGTGTCTGACTTGTGTCTACCTAGACTTCCTTCACAGGCGTAGAAATTATTGCCCTACTTTTGAACTATTTTAACAGGAATACTAAACCGTGCCTAGAAGTTTTGTCGAATGAGAAATTCTGGCTCCATTTCAGCTTTTAACAGCATCTCCTAGATACGGAATTTGCTTCTCGTAAAATTGCTGATACTTGCTGTCGGAGGCCCCTCGACAGTAACGGCTCGCTGAACTTCTAGTTGGTTTACCGGCTATGCGTCTCCGCATCTACCTCTATGTATATTTATATATATATGTACCTGGCTTAGGAGATAGAGATGGCAGAATATAGGTAGGATCCTCTACCATCATTATAGACCAGCAGCCGATGGCTGCCCACTGTATGCCCTTATCCGACTGGCCAGATATCACACACACTCGTAGGAACATTAATGCGTGCATTCTAGCCGCATTACTAAGAATTGTTAGCAGATTTTAGTTCTTTGCGCTGCTAATGATCTTATCCGTGATTGGGCGGTGTCTATGTGCCTCCCAGACTCTACGAGTTGACCCCCAAAACGTTAATGTGAGTAGTTACGCTAGTCTAAGAGAAGTATGTGGATTTTGACCCTCAACCATCTCCCTAACCACTCTAATGTCAGCAACATAATTAGTGATCCTCGCGGCAATCTAACAGAGCGTTTTCTCCACCATCGTTGTCAGAAAGATCTACAATATCAGGGAGTGCATTTCCATGGTAACAACCCCTCTGGATTCTTTGCACTCAGCTCCTTGCCTTTCCTCAATGCCCGCCTTCAGGCCTGCTATTAGTACCTTGATCTGGAGTTCATCTCCTACTCTAAGAGGACTACTAGCTCTCTACACCCCGTGAATTCTGGTCTTTGTTTAGCATACTTTCATTTGCTGCAGATCTTTATAAATAAATTATAATTTTCTTGTAACTTAGGTATTGTCCTTGAAACTCTCAAGAAGGCTGTTTTTAGGCCACTCATTAAGAAGTCAAATGCAAGCATTACTAGACCAGGAGTACTCCAGCAACTTTTGCCTAGTTTCTCGGTGGCTTTCATGCGTTTGACCACAGAACGAGTAGTGACTGTCCAGGTAAATTCTTAATTATCAAAACTGTATGCCTAGCAAATATAACTATACGGGGAAGCTATAAAGAAATAAAAAAAAGGCAAAGTAATTACTGTCCTGTAGACACATTCCTATCTAAGCATCTCTGCCTTAGCCGCTTGCCATATGCTGCTGATACTCAGCTGAGGAGAGTAGCAGAAAGTCAAGGAAGTTCAGTCACGCTTTAGAAAAGATCACCTACACCTTTTGCAAAGAATATGACCTGCTACGTGCACTATGTTTGTGGTTAAGGACTTTGGTTCAGCAGCTGCTACGGCACATTCGTTGCGAAGCAGCAACAACTTAACCGCCTTAAGGCATCTTATTTTAAATAAAGAGTAGTAGTGCCAAGGAAGTAGCTTCAAAGGATGACGCGAAGGAAATTGTTTGAGTCGGAGAAAGAAGCACTGTCATCGTCATTTCACAAGAATGGACCAAATGAGGCCCATCTTCCTGGATCGGAGGAGCACAAGCTTCTGTCACTATTACCAGTCTGTAGTCTTGGTGGAGAAAGATCAGCTGGTCTATAGTTCCTAGTGTGGGACTGTAAGAGCAAATAGCGGCTGAACCAGTCGTGTTCGGGTGTTTCGTGCAAGCGTTCGGGTCATTTGCGGAGGAGCAAAGGAAAGTCGCGAAAAAGTCGGAGTGATTCCCGAAGACAGCAGCTCCAGTGGCAATGGCTGACCAGCATCCCTACGGCCGCTTGGCTCCCGCTCTCCTGGATTAAAACTGGATGCCTTAAATTCGCTTTGCGGATCCAAGAATGCAATGGTCATGCGGAAGACAGAGAACAAAAATCCTCTTAAGATTCACCGTTCACGCAAAGACAGCACTCTCCCCTAAGAATAGCAGAATGCCTAAAGAATGCGCCATCTGACGAGGCTAGGCTACCGGAAATATAAGCTTCCTATATAAATATAGCTATGCTATCGTCACTGGAAGAGTGACTCGCTTATAACAAGTAAATAAATATATATATCGCTTCAATTGTCGAGGTTCTTGATTTAATATTCGGCGTATGCTGTCAGCACATGTGCATATGTCGCTATGAAAACGAAGACCATGAAATTACATTGACTCGAGATATTTAAATATTGAAAAAAAGACTTAAGCAGCCAATGACAGAATGAGCAAGGCCGACGTCAGTTGAGCAGCAGGCATTACGATCACAGCTCGGTACCTAATCGCTACTCCAACATGCAAATGCATTCGGGCAGAATGCCGCGTCGGTATCAACAGAAAATCAAGGCCAAAATGCCAACATTGAGAGCACGAGAACGCACTCTCGGCAGACTGCTTTTGGTCGGTCTGTAAGGTCTAACTACCGACTGGGCGTACAAGCAGTGCGAAAGATGGAGAACGCACAGGTATCCGTATCCGTCCGACAAGCGAAGAGAACTCTGGCTGTAATCGAGAAACAAAATTGGCCTTGCTTTTCCAAACTTGTGTACTTACTGTTACCTATTTAAAGAAAGCGTGCTCCAGTAAATTCTTAGGCCTTGTCACTAATGAAAGAAGCAACGAGTAAGCAAAGACAGAGAGCCCATGCTGTGACACTCACTCTGGCAGAACGTAGCATCGACAGTAACCTCGCCCTACCTTACTGCAACATCGAGGCAGAGAGAATGCCAAATATTTATATTTTAAGGAAGCTTATAATTTTTTGGTGCCTGCAAATGCCATCGAGCAAGAAAAAGGCAGGAATAGTTTCGATAACTTTTAATCGACTGTGCACCGGTGACAACCATCTACAGTCATCAATACTAACAATTAAAGAACCAGGTACTAAGCATTTGCTTGTTGCTTAACATTAGTCTTTTGTAAATTTGCTTATTCTTAGTACAATAAAAAGAGTGAGTGGTATGCGCGTGCAGCCTATACAGCTCTGGCCCACATTGGGCTGGGCTTGCGCCGGTCTAAATACTCTTTAAAAAGTCCAAATTTAACCTTAATTTTTCCATAAAGAAACATATTTTCGAAGAAATTAGAACTTCTTTCTACCACTGCTATTATATGAAAAAGAACCATCATGGCGGGTATAAATTAGCTTTGACCTCATTTTGCATGAATTAATGCATGTCTATCTGGTCATTGGCTTTAAGTAGAAGAGGTTTATGGAGTACCCTTGGGAAACGCGTATACATTTTTCAGTCATGCTTGTTTTTGCGTTGCAGCTTAAATGCTGCGAAATAAGAATTTAGTTTGCCTTGATCACTCCCCCATTCTCGAACGAGTGCAATGGTCAGTCCTAAGCAATGTTTCACTGAAGTTATGTTACTTGTAGCTGTTCTGAGCCCACACTTCTAAACTCAAGCAGCTTACACACTGCACAGACATTTGCCCGAGCGTTTGCTAACATGAGACATGACCACTGCTCTTTTTCTACAGAGGCGGAATATTGCTACAAAATACGAAAACCTTTTATCCCAGTGCGACTGCAACCGAAATATACAGCAGACGGATGGCTGGGCATAATACTTGGCACGAGGCTGTTTTTTGACCTTACGAAACCTGATGGATGGGAGCCGACCTTTCAGAGTTTCCGCGCTGAGATTAATCGCATGCTGGGACTCCAGGACAAGGCAGCTTCCATTGTGTCAGGTATACTCGCAGCTGCAGCTGAAAATTCATTGCATTTGCTCAAGAAAAATTCGAAGCAAGCTCGCGAGGTACATTGCAGCCGTGTCGTTTAGCAAATGTGTAGAACAAATCGAAAAGCAGCCTAATATAGCGATAGTTAATCAGTGATTCCAAAGCGTATTGTCTGAAAAAAGCTGAACTATGTGAGAGTCGCTGAGTCTGGCCCACGTGATGAATTTACTTGTATGCCAGACGAGGATGACTAGCCATGCTTGCATGCTGACCCTGTGCATGTCATCCCTAACCATGTTATTCTGGTTGTTTATTGAGCATGCTACCATTAACCATTCGATCGTGCTTCCTTTGAAGCAAATTTAAAGCGCCTAGAAAGATATTGAGTTATCTGAGGGAGCTTTATCAAGCGTATTATTATTATTATTACAGAAAAGAATGAAACAGGACCCAGACAAGCACTCAGGGCCGATAGTGCGTGGGACCCATAGATGGCAGCATGTATTTAATCATGTACATGTCCAGCACTCAAAGCATCAAGGAAAACAGAGTTCACTGGAATGCAGAGAAAGATAGGGTAGTGACTTCACCGGTAACCAATGAAAGTTGAACAATATTTATTTAATGGTGGGCTAAACTAGATCTATATATTCTACAAGGACAACTATTTGGGCAACTTCAAGAAGACTAGTGGTCTCGGGATTCAAAATTAAGTCTTGGCTATCTAGTTTTCGACCTTCGTACCTCGCATATGGTCGATTTGCGATATCTACAACAGCAGAAGCTAAGCAGCAGTTTAGATCTTAGAGCTGAAAGGAAAAAGAGATGCTGTCCTTTCACGACCCGGGTCGTGTTTAGACTGTATTGCCTTGTACAAGCAGAAGAAAGCTAACCCTTCTGTTGCTGCGAAACTGAGGCTGGTGGATCACCTGCCCTATACATTATCCTGAGTGACCCATTTTGTTTAGAGAATCTATAGAGCTTACTCCAATCCACGAGCTCGGATATGAGCTCTGACTTCTTGGATGTTTTTGCTTGCTTATCTAGGCATGTCTTACTTGAGTGTTTTTGCATGCTTGAGGTAGTAGCATGTTCCTTGCTTGCCATTGACGATTGGTGATTGCTTCCCTTGCAGTGAGTTGTAAAGCACCCGAATAAAGAAATATTCTCTCGTGACGCTGTACAAAAGACTTTATATTGTGGGCATTGTTAGTTAATAATAAAAAAATGGATGTTTGTGACATCATCTGCCAAGATGTATCATGCACTTCTCTGACACTGCCATTTATTTCTACCACTAACCATTCGACCGTGCTTCCTTGGCAGCAATTTTAAAGTGCCTAGAAAGAGATTGAGTTCTCTGAGGGCACTATATCAAACGTATTGTTATTATTACATTATTATTTCCTCCTAACCATTACCTTAAAAATTTCGCGGTCTTTTTGACTAAATTAATGCATACGCACACAGCTGCTTCCCCTACGTTCACTTGAGATTGTGTGCTTGAAAGACTGGCATAAGCTCACTCAGTACCTGCCCTTTGTGTTATTCTTAGTACTACTGCGGCGGTAGAATAACGGGGTCATGACAGAAATATCAGGGGAGATAGTTTACTTCTTAGAAATGTAGCTTACGACAGATATTCTCATATCTGAAATTAGAAATTTAATTGTGCAGTGAATTGTGAAGTATTACTCATAATATTAATAACGCACTTAATAAAGCCCCTCAGAGAACTCAATCTCTTTGTATGTGCTTTACATTTGCTGCAAATGTAAAGCGAACGAATGGTTGATGGTAGCATGCTCGATAAACAAAAGAATAACATGGCTAGGGCTGACATGCACAGGGTCAGCATGCAAGGGTAGTTAGTGGCAGCATGGGCAATGTCATTACACATAAGCACGTGAAGGTAGATTTAGAGTGACCCACTAAATGCTGTGATAAATACGTCCGTTTTTAATTTTTTTGTAAATGTGGTCAAGTGAGGGGATGTCGGTAGTGAGTTCCGTGCTTTGGGGGCATACGAACTAAAGACGCAGTCTCCAAAGGATTTGAGGTTTGTGCGAGGTATAATTAAACAGTTAGATTCCGAAAAGCGAGTGCTACGATGCTTAGCCTGGTGGGTGAGTAGATCTAATAGGTAGGCTGGAGCCAAAGAATGAAGGGACCTAAAAGTGAGAGACTAAACCTTGAAGTCGATGCGTTGCTTGACTGGTAGCCAGTGCAGGTCAGTGAGAAGTAGTGAGATTGGCAACTGCCACCCTCACGACAGACAAACCTAGCTGCAGAGTTTTCCACCAGCTGTAAGCGCCTGATTGCACATGCTGGTAGGGCAACAGACAGTGAGTTACAGAAGTCAAGACGGGATGTCACAAATGTATGGACCAACTTAGATATGTTATCCTTGTCTAAACAAGCCCGAATTTTAGCAATGTTATGCAGCTGAAAGTAGGCAGACTTGACTGTGGAGCTGATGTGGTCGTCTAACGAAGGGTCACTTTGGAACACAACACCACGATTTTGTGCAGACTCAACAAGAGATATGCTGGCAGACCCGCTTTTGAGCGTTAGCCTTTCCAATTTCTGAATCACACTTGGTTTGCCCATAACTAGTAAGTCGGTTATATCATGATGCAATTTAGGAAAATGTGTTACCATCCATGCGCGAATGTCATCAATACATGCAGCAAGAGAGTTGAGAGAATTTAACGTACTGGAGGGCTGAGATGGGTCAAATATAAGGTACAACTGAAATTCATCCTCATAGAAGTGGACGCCTAGATTTTGCTTTTTTGCATTCACATCAGTAAGAGGAAAGTATAAACCGTGAAAATAACACCACCAAGCACGAAGCCCAGAGGTACCCCATATTTCAGAGGCTCTTCGGATGATCTTTGTCCATTCATATCGATACTCTTGAGTCTTCCATTGAGATAGGACCTGAATCTTTGCAATGCAGTGCCAGTGATGCCCAGGCGAGATGAGAGGCGCTCAAGAAGAACTTGGTGGTCGACAGTATCAAAAGCTGCAAAAGGATCGATAAAAGCAGATACTCTACCTATGTCTGCGTTCCCAAGTAGGTCGTTGTACACTCGAAACGATGCTGACTCTGTGGAATGATTAGCTCTCAAACCAAACTGGAATATACTAGCAAGGTTTGAAGTCTCATTATATAGGTTCAGCTGGTCCGCCACGACTCGTTCCAGTGTCTTTGATAGGAATGGTAGAAGTAAGACTGGGCGGTAGTTGCTCAAGTTCTCTTGGTCTATTGTCGTTTTCTTGAGTACTGGCCTGACTAAAGCCTTTTTGTGAGATGCTGGAACATGACCGGAGGTTAAAGACATTTTAATGATGTTAGTTATGCATGGCAGCAGCAAATCAATACATTGTATAAATAGGAATCGAAATATGGTCCAGAGGGTAATTGTCTTCTTTTATTGTGATATGAACATCGGGACTCGGTCACTAGTGACCTGCTTGAATATAGACATTGAGATGCTTCAAGAAATTCAGGGACAGCATTCCAGGGGGGGATGCAGCCATTGTCGGAATGGACTCCCTGATCATGTCTATCTTCTGGACAAAGAAGCTAGAGAAGCGATCAGATAGATTATCACAGGTATCATTAGGGAAGTAGCTAACCTGGGAGTGGTTGAGGAGATGGTTGATCGTCAAAATCAGCATTTTTGGATTGTGCATACACGATTCAACGATGTTTTTATAGAAGCTAGACTAGGCCTTTGCTAGGATCGATTGGTACTATCTTCCGTGGTCCTCGTATGTCTGATGACCAGGCCTTTGACCAACGCCCTTTTTAGTTACATATGTAAGCAATGTAGAGATTATCTCTTATTGGAACGGATAGTATATGTTTGTATTAACGGTCTTTAATTTTTGAATTGAATTTCCCTCGAATTTTTGAATTGGTACACATTATTAAAGAAAAAGAAATAAAAAATAGTAGAAGCAGGTCGGGCTTTGCGCGGCACGATTCGCTCTTCTTATCGCTTTGTTTTTCATATGCATCCTTTTGTGAGTAAGCTATTCAAAAAGCCACAGCTTTTCAAAATACGTGATGGCCTATTTCGAGCAGCTTAAACAGCAGTCTATGCAAAACTGGCACTGTTGAGATGCCGACAAGACTTTGCACAGACATTCATGGTAACCGTAAAGTGATCGTCGTGGTAATCGCACGGAGTCTTGCTGATTAGGATTTTTGAGGTGCTTTATGCCATCTGGCGAGTCCCGCTCAGTGCCGTCCCTGTGCCATCGGGTTCCCTCAATAGAGTTGCCACTGCTACTCCTGCACCACACACGTGTCTACCGTATAACAGAACGTATGAGAGTGATGTATGATGTTGGACAATAATACGTCAAAGGAAAAGAAAAAAATTCATAAAGACAAGCAATGGGAAATAACTCATGGAATTTTCTACCACTCGGTGTCGAGACGCGAATTCGATGAGTTTTGAGTGCCTTTGCTGAATCGTTGCATACAAACTGATTACTTATTATTACTTATTTGTAATTACATTTAAAGCTTGAAAACCTACCATTACACGTTCGTTTAGAAAAAAAATTTGGACAACCTTTGGGTCTGCTCCCCTTTAGTGTCGTTTCGTTAATTATTGAGTGAAAATAAATATTACTTAATCTACCAGGCTTAGAGTAGTATTGCTACAGCCCGTGAAATATCATAGCCCTTGACCTGAATGAGAGACAGAAAATATTGTATCTCAGCATCACAAGTGGAACCAAAGACCTTCAAAAAACAGACTGATGGTGTACCCTAATCGGAACCACGAGTCTTTTCTTTGCTAAACAGATATAGCTATACGTACGTATAATCTGCTCCATATCTAAATTGCAATAATTGGTAGGGCCCTTTTAAGGCTGCCAAACAAAACAAGCTTCGAAGCAGTCTACTAATAACTGCTAATAACTACTAATAATAACTAATAACTGCTGTAGCTAGTGAAGGTGCCTAATTTTCTCGCTTAACACATGCTGATAGATAGAAACGTGACGCTGCATGAATATTGGTGTCTTCCGCAGCAAGAGAACTTGGCTGGCATTGAATTCGTGTCAGCTCAAAAGAGACCTGGTAGATAGTGATTTCACTTTCATAAAACTAGGTAGCTAAGAATTCAAAATGTAATATAGTATAAGTGCTCGAAGTTAGGTGCGGTATACATTGGTAAAATAAACAAAGACTGGATGATTTAACAGCCTCATTTATATAGCAACAGAGGAGCCTCGATGGCTGTCTGAACCACTTGCAGCGGAAATAAAAAAGAATTCACTTTGCGGGGCACGTACCTACGACCTAGGTTTCAAAGTGTGAGTGCCTTACTCTTGAGATAAGACGCTAGAGTAAGCTACTGTCATAATCTGTAGCTGCTCTTTTGCTGGACTTTACTGATCCGCTTGCATTCTTCTATAATGCACTTCTTGCTTTTAAGATCACAGCAGCAGGCCGACTATCGGTTGTAAAGCTAGGATATTAAATGAGGTCGAATCCCCAGCGCCGGAAGATGCTTTGTGTGCAGCATGCCTCTTCTTTACAGGCCGCGTCACCGCCTTTTAGCTTTGGCCCTTATTCAGAGAATGCTCCAGAGATTGTATATTTTGGGGGCTTGTCTATGTCCGGCATGGCCTCTGCATCTTATCGCACTCAGTATGCTAGGTAATATAATTAATTTGTATTGCTCTCTAAAAGATCTCTAAAAGATCTCTATTCAGGCTCTTCACATACGCCACGGAGCTCGAGCCACGATCCCGGTCATCAAATACATTCGCGTCGACTTTGGTCAATAAAAGTACACCTTAACCACTGGGCCAAACCAGGGCGGCCAGTTGACTTCTTCCAGGAACACGCTAGGCATTAATAATAAATCGAGCACCTCTGTTACTATGCATTAGTAGCTGTGATTATTGCCAATTGGATTATGTTTTGCCAACTAGTGTGACGGTGAAATGTAACCTGCACGTGACTCTTACTAATCAGAACCTTACGACTTTAACAAATTAGGGTGCTGACAATGAGTGCACTGTTGAATCCTAAAGGATTACTGACCAAACACGGTGGGACCTAAATGACAATTGTCTTGTAGTTCTCAAAAAGTGTGTCCCTATCTCTGGAAGTATCGGTCCCATCGATCGCAATGCAGCACGTCTGCCGTACTACTGCGCTCTGCTTGTTCTGTAGGCTACATATACTACCTAGCTGCTCAGGTGTGACTGTTCGCTCAGCTGTTTCTAAATCTAAATTGAAGTCATACAATGAGAAAATGTGGCAATCGATTGTTGCAGTTAAACATGTCGATGAAATGGACAGAGCAGGGCCAAGGTCAACAAACCGAGGATTTTTCGGCACGGGCTCAGCGGACTCGATTGAAACCAATGCCAATGTGCACTTCGCTGCTAGTGCGTGGAGTGAAAGCGACGTGCAGAAGTGGCTGTGTCAGTGCGGCCTGAAAAGCAGCTGTGAGAGGTATGCAACTAATTGACTGACATGGCTGAAATAATAAGAACGTATACCTTATCTGCAGATAATTGGCAGCCATAATAGACGTACAGTATAGAGGTTTGGTGCCAGAACGTGTAACCCTCTTAGACCGACAGGAAGAGGTATTCCAGGCCAAAAACCTCACGGCATGCTGCTTCAGCCTCCTCCAAACATTCCGCCCTTGTTTTACAGGCTTTTGCTGAGGAAAATACCTTCTATGAATTATTTGAACTCATGATAGCCCTTTAGGCTCGAGTTGCCATAGCAGTTCAATTTTTTTATTTACCTCATAAGCCATATGTCTTCTGATTTGTCCTCGTACAGTTTACGGTGAGATGGTGACACCTCCTATCTTTATATGCTAGGACACTATTGAAAAGTTGGCTCTTGGCAAAAGTAAAGGTGAATTTTATGTAAAACTCTCGAAATACCTCAATAGCATAGATACTGCTTGTGCCTGCTCAAGTAAATACATTTTTTAAGGGTTTTTGAGCTATACCATATTTATATATACCATACCATATTTATTAATACATCGAAGGCTAGCCATGCTGTACATGTAAAAGCCTATTTGCTAACCAGTCGACACTTTGGGAGATAATAACGAAAAATGGTATTAGTTGACCCAATTCATGCATATTCCCATGAATTGTTAGCATCAAATACCTTTTGAAAGGGCATTAAATCTCATAAACGGTGGATATTAAAACAACCACAAGCTTTTTATAATATTAAGCAGCATTACTCTTAGCACCCCGTGTCTGTAGGAAGCAGGCAATCAAAAATGAGCCCTTCTTAAGCTTGGCGGACTGCCTCTAAGTAAGGTCGAGGTTAGTTTTCCCCTTAAGTTTCTTTTGCGAGGGTTGTGTCGAACATTAGAAGCATAATTTACCCGCCGTATACCAGGATTTTAGCACAAAGAAAGGGATTTAATCACCGCTCTTGAGCTCGACGGCGCCATGCCTAACGAAGCCAGGGCGTCCATTCTCATCGAAATCTCGCGTACGCCCATAGCTGCCAGACCATTTCTCATAACAGCTGTCAGTGCGAGATAAGTATGGCATGCAAGCGCATGATTTTTCTGCCGGGAAATGCACCATAGGACTCCGAGAAAGTAATTCTTCACACGTGCCCTAAGATATGCGTATATATATATATATATATATATATGTATATATATATATAGAGAGAGAGAGAGAGAGAGAGGGAGAGAGAGAGAGAGAGAGAGAGAGAGAGAGAGATAGATAGGTATATAGATAGATAGATAGATATGCACAGATCGACTCCGTAGTGGTGTCTTTTATTTCGTTCTCGTCCCTGGTTTGGTGTAGTTCTTCCATAGATGACCTGGTAGAGCAAGCCATCGACAGCACTTTCGTGCTCTCGCATGTTTGTCTTGAACAGATGAGTGAAGCGGGGTTATGTTAAGACTTTGGGGTTGGTCCGCTTCTCTTCAAAGGTTATACTCCCTCTTGCCACTGCGATCGCCAAGCAAAATCTAGACTTTCACTTCTATGCAGTTGTACCTTTGCTTTGATTCCTCCCAGCCCTTCGGTACTCGAAGTATCTCAATTCCCTAGCGGCATGTATTGCTGACATCCGCGTATGGATGGCAGCCAACTTTCTCAAATTAAATTACGATAAAACCAACCTACTAATTATAGGCGAACCTAGGGTCTCAGAAATTGGAAGGTTTCAACAATCAAAATCGGCTCTGCCTGCATATCTTCTGGCGCATTTGGAGGAAATAGATGTGATCTGTTCTTAAGTGACCTTTTACTAGACGCTACATCAACTCCACATTCAACTCTGCCTACTGTAAGCTACATAACATTGCTCAAATTCGGTTTACCTTAGACAGGGATACTACATCCGAATTGGTCCATGCATTCATAACATCCCGTCTCGACTTCTGCAACTCACTGCTTGCTGCTGTACCGGCCTGTATAACCAGTTGCTCACGGTTTCTACAAAACTCTGCAGCTAGGCTGGTTTGTGGTAAGCGTCGCAGTTGCCACATCCCACCACTCTTGCTGACATGCACTGGCTCTCAATCCAGCAGCGCATCCACGTAAAGGTTCTGTCACTCACTTTTAGGTTCCTTTATTCTCTGGCTTCAGCCTACCTATCAGAACAACTTCCCAACCAGGTAGGCATGCCACCTGATTTTCTGAATCAAATCATACAGTTATACTTTTTACGAACCTAAAATCTTTTGAAAACCATGCCTTTAATCAGTATTCTCCGAAAGCCTTAAAATACTTCCTACTGGCGTCACGACACTCTCCCGACTTGACGACATTTAAAAAGAAGCTAAAAACGCACCTTTTTGACAGCATTTGGTGCGTTCTTGAGATTTGTTCTTTATGTGTTTATGCGTGCTGACGCTGTACATGCTGCCACTACCCACACTTGCATTCTAACCCTGTGCATGTCACCCCTAACCATGTTATTCTTGCTGTTTGTTGAGCCTGCTAGCACCAACCATTCGATCATGCTTCCTTTGCATCAAATGTAAAGTGCCTAGAAAGAGATTGAGTTCTCTGAGGGCGCTTTATCAAATGTATTATTATTATTAGCATGTCGCGTGCAAAATACATATCTGCATGTCACTACATAATCAAATAAATACTTATAGCAGCCATAAATTGTGGCTCACACATAAACCACCAAATAACGTGACAGGCGCAAAGGGAATTTGCATTAGTGCAGCAGGAGGGGTATACCTGGTTAAATATGCAGCGTTGTTTTGAAGTGTCGGTGGAATGAGGTGGGCGATCACTGTCAAGCTGATCCGTGCATTTGTGACATCCCTTCTAGACCTCTGCAACGCACTACTCGCAGGCCTTCCAGCCTGTGTAACAACACCCTTAGGGTTGGTGCAAAACTCTGCTGCTGGCTTGTCTGCCGTGAGCATCGCAGTCGCCACATCGAACCACTTCTCGCCGACCTGCACTAGCTCCCAGTCAAGCAGCCAACCGAATCATTTGTGAATGTTTTCGCCTGTCTGCATATAGCTACAGTCTCCGGCGTCTTACTGCAGCAGATGTAATGGTTGCAGCTCGGCACTCGGTCTCATAAAAAAAAGTTTTCACATCAGGCAGTGAGTACCCAGATTTGGCTCGAGCACTCCAGAGGAACTCGAAGGCCCCTCTAAGTGCAGTGCCCCAGTAAAATGGCTTCAAAAACCCATCCGGTGGACCACTGGAGAGGTGACGCAGAGGTTACGGGATCGCTACCTGCTGGAGGTAAACTTAATTCGTCACTCAGTATGCGTAGATTACGTCTCTGTATTTGACATTCTCCTTCGTCATTGCAAAATAGGAAACTGGCTCTCTAATACCTCTACCAAACAAGGACGTTTCTATTAATTATATTGACACGTATTTAGAAGAAAGTGCTTCTCCTATCGGTTTGCTAAGCTATCGGGACAATGACAATGAGGCTTCGTCATGTCAGAATTCAGTAATGCCTACTAAAGTTAAAGCTACAGCCGCCCCCTGAAAAAACTTGTGGCTAAGGGATTGGCATATGTATTTGCATACTGCCGTCATCGTTCTCAGTTCAATATTTCCATTCTCCGTTCATCAAAAAAGCTGATTAAGCAAGATTACGGTTACGTTCGTGCTAATGATAGCCTCGCTAGAGTGATCAAGCATGCTCTCGTCGTTATGCCTCTCATTTGTTTGCTACACTCAGTCTTGCAGGTTTTACGGGCCTACAGATCGTAGAGCTGCGACACGCTCTTAAGGAAGCACCAGCATATTATTACGGAGCCCTCCAGCAGACACTTAATATGTCACTTAAAGATGCCATGACCTTCACGAAGATGCTGCGGGACCTTAAGTGAAATTGTGCACCTGCCGACCACAAGTAATAAAGACAACTGACCAGCTGGAAAAGAAAGAGCTGAGCTTCAGTGACAGTGCTCGTTGTCAGCGACCAGCAGGCTTGTCTAGTTCACTGCTGACCGTGCTGCTTTAGAGTTGCACAAGGAGTAGCAGGCGCGACATCACATATATTCCTTCTTCGAATGTGGAGCAAGGACTATTGCCAGTAGTATTTGCAGTCAGGCTAGTCATTCCCCAATGTTGACGAACTACGGCATCCCCAATTGCAGAGTGTTTATTAGATTGTTGTTAAGTTCACAGCATGTAATGTGGACATGGCAGTATTGACTGCACTCCACTACTATGCCTTGCACGGTTCATGCGTGGTGAGTAGGGAACCATGCTATCACTACGAACCAACTAGCCTTTAGATCAGTCAGGCTACCTGCAGTAGATTCTTCAAGACCACTGGCCATGTGGGCCACAACAAATGTAAAGATTTATCTGCCATTGGTGCCTCCTGATAGGCCTATTACCATGATACTGCCAGCAAGGCCAAGGCAGGTGAATCTGAGCCGAAACCAATCACAACCACTTGACCGGTTTCCATCCCAACTTGAGCAGCTAGCACCGATGACATACAAATTAAGCATCTGAGATGAATCTATATATCTGTATATACATACATATATATATATATATATATATATATGTGTGTGTGTGTGTATGTGTGTGTGTGTGTGTGTGTATATATGTATATGTATATGTGTGTGTGTATGAATGCGTACTGAAAGCCGCTTAGGCTGTGAGTGCGCTATGCAAAACTCTCCTGCGTAACACCCACATGGTCTTTATGACTTTGTGGAGTTACTGACGGAGAGATACTTATGTGCGTATGTTTGTGTGTGTGTGTGCATGTGTGTGTGTGTGTGTGTGTGTGTGTGTGTGTGTGTGTGTGTGTGTGTGTGTGTGTGTGTGTGTGTGTGTGTGTGTGTGTGTGTGTGTGTGTGTGTGTGTGTGTGTGTGTGTGTGTGTGTGTGTGTGTGTGTGTGTGTGTGTTTATACATACATATTTAAGAGACTCTTACCATGCGTCAGTGGACTTGAGCGATTTTTCCAAGCCATTACTGGCATTCGTTGAATACTCTGCAATGGCTACCGTTGCCATTACTTGTATATAGGAGTCGCATTTTTCGCGGTAGCATATGATGCTGTAAACTATCTCATTAAGGTGCTCTTAACTTTCGCAAGACGCTGACTGACAAATTAAAGTTTAGTTGGCATGTCGAGACGTCTTTTATTACGAACTGTCATACTCCGTTTTTTCAGCATCTGCTTTCACGCTTATGGTAAAAGTAATAAAGTAATAATAATAATAATGCACTTGATAAAGCACCCTCAGATAACTAACTCAATCTCTCTCTAGGCGCTTTACATTTGCACCAAATGGAAATGCAATTGAATGGTGAGTAATATCATGCTTGATAAACAAATAAAATGAATAACATGGTTAGGGTGACATGCACAGGGTCAGCATGCAAATGTGGTTAGTGGCACCATGCAGTGTCAGCACGCATAAGCACATGAAGGACGAATCACAGGGACCCACTAAAGGCTGTCCCAAATTGGTGTTTTAAGTTCTTTTTAAATGTGGTCAGGTCAGGGGATGTTCTGACACAGGTCGGGACGGAGTTCGCGGCTTTCGGAGTATACGAACTAAATGCACGGTCTCCAAAGGATTTGAGGTTTGTACGGGGTATTTGTAGACTACTGGATTCCGAAAAGCGGGTGGTACGATACTTGGCCTGATGGAGGATTATATCGGAGAGATAGGCTGGAGCCAAAGAATGAAGTGACCTAAAATTGAGCGACAAAACCTTGAAGTCAATCCGTTGCTTGACTGGTAGCCAGTGCAAGTCGGCGAGAAGTGGTGTAATGTACTCAATTGTCTTGGTCTCAGCAGAAAAAAGCTACCGATTGTGGCAGTAGTCTATCGCCCACCAGGTACCAAATCCTCCTTTATCTCAGATTTATCCGATCTCATTTCAATTCTTTATGCAAGAAATCGATCCTTCCTCGTTATGGGTGATTTCAACGTTCACTTTGATAGCTTATCTGACGCTTTCAGCCCCAAATTTCGTGCATTGACTGACTCATTGTCTCTTGTGGGTCAGGTGCATGGCCCTACCCACATCAAGGGTCACACGCTCGACCAGATTTTCTCATGCAACTGCACTTTGTCATCACCAATTATTACCAAATCCTGCCTATCTGACCACATGCAGATCTCATTCAATATACAGTGTGTGCCCACATCCTCCTCTAAAATAACCTGTGAATCGAGTAACCTCAAGACCCTTGACATCGATGCTGTCCGTGCGAGAATATCTGCTTCACCTCTGCTACTCAGTCCTCCCTCCGATCTGTCATCGTTGGTAGACAGCTACAACACGACACTTGCTGACACGCTCGACGAGTTAGCACCTCTGACAAAGCGCACTGTGCGGGACCCCTTCCCCGCCCAGACGACCTACGGTTTACCACAGACATTAAACTAGCCAGGTCTACTAAACGAAAGCTTGAAACAACATACAAAAGATCCGGACTAACTGTCCATCGACAGGCATATGAAAACTGCTGTAGGTCGTACCAATCGATCCTAGCAAAGGCCAAGTCTAGCTTCTATGAAAACATTGTTGAATAACAGATGCACAATCCAAATATGCTGATGTCGACAATAAACCATCTCCTCAACCGTTCCCAGATTAGCTCCTTACCTGATGATCCTTGTGATGATCTAGGCGATCGCTTCTCTAATTCTTTGTGCAGAAGATAGACAAGATCAGGGAATCCATCCCTGCGATGACAACCTCCCCACTAGATTGCTGTTCCTCGGTTCCTGGCTGCATCTCAATGTCTGCATTTAAGCAGGTCACTAGTGATCTAGTCCTAAAGTTCGTATCTCAATCAAAGAAGACAACAAGTCCTCTAGACCCTATTCCCACTGTCCTGCTCCTACGTTGCATTGATCTGCTGCTGCCATGCATAACTAACATCATTAATATGTCATTAGCCTCAGGTCGTGTCCCAGCACCTTTCAAAAAAGCTGTAGTCAGGCCACTTCTCAAGAAAGCGACACTAGACCAAGAGAACTTAAGGAACTACCGCCCAGTCTCCCTTCTACAATTCCTATCAAAGACGCTGGAACGGGTCGTGGCAGACCAGCTGAACTCCTATATCGAAACTTCAAACCTTGCTAGTAAGTTCCAGTCCGGCTTTAGAGCTAATCACTCCACAGAGTCAGCATTGCTTAGGGTATACAACGACCTACTTAGGAATGCAGACATGGGTCTCTGCTTGTTTTGCTCGATCTTTTGGCAGCTTTTGATATCATCAATCACAAAGTTCTTCTAGAGCGCCTCTCATCTCGCCTGGGCGTCACTGGCACTGCTCTTCAGTGGTTCAGGTCCTATCTCAGTGGGAGACTCCAGAGTATTGACGTGAATGGACAAAGATCATCTGAAGTACCTCTGAAATGTGGAGTACCTCAGGGCTCCGTGCTAGGTCCGGTTCTTTTCACGGTTTATACCCTCCCTCTTGCTGATGTGATTGCCAAGCACAATCTAGGCTTTCACTTCTATGCGGGTGACACTCAGTTGTACCTTTGCTTTGATCCCTCCCAGCCTTCGAGCTCCTCAAATTCTCTGAACTCACTTGCTGCATGCATTGATGTCATCCACACATGGATGGCAGCAAATTTTCTAAAACTAAGCGATGATAAAGCTAACTTACTAGTTATGGGCAAACCCAGAGTGATTCAGAGATTGGAAAGGCTGACTCTCAAAATTGGCTCTGCCAGCATATATCCAGTTGAATCAGCTCAAAATCTAGGTGTCATATTCCAAAGCGACCTCTCGTTAGACGACCATATCAGCTCCACAGTCAGATCTGCCTATTTTCAGCTTCATAACATTGCTAAAACTAGGGCTTGTTTAGATAAGGATACCAAATCTAAGTTGGTCCATGCATTTGTGACATCCAGTCTCGACTTCTGCAACTCACTGCTTACTGGCCTACCGGCATGTGCGATCAGGCGATTGCAGCTGGTGCAAAACTCTGCAGTTAGGCTTGTCTGTCGTGAGCGTTGCAGTTGCCACATTACTTCACTTCTCACCGACCTGCACTAACTACCAGTCAAGCAACGGATTGACTTCAAGGTTTTGTCGCTCACTTTTAGGTCCCTTCATTCTATGGCTCCAGCCTATCTCTCCGATATATTCCCCCATCAGGCCAAGCATCGTACCACCCGCTTTTCGGAATCCAACAGTCAACAAATACCTCGTTCAAACCTTAAATCCTTTGGAGACAATGCATTTAGTTCATGTGCTCCCAAAGCCGCGAACTCCCTCCCGACCTGTGTCAGAACATCCCTTGACCTAACCACATTTAAAAGGAACTTAAAAACGCACCTATTTAGGACAGCATTTAGTGGGTCCCTGTGATTCGTCCTTCGTGTGCTTATGCGTACTGACACTGTGCATGCTGCCACTAACCACATTTGCATGCTGACCTTGTGCATGTCACCCCTAACCATATTATTCATTTTGTTTATTTTTTCTAGCATGATTTTACTTACCATTCAATTGCATTTACCTTTGCAGCAAATGTAAAGTGCCTAGAAAGAGATTAAGTTCCCTGAGGGTGCTTTATCAAGTGCATTATTATTACTATTATTATAATGTGGCAACGGCGACGCTCACGACAGAAAAGCCTAGCTGCAGAGTTTTGCACCAGCTGCAATCGCCTGATCGCACATGCTGGTAGGCCAGTAAGCATTGAGTTGCAGAAATCGAGACGGGATGTCACGAATGCATGGACCAACTTGGACGTGGTATCCTTATCTAAACAAGCCCGAATTTAGGGAGTGGCCTGCGATAGTATAAGTTAGAGAACTCAGCGGAATTGATTGCTGGCTTCCAAAATGCAGTCTCCGGTTGGCTAACATTGACAAGAGAAGCTTCTTTAGCATGAAAGCTGATGAAACGACTTAGGGAGCGTGTTGCCCAAAGCAGTCACCTTTCGGTCGGCGCCAGCTAAGCAGGGTCCTTGACCTCGCCTCTATGGCAACCGACCAAGCAAGCATGTCGGACAGAGCTCTCTGGCTTTCGGCAATGCGATAGAAAAGTTTTTGCTGCGTACAGGGCTGTGGCAGCAGTTTAAGGAAAATCATAAGAGAAAAATTGAGATGAACTGCCTACTATATTGAAAACAAATCACTCGTCAATGAAGTTGCTGCCGTGACATCGGTACGGTAAAGCAGGAGAAAGACCCAGCTATTTTCGCTCGACATGCTGCTTTTCGGCGAAGAAGTTGAAATTCTTTAGAGATTCTCGCTCCTGTTTTGTTTAACAGTCCTTCTGCAGAATCCGTTACCGTGGGACTCTACGGATTACCCAAAAGTGCTATCGCTCGGTATGTATCAATCAGAGCAGGCGAGTGGGAGCAGCGGGCGCTTTAATTCAGAGAGCCTTGAAGGAACAACATTTTAGATACAGATTACTCTAATTTATTATTAAGGAATATGCGCCTGAGGAAATAGTTAATGGCCAAGACTGGTGCGGGTGAAACTTTGCTGCAATCTTCAAAGTCTGACAGGCCACCTTCAGCATCTCTTTCGAAAATGGCCGTACTACCACCTATACCGGCATCAACTGGAGCCCCAGGCACTGCAGATATTAATATTGCTCCTACCCGGGCGCCGACACCAACTGGTGCTATGCCAGATTTGATTACAGATGATAACGTCGATCTTTTCCTTAGTAAAAAGCTGGCGCTAATTCGGCACATCATGACCGCACCGGACCTCTTGGATAATGCAGAAAAATACGAGCCGCTATGCAGGTAAGCTGAATTTAATGTAAAATCCCAAGCCAAGCCCTACCTTGGTGAGATAAATGGTGGGTAAGATGTAAGAATTTCACATTAGTGAAATCGTTTGTTACCAAGCCAAGATTTACCCTGCAGATGTCGTTGGTGCAAGTACTTTTTTTCAGATTTTTAAACACTCGCCATATTATTATGCTGTAAGCCACTTAAAATTGCTGCTTGTACAAACTGGACTGAGAGAGTAACTAGATTCCAGCTTCTCTCCGTCCTCATACGAAACAGTTTATCAACACTCGGCTGACGAGGGACAAGAGTTAGCTCTCAGTTTGTAAATCCCTCCTGGTCGAGTTGCAAGAAATAGCCAAGCGTGATTAATGATGAGGCATTCATAATCGCTGAATTTTTTAATGAAACTTTGACCCATGAGTGAACTGCCTGACCATCAGCCGAGCACGAGTTCTGACGAAGATTACGCATGCAAGGCTAGAGGATTGGCACAAAACTGTCATGTCCATTGACCTACTGAATTGGCTGGTGTTAGCTTCAGCACGGGAAATCGATGGCTTAGCAAGAGAGCGGGAATGAGTTTTCTACTCTGAGTTTGGTATGTAGATCGATAAGGTTGTCAGCCTTCCACCAATAAACTACTCCCAGCAAGCATCTCGCTGTACCTGTGCGTTTATCCCCCTATCTTCCTGCACGTCAAACTTTCACAACATCCTTACTGCATGTACTGTTCACATTCGGACTTGGAAGGCTGCAAAAATTTTCTCTTGAATGGCTATTAAACCAACTTGCTAGTTATAGGAAAACCTGGTGTTGCTCAGTGATTGGAGAACCTGACCTTTAAAATGGGTTGGGCCTGCACAGCTCCTGTGGCATCGGCACGAAATATAGGTCAAGTCTGCTTCAGAGTGACCTTTCACTTGACGACTGCATCTCTCCAACTGCAAAGTCTGCCTACTCTAATATTCGGTCATGACTAGACAGAACGCCATATCCAAGTTGGACCCGTGAATTTTTGGCATCCCGTCTCAATTTCTGTTACTCACTACTTGCAGGTCTTCTGGCCTGTGCAATAAAGCTTTTGCAGTTGGTGAAACACTCCGAAGCAAGGCATGTCCGTCGTGACCTCCAAAGTTGCCGTATTACACCACTTTTCACAGACCTGCACTGGCTCCCAATCAAGCAGCACATCGACTTCAAGGTTTGGTCACTCAGTTTTAGGTCCGTTCATTCACTTGCTCCGGCCTACCTATCCGACCTAATTCCCAATTAAGTTAGGCATCGACCATCTGCTCTTTTGACTCATGTCGCTTAGCAGTGCCTCGATCGAACCTCAAATCCTTTGGAGTGCGGCTTTAGTTCACGACATGCTCTGACTTGACACCTAGTCTGCGGAGCCTTTACTGGGTCTCTGAGAATTTCCTTTGTGTGGTTTTTTGGGTGCTGAAACTGAACAGCAATCAATAATCACTTGGCATGCTTCCTTCCCTGCATTTTTAAAGTGCCTAGACATTGATTTAGCTCTCCGAAGATACAATAAGAATATCTTATTTATATTTTCATCTGGTTAGTGGTCTTAAAGAAGCCCTGCATTTACTTTTTAAGCCGAGCGTTTGCACTGAATATGCTTGGTTTAAGAGTCGCTTTTCGATTAACCAGATTCCATTTGTGTGCTTATGCAGCTGTAAGATCCCTTGGCTTATCATTGTTGGTAGAACATGGGTAAGTTTAGTTTTCGTTATTGATAATAAGAAGAAGCAGAATAATAGTAAAATTAATCAAATATGTACATAGCAGCATGAATGAACTAAATCTCTTTGCAAGCACTTCTCGCATGCTTGAAAGAAAGTATGTCGATACGCTACATGTGGCATGCACGGCTTCAGCATTCACAAGCTGATTATGAGGCAATTAACATTTATAAATGTTGTCGTCAAGTCAGTTGGCGATATGATGTCAGTCGGTTGTCGTTTCTAGGCTTTGATACCGTATGAACTGATGACACGATCTCCAAGGGTTGTGAAGTTCTACAGTTAATGGACAACCAAACGCCAGAGTAGGAGCAGCAGGTCAGGGTTAGGGTCAGAGTCAGAAGGTTAGGAAACTCTGGTTAGGCAGCACTTTAGGTATATAAGCCAGAGCAAAATAAAAAAACGACCTGAAGGTGAATGGCAGAACTTTGAAGTCGATATGCAGTTTGATGGGGAGTCACTGCTGGTCAGTGAGAAGTGATGTAAAATGCAAGTTTTGCCATTCACGATAGACAATGCCAGTGAGTATCTTACTATAAGGTAATTTGCAAGTATCAAGTTACAGAAATTCTGACGTGATGTTGAGAGTGTATGGACCTGTTTGGCTGTTGTATCATTATGTAAGCAAATCCAAATATTTGCAAAATGACGTAGATGAAAGAATGCTGGCATGACTCCAGAACTTATGGAGTCATTTGGTAGCAGAAACTGGCAGGCTAGGCTTCTGAGCAGATGTGGCCATCTGACGAACGGACATTTTGGAATAAAACACACATATTCTATGCAGAGGCTGTAGCAGATATGCTAGCCGAGCCCATTTTAGCTGATAATTTTACCTGTTGCTGAATTACAGAAGGTACTCCAATAATTATTATATTAGTTTTATCTTCATTCAATTGGAAAAGGTTTGCTGCTATCCATATGCAAATGTCAGCGCTACCTGATACAATGGAGTTAAATGAGTTTAAGATGGTGGAATGCAGGAAGGAATCAGAGCACATGTACAGCAGTGTGTCAGCTTCAAAAAATAAAGCCTCTATAAATCTTGGCAATTATATCGGCAAGATTTAAAATTGACAAAAGAAGTGGATCTTAACGGATGCCTGCACTGCCCTGTAAACTTTAAGACCTTCTGGATGCCCGTAGACTGATGACGTCTATATTTATAAATTGCTGATAGAGATAGGATAGTGGCACGATTTCTATGCAAAAATAGCAAAGGTATAGTGCTCCTGCTAATTATATTTGCTGCAAGCCTATAGGACAGCTACCAAGCCACGCAACCGCGCCACCTTATCAAGCCAAATTGATCGCAAACAAACAGCCCATCAAGGGTACGTCATATCTCATGCTCTGCTAATGTTTTTAGCTAGGCACAGACTTTTGCCTAAGCTACAAGGACCTAAGCACAATGCATGCGATGCCCGGGTGCCACAACAGATACTCAAGAAGGTTTTGGCTATCATTAGTGTCAAACGCTGCCGTGAAAAAACTGTTTACCTGTACCTCGTACAAATCTCAGATCCATTGGAGGCCTTTCCTTAAGTTCATATGCTCGCAAAGCCTAGAACTCACTTCCGACTTGCGTCACGACATCTCCTGACTTTTCCACATTTAAAAAGAAACTAAAAATGCATCTATTTATCATAGCACTAAGTGTGTCCCTGAGATTCGTCCTTTCTGTGCTTATGCATGCTGACACTGTGCATGCTGCCACTAACCATACTGGCATGCTGACCCTGTGCATGTCACCCCTAACCATTTTATTCATGTTGTTTACTTAACATACTATCCCTAACCATTCGATCATGCTTCCTTTGCATAAAATGTAAAGTGTCTAAAAAGAGATTGAGTTCTCTCAGGGCGCTATATCAAATGTATTATTATTATTATTATTAGAGAAGTCCAGCAGATCTTTCTGAGACTCTACATTCAGTCAGTGAACATTACTGAGGAGGTCCTTGTGCACTCTCTATAATGTGGACTTTGTGGAGTGCTTTTCTTTAAATCTACTCACTAGGTTTACAATTTGATATAAGAGTTTAACTGGTCTGCCTCTACATGTTCTAGTTTTTTTTAATATGAACGACAGGAAGCAGACTACACGGAAGTTGCTTAAGTTCTCGAGGTCTCGAGTCAACCTTGCAATGAGTGGCGTGACAAAATTGAGGTCAGCACGGGTAGGCTTGCAATTGGCCCTTGCTGTAGAGCAATGTACAGAGGTTCAAATCTCCAGGGGTATGCTACGTTGGAAATGGACTCTTAACAGCTCTATGTTGCTGTCAGAGAAGCTTGAAAAACGATCACCCAGATTGCCGAAAAGATTGCTAGGTATGGTGGTGACTTGAGAGTAGTTGAGCAGATAGTTTGATAGCCGACATCAACGTTCATGGGATGTGCATCTGTGATTTCTCTAATTTTTTATACAAGCTCAACCCGTCCCAGGTTATGATGAATTGGTACGGCTGATAATAGTCCTCATATTCCAGTCGATCATCAGTATTTCGTTATGAGTGCTGTCAGCACTTTTACAAGTTTCATTATCAAGTACGTACTATCGCACACACTTTTCGTTTTTACCCAATCAGCCTATGCTAGTAAATCTGTCACATAGACATTAATTAATTGTTTGCTACTTACATAAAAACTCCTACTGACAATTCTCTTTTATAATCTTCTCGCTTCTTTTTTATGCAGTATATAGCTAGCCAAAGGCTGCGAAGTTTTTCTTGGTTGGCACAAGCATTTCTATATCAAAGTATCTTCTCGAATCGTATTGTCATGATCGCTAGACTTTAAAATAGCATTAGTGCAGATAACCAGCCAACATGTAAGCAGTGTTACGATTGCATACATCATAGTGTCACTGGTTAAGCTCGTGGCCAACAAATGATCAATTTGGCACTACACACTAGCGTGCATCCAACTCACGCCCAAGCTCTCTCCCCATCACACACACGCGCACACACACACACACACACACACACACACACACACACACACACGCACGCACGCACTCACACACCCTAGCTAGTCACAGCTAAATGATGTTGTTTCATCTCTACCCATGTATCATGTAGATACGTTTTAGATTCCTGCCTGATGTGGCCATGCTTTCTACCTGGGTATGTCACTGCCGAAACGGTTTGCCACTCCTTCATTTACCTCGTGCCTTTTCTTGTAGTTCCAGAATGACAGTGATGCTTATCGGTATCAAGCATTCAGAAAGGAAATGTTGCCTGTCTGTAAATAACTTGAAGATTTTGGCTGCCCATAAATTGCATCGGTACCTCACTGCTGGCTCTGTATTGCCTGTCATTGCACCTTTGCACCTTCAAGACCAGAAGAAAAGTAAAAAGGATGATCATGCTTTTATAGCAACTTGAAATAGGCCGTTGGCAAATTGCTTTATCTCACAGTTATTAAGAGTGCGACCTGTTCCCACAAATTGTTTTTTCTTTCAAAGTCACGTAACGACAGTCCAGCAATGCTCTTTTTGGCATGAATTCACTGCTCCAGGCCTTAAGCTAGGTACGAGACAGCTAGTGCTTGTGAAGCTAGCCCATAGATTCAAACTGAAGACAGTGGTCATACGACTGTAGCCTAGCTTGACTGTATGCATGCACCATGTGCAAGCCACGTGTCACATTCTGCCATCTAAAGCTAGCAGAGATATGACGACCTATTACTCCGATGATGCAACAGGATTTATAAATCAAGCAAAGGTTTTTTAGACCATTGATGACCAATAATGCTGTATTGGGAGACATCATTTATATTTTACAGGGCTTTTCTGAGCATGAACCAAAAATTGCATCGTTGGTGTATGCCTAATCACTTTGATTAATTCATTGAAACACTAATGTTGCACTGCAATGACGAAGCATGTCGCAAGAGGGATTGTCCTGAATTTACATAAGCTCACAATGCTGAAGCTCTATATCGTCATGTTAATTTTTATAGGACGTTATCGCATGGAACCCTTAAGCGAATGAATCCTTCTTTGGAGTATCGGCTTAAACTGGCCTACTTATTTGTGGACACCGGGTTTTTTAATTTTATCCTTAAATACTGGCGTTTATATGGCTTCGTGGAAGCCGGTCAGTGGTCACAAATTGCAAAGAGCAAGAACCTTAGTGCTAGGTGTTCAAACTTCATCTACATGCTGGCACCTATGTGGAATGGCACAGATATTGGAGATGTTGGCTATCTGAAAAGGTTTGATGATGTTCTTCGACCTTTCTACATCGAGATCCTCAATACATCTTTTCTGTACACGCTCGTGAATTCTGAGCTCCAAACGAGGATCATAAGGTCCCTGCTCGGTACGTTGCACAATATGGTCCACAAATACCCCAACGGCAGCAGCCTGATAAGGGACAGTGGTGGTGTGAACATCATCGGCCGCTACATCTCGCACAGCGACCTTTCGACGAAGACGAAGGCAATCCTAGTGCTGTCCTACATCGTCAACGAGAGCGAGCAGAGCAAGCTTGTTGTGACCGAAGAGCACATCCGCTACATAATCGGTGTGCTCGCGGACTGCTTGAAAGGCGTGTCGCCGAAGCACTACTCGAGAACTTATGGCTATGAGGCAGAGGAGGTGCTGGAGGGCCTCAACCACATGGCCGTAGCCGATGCCAACAAGGCAGCGATCGTCAAGTGCAGTGCCCTACCGTTGTATGCACAGCTGCTCAAGGACGACTGCAATGACAGAGAGCAGTATGAGGCAAGCCAAGGACTGTGGATCTTGGCATTCAACGAGCAAAACAAGCGACTCATCATGCAGCAAGTGGAATGCATGCAAGGTAGGTAGATTAAAGGGCAGTGTTTCAGCAGTGCTGTGGTATGTACAGCACGACCACTGCTGTTCGATAGCACTTTTGCGCGCGCATGGCTGGAGCTTCGTTGAGAAAGAGGTGGACGTGCATTGCTCCCACTGTCATACTCAACAGGAATGTGGCAGCACCTCCCGAATTACGTAGCCAAATGAACGCGATCGAATTGGCCTTTTCAAAGCCTTCTTTCATAGGCCCAAATAGCGATGGTGTCACCATTAAGGCACACTGATCTGGCCTTGTGAAAAGTAAATTTCATGATGCATCAAGACATGTGCAGCTAAATATTCTTGATGTGACGTAGTGTAAATCAACCTCATTAAGTGGACAAAAAATGTATTTCTTTTGTTAGTGCGCTAAAAGAACTGTGTCTCTATTCTGCTGCTTCGCGTGTGCCATAGGGCTCGAGCCCACGACCATGGTCATATAGGAGAGCACCTTGACCTTGGTGGTTAAAGCCAAGCACTTAAACCTCTGGACCAAGCCAGGTTGTCGGTGATAACTTTGCATGCAGAAATTTAGGATTGTTAAGTGTGAGTGTGAGCAGTCGCCCATGCCGAAGACTGGACAAAAAGGACACAAACCTTTTCCTGCTCCGAAAACCCATCTACATGAGCCCAGGTAATCCAGTCATATGTAAGAGTGAAGTCACACTTCACCTAGTGATTTTCAAGTGAGACAGCTGAGAATGCCTTCTTACCTCGTGGCTTGCATTTAGTTTTCCAATTTTTATTTTAAAGCTGTCACTTTGTACAACCTCTAAGACACTGCTCAATTCTTTCGTTGTCTCGGTCTTTCTTCGGGATCTTATTTATAGTTGTGTGTGTGGGTGGGTCTCTGTGTGTGTGTGTGTGTGTGTGTGTGTGTGTGTGTGTGTGTGTGTGTGTGTGTGTGTGTGTGTGTGTGTGTGTGTGTGTGTGTGTGTGCATGCACATGTATGTCTCTGTCCTCACTCTTGTGTGTGTATGATCAGCTGTGTGCATTTACTTTCGTCCATGCTACTGTGTCGTGCTCCCGGCACCACTTTTACTAGCTTGCTCTACCTCCAATAAATGGTCACTTCGCACTTTCCGGCGATGGCCGAAAACTTTGAAGAAATTACCAAGGGTCGGTGGATAACAAATCAGAGAAGGATGCTTGCAGGTGGTGTTTCATGAGCCACAGCAGGATGGTAAGAGAATCAACGGTTGGGTCTGGAAAGCACCTGCAACAATGAAGATAGTTATTAGAACAAAGGCTTTTAAGGAGATTAAAAGTTGAATTCATGTTCATACTTAACTTATACCTGTTGAATGTGCATTTGATAAGTCGTATTTAATGACTTGAAATTTCCTAGAAGTTGACTTGCAGTGTTTTGTGAAAACGAAACCCCTTAGCATGCATATACTGTGTATGGGTATCATGCTATGCATGCAGGCCTTAAGAAGCTTACTTCGAGCACCGTCGACCGCATCAAAAGAGCAGCTCAGGGTGCCCTCTGGGAAATTGAGGGAGAGACTAAGCGAGTCCAGCAGTCACTGGAAGCAACATTAACCAAAGCCAGCAAGATTGCAGCTGACTCATTTTCATCTCAGAATCCCGGTAAGCATCAGTGAGGCTAGCTTTGTTTGATTGCCTATGTATTACCTGGCAATAGCCAAGCAACTATCGATTGCACTATTTGATTTGCTGTGAGACTGGCTCACAGTCAAGCAGCGCATCGACTTTAAGACTTTGCCACTCACTTCTAGGTCCCTTCATTCTTTGGCTCCAGCCTACCTATCACATCTACACCCCCCCCCCCCCGCCAGGCCAAGCATCGTACGACCCACTTATCGGAATCTTCGCCCCACGAAGCTAATTATATATAGTATATATAATTATATATATATACATATATATTATAAATATATATATATAATTATATATATATATATTATTTATATAGTATTATTATATTATATTAATAATAATATTCGCCCCACGAAGCTAAGCATCGAGCCACCTGCTTTTCGGAATCTAGCTGTTTACCTCGTACAAACCTCAAATCCTTTGGAGACCGTGCCTTTAGTTCGTATGCTCCCAGTGCCTGGAACTCACTTTCGACTTGCGTGACGACATCCCCTGACTTATCCGCATTTAAAAAGAAACTAAAAACGCATATATTTATCACAGCATGTAGTGGGTCCCTGTGATTCGTTCTTTGTGTGCTTATGCGTTCTGACACTGTTGCATGCTGCCACTAACCGAACTTGCATGCTGACCCTGTGCATGTCACCTCTAACCATGTTATTCTTGCTGTTTATTGAGCGTGCTACGACTAAACATTCGATCGTGCTTCCCTTACAGCAAATTTGAAGTGCCTAGAGAGAGATTGAGCTCTCTGAGGGTCCAAATATAAATGCGTAATAATAATAATAATGCACTTGAGAAAGCACCCTCAGAGAATTCAATCTCTTTCTAGGCACTTTACATTTGCTGCAAAGGGAAACGCGATGGAATCGTGAGTAATCTTATGCTTGATAAACAACATGAATAACATGGTTAGGGGTGACATGCACAGGGTCAGCATGCAAATGCAGTTAGTGGCAGCATGCACAGTGTCAGCATGCATAAGCACATGAAGGACGAATCACGGGGACCCACTAAATGCTGTCCTAAATAGGTGTGTTTTTTAAGTTTTAAGTCGGGAGTGAGTTCCAGGCTTTGGGAGCATACGAACCAAATACACGGTCTCCAAAGGATTTGAGGTTTGTACGAGGTTATTATTATTATTATTATTACTTTACAGTGCCTCTACTTTATGCAAAGCTCGAAAAGCGAATGGCGTAAGCCATTCAACGAATTCAACGAATAGCAAGTGTGCAACCTAATCTGGTTCATCGTGCTTTTTTAGCTTTAGCATCTTTCCAGATTTTTAGTTTCGTGTCTCCAAGTATCGCTGACACTGTGCTTCTTTCTTAAATTCTTATACTTTTAATTTGCCGAAAGCCACTATGTGTATTTAGGTCTGTATATTTAATTTCTTGTCAGCAGAATCTGGGGATGCTCGTGTAATGTGGTAATGGTTTCTAATTTGCAGTTGGCCACATTATGATTAGTTACAGTTGGGGAGTACAACCAGAGGTCATTCAGATAAAGGACAGATTGAAGATGGCAGGCTATAAAGTTTGGATTGATGTGGAGCAGATGAGTAAGTTAAGTACAATATCAATTTAGAGTTTTTAATGATCAAATACTTGTCATTGCAATAGTAACCAGTGCTCGCGCAACTAAAACCTTGTTCGATGTGCTTTTTTGTCCTCCATTCGGCATTGAAGGTTGCAATTTTGGCATCGTGCAATTTGTGTTATTCGTGAGGTCAGAATCCCAGCTTGCTCTTTCTAATCAACCTGTTCTTCTTGTTTGTATTTGTCTCATGCAGCAGTATATCATGCCGCAAGGCTACATGCATCTAGGCGACCTGAATCTGTGAGATGTATGCATCTTGATGCATGGGCTTGCTCTTCGTGCTTGCACCTACTTCTGTGTAATGTAATTAATGCATCTCTGTCTGTAACTCCACAAAGCCAAAAAGGCTATGTGGGTGTTACGCACGAGAGTTTTGTCTAGCACACTCACAGCCTAAGCTGCTTTTGGTACACATTCGTTAGCCGACAGACCATCTCACGCAACAAAGGGAAAGTGGAAAACATAGCAGAGTCAGGAGAGCAGTTGAGGTAGTGAGTAGCATGGAAGTAGCCGCTCAGGACTGCTGAAAAGGATGAGCCATAGTCGGCAGCAGGAGAGTAGTTATCGTTGCGTAAGAATTGTGGAAGCGAGTTCCACAGTCTAGGACCTGCAGAGTTAAAGCTCCTGTTGCCAACGGTCTTTAAGTAGAGGAATGGAACAGCTAATTTATCGTCCATACATGACCTAAGGGCACAAAGAGGCTGAAACTGGTATAGCAGTTCAGCTAGGTATGGAGAAGCCAATCTGTGGCGGTCCTTGTGGGTTAGCGTAGGAACTTTGCTCTGTATCCATTGATTGATCAACCGGCAGCCATCCTTGCTCTTTTAGCAAAGGAGACACGTGCTCAAACCTCTGGGACTTGAAGACTAGCCTTGCTCAAACCTCTGGGACTTGAAGACTAGCCTTGCAGCCCTATTCATAGCCAGCTGAAGTGGCCTAATTGCTTTCTTTGGTGGCCCAGCCAAAAGGGGATTGCAATAATCAAGCCGAGACAGAACCAAGGAGCTAGTTACATTTTTGCAAGCCACTGGAAGACAGCTCCTACTGTTAGATAGGGATCGGACGTGATGGCTAGCTGTAGAAGCAGTCTTCTGATTGAAGCTTTCCAAATTGAGGCAGCTGTCAAAAACGACACCTAAATTCCGAGCACGTGGTGATGGTCGCTTAACAGCATCACCTATTAGAAAAGCAAAGCCGTATAATCGAGCCACATGCTTAGGGTGTCCTATGAGTAGCAGTTCGGTTCGATTGTCGTTGAGTTTCAAGAAGTTTTCTGACATCGAGGATCGAATGTCGGTAAGGCAAGCATTCAGTTTCTCAGTTCTAGCTGCTCAGCAAGCAATGTACTCTTTCTTGCCTACTATTTGTGCATGTCCTGTCTTGTGTTTGATTGGGATTTTAAGATGCTAGATTGATCTTACGCATAAATTTGACCTGCACCACTGCTCCGTGACACAGCTCTAGTATGTTTTTTACTCCATTTAATCGACTGTTTAAAGGTTGGCCGGTTATATCCTATGAATGCATGTCTAGTTCCCTTTTCTGCTGCATCGACGGACCATGAATAACCAACTGATCGACTCATCAGATTTGTTGTTATTACTTAGCTGTCATCACAGCTGAATCTACTTATTACTGTGACCTCTCTGGCTTATTTTATCTTAGAGCGTTAGTACATACAGATCCACAAAGGTGAATGCTGCTTTGATCCTATCTGCATTTTCCAGCTCAAACTATGGTTATAGTATAGCGCTCTCTAGTAGACTGTGACGTGCTACACAATTTATGTGTCTCACCTCACGTATTGCCATGTCCTTTTTCTCTGCTTGTCTCCGTGTGTGTATGTGTGTCTGTGTGTGTGCCTGTGCGTGAGCGTGTGTATGTGTATGTGTGTATGTGTATGTGTGTGTGTGTGTGTGCCTGTGCGTGAGCGTGTGTATGTGTATGTGTGTGTGTGTGTGTGTGTGTGTGTCTGTGTCTGTGTCTGTGGCTGTGTCTGTGTGTGTATATGTGTGTCTGTGTGTGTGTCTGTGTGTGTGTATGTGTGTGTGTGTGTCTGTGTGTGTGTGTGTGTGTGTGTGTGTGTGTGTGTGCACCGGCCTCGTATGTGCGAATATGTCTTTGGATGTCCCTCTATGTATGTCTACTTATTGATGTCTCTCTGTCTATCTCTCTCTCTCTCTCTCTCTCTCTCTCTCTTTCTCTGCGTTCTCTCTTTCTCTGTCTCTCTCATTCTCTATATCTCCTCCTTTACACTTGTGTCTGCTGCTATTACATTGACTTTTTAAGGAATGCTTTGGAAGGCAAGGTTGAGCCAACACCCGTGCTGGGATAGGCACAAATGGAATCCTTAATTTTCACTGTTTTATTCCTTGATAAAAGAATAATACCATTTTTGGAGCAACTGAGCCGTGCTAGCAACTGATTTCTCCTGTCCTAATTTTTCTTCTATCTTGCTCTTGCAAGCTGTCGTCCGTGCACCAGCTTCACTGACACCAGTCTATCTATGCAACCTTGCTCTTCCAGTGCTTTCGTGCGATCTGCTCTTCGGCATCTAGTCAGCTTTGTGTCCCTTGCACTCACTCAAAATCCAGAAATCTTGCCGCTCGGCTTCCAGTTTTCTCCTTGTCCCTTAAACTAAATTGAAATCTGTTTGTGATCGGACCTTCAGCTCGCCTGCACCGTAAGTCTGGAACTCAAGTCACTTCTGGCTTTGGTATCGCCTGCAACAAGTTTTCTGCCCTCTCGTTTCTGCCCTTGCAATTATCGCCATTGAGCGATCTTAGCTGTGTAATTGTAATACAATTACTCGGGCCTTCCGTGCTCCTATGCAGGCCCGTGTTTTGCACATATTGCTCAGGAACTGGGTTGCTTGGAATGAATAATGCTCAATGGAAAAAGCCGTCTGTAGAGCTTGCTTTCTCCTATACAAGCCAGGGTCAAGCAACGTCAAGCCTCCGGCTGCAGGCCTCAGGACTCTTGTCGGTCGGGTAGCCATAACCAGTAAATCTCATCCCCTTGCTTGCAAAGACTAGCAATCACTGTCACCCGATGCTGGGCCTTTATTGCTGTTCGTCAGCTTTCTTATTTGTGGAGATCTTAGCGATTTTTCTGTATAGTTTTTGTACGAACGTGAGGTAGCTGCTGCTGCTGCTTGGAAAGACTCGCTCGTGGCAAAGGAGCACTGTCACTGGGCTGCTTACTTGCAGCTGCGTGCCTCTTCACGCTTGCCATGGAATCTTCATTTGGTCTAGGTTCGCTGGTGCAGATAGCAATACGAAATGCATTAAAAGTTTTCTCTGAACTTCCTGACATGCATGTGCAGTCTGTCGATGCAAGGGCATGGTTGGGGGCAAAACACCGTTGGGTCCGGCTGACAGATCGGGGTTAGGCTGCCCCAACCACATCCGACTCGCCATGTAAGCCCTCTAGCCCCTCACAAGTGGCAATCAGGCTTACGGCGAGATGCTAGCAGACAGACAGAGAGCTTGGGATGCTTGCCTTGTGGCTTCCGGTATTAGCACCAGCTTATCTAGGGGTTTGTGGTTGCTTTGTCACGACCTGGATTGCTTTAGACTTTTTTATAAGGCTGTATGTATTCGTCTTTATTTTTCTACAACCTGTAGGCTTTTTCGCGTGTCCGACGTTGCTCCATAGTCACCAATCGTTGTGCAGCGTGTCGTGGTCTCCCAACTGACTCGTGTGTACTGTCTAAAATTGGCATCATTGATTGAAGTAGCTCCAAGAGTGCAATAAGTGGATTTTTTAAGGCTCTGCATAGCCAATAATTGGTAATTTTGGGCTTTATTAATCGACGATGTTGTTAGGATTTGCCATTAACAAGAGTGGTTTGTGTTGCAGGTGGATCCACTCTTGATGCGATGGCTGCCTCTATTGAAGAGGCCTCCATGGTTCTCATCTTCTTCACTGAAGCCTATAAAAAGAGTCCTAACTGTCGATCAGGTAAGGCTTTGTCACTGACTGTGTATCAATTGTTGCCCTATAATGGAACGTCTGCTCACGAAGGTAAGGAGGTGTCTCTACTTCCATGAGTGTCCTCTTACATACCATAGAGTTATCGATACCAGAAGATGCCTGCTTGGGTCCTGGGCCTCTACTATTGCTAGAAGGCTCAATTCTTGATTTATCCTGACGTTTGGCAAATAGCAGATCTGGAATCGCAGCTGCATTTCCTGTGGATTTTTACTAATTTGTTGAAGTTTCAAAGTTAAATTTTGGCAGTTGTGTTGCACCTGCATGATTGCTGCATCACTGGCGATACTGCCGAGAACCAAACGACACGTTGGAGCAGCAGAGACCGATATCGGTCTAATCGTCATTGATCTAATCGTCATCAATTAGCCACCCTAAAAACGGAGGAAACGTTCTCGCTGCTGCCAACCTCACGTCGGACGTCAACAGTAAAGATCGGCTGATTTAGCGCCAGAAATCAACCTGTTAGCGATATCGTATCCGGACATAGGCATGCTCTCAAACTTGATATAAGTGCCACTTGTAAGTGCCGCTTGCACATGCGAGCCACTGTTGACGGTCGTGGCATTCAACATTATTTCTCGGTCTAACCTGGATATGTGCATTACTCCATAAAAGCCACTGTTAACGGGTCCATTGAATAGGGATTTTAGGCAGGTTTGGTTGCATAATTGTCTACTTTCTGAGAAAAATACGAGTTTAAGGTGAGCTAAACGGTTATCTCTTTAAAGTCGGGCTTGAATGGCTGAAGCCATAGTCCCCCTACTTACTGCCAGACATAAAGAGGAAAGCCTTTCCCATCCCACGCACCTACGCCAATGCACATGCAGCATCGAGTTCAGGCCAGAGAACCCTGAGAATGCTGGTAAATTTATATTACTACTCTAATGTCATTGCGCTATTTTTACCTCTCAATAATCTCAAACCTGCGTAATTGCGATAAGCATGTTGCTCATTGCGGTATGGGTATGGCTTAAGTTACCATTGTACACACTTTGATCATGATAAGTATCGAGCATTATTTAGCTCCTCCGCAAACAGTTTTTTGGAAATTAATCAAACAGCAAATCTTTTTATCTCAGCGTATGTTAATCATGCTCGTAGGATCATAAAGTTATAAAAAAAATTAGAGCCTGTACCTAATCTGAGTTAAAATAGTGTGAATGTATGTGCTTGATTATTCTGATTGAAATGATGATTTTTGAGAATGTTATTATCAGTTTTTAATATGATAATCCATACTAATAACTAAGTTTTATTAACTGTTATAATTTTGAATATACGCACAATGTTTCATCCCGTAAGCAGTTGGTGCTAGCTATTTTTATTTTTGCGTTTCTATATTGATTTTGATACATTAGGAATGAACTGCAAAATTGTCTTTATTAGAGTGGGCTCACCAGCTAGGTTAGCCGACACTCAGGCCCACCTAGCAAAGTAGCTGGATTTGTTAATTATTTTTCACTAGTTAAGGTAAGTTTAAGGTCTATCATTTTTCTAAATTCATCTTACGATTATTAAATCTCTCGTACTGTCTGCAGCAACCGTGCATTCAGTAAAGTTTGAACATATAAGAGGATTTCCTATTTTGATAAGGTCACAATGCACATGCATGCTGACACTGCACATATTATAAATTATCATATTGGTAAGCTTCCTTTACAGCATACATAACGTGCATAGAAAGAGATTGCTCATAGGACACCCTAAGCGTGTGGCTGGATTAAAAGGCTTTTCTGTTCTAATAGGTTATGCTATTGTGCGACCATCACCACGTGCTCGAAATTTAGGTGTCGTTTTCGACAGCTGCCTCAATTTGGAAAGCTTCATTCAGAAGACTGCTTCTACAGCTAACCATCACGTCCGATCCCTATCCAAGATTAGCTGTCTCCCACAGTTGCTTGTAAAAATTTAATTACCTCCTTAGTTCTGTCTCGGCTTGGTTATTGCAATTCCTTATTGGCTGGGCTGCCAAAGAAAGCTATTAGACAACGGCAGCAGACTATGAATATGGCTGCAAGGCTAGTCTTCAAGTCCCAGTGGTTTGAGCACGTGTCTCCTTTGCTAAAAGAGCTTGGATGGATGCCGGTTGAGCAACGGATCCAAAGCAAAGTTCTTACGCTGACCCACAAGGCCCGCCGCGGCTTGGCTCCTTCGTACCTAGCTGAACTGCTGCACCAGTTTCAGCCTGTTCGCACCCTCAGGTCCTGTGTGGACAATAAATTAGCTATTCCATTCCTCCGCTTAATGTCCGTTGGTGACAGAAGTTTTAGCTCTGCAGGTCCTAGGCTGTGGAACTCGCTTACTCGATTCTTACGCAACGACGACTACTCTCCTACTGCCGACTATGGCTCATCCTTTTCAGCGGTCCTGAGCTGCTACTTCCAAGCTACTCACTAGCTCAACTGCTCTGCTGACTCTGCTATGCTTCCCACTTTCTCTGTTTTGCGTGAGACGAAGTCTGTTGGGCACCGAATGCGTACCGAAAGCCGATTAGGCTGTGAGTGCGCTATACAAAACTCTCCTGCATAACACCCACCTGGTCTGTATGACTTCGTGGAGTTACAGACGGAGATACATTACATTTAGATCTTTGAAGGCGCTACACAAATGTCTTATCATTATTTAATGTTTTGCCGCGTCTTGGTTCTGCGGAGGACCTTGTGGGTGGAGACTCTAAAGCGTGAACAATTTTTTTTAAACTTAGTCTTATTTTGAGAATAATCTTCCTCTCTTTTCTGCATTGAAACGTTATGTTTTTTTGCCTAGTGTTATAAAGGCCTGTTCGTGAAATGAAAACGGTTTCCTTAAGTCTTTCAAGCTGAATAGCGTAAATGTAAAAACTGACTGGAGTTGACTAAACTGGCAGCTTTATCTGTGGCGTTATTTCAGATCCTTTTGGGCTATCGCTGTAAATGACACGTTCAAAAAAGGCAATTGCGAATATGTTTCTTTTCGCCCCTCGGGATTTGACGCCGACCCCACGTCGCTGGGTCAAATCATACGTTGGTGACAGATTTCCGAGAATGTATGTAAGTGTCTGTCTGGGGTGCACTTAAAGTGTGTGGTAGCCCTTCATAGTTCTTTGGTCTTCTTTCCATCCTTTTCGATAATCTCCCTCTCTCTCTCTCTCTCTCTCTCTCTCTCTCTCTCTCTCTCTCTCTCTCTCTCTCTCTCTCTCTCTCTCTCTCTCGCTCTCTCTCTCTCGACTTTCATCGCCAAATGGAATCTTGGTTTTCATTTATTTACCCCTGACACCCAGCTTGACCTATCCTTCGACTCTTCGACCCTTCTAAGGCTTGCTCCTCATCCAGGTCACTTAACCCCCGTACGTCTGCATCGATAAAATTCACGTTTAGTTGGCTACTAACTGCCTGAAGCTTAATTCTGATAGGAAAATCTAGTAGTTATTAGAAATGCTAATGTCAAACGAATGTTAAAAGACTTTACCCTCAAGATTTGTTTAGCTACTATCACTCCAGCGGCGTCTGCCAGTAATCTAGGAATAACACTCCAAAAATCACTGGTCTTTTGATGAGCACAATGCCTCCACATCAATTTGGTCTACTTTCAGCTACTGGTGATCTGGTGAAAGGTCATTTTTGAAAACAACTCATACCCAGATTATGTGCTGGTGCCGCAGGAGTACGCTGGCCGAGCTCATTTTGTGGGATAGGCTTTCTTATTTTTGAGTAACACTAGGTTTGCTCATAAATAGTAGGTGAGTTTTATCATCACTCAATTTGAGGAAGTTTGTTGCCATCTAGGTGTGAATGTCAACAGTACATGCAGCAAGAGAATTTGGAGACTTTGACGTGCTGGTAGGCAGGCAGTTGTTAAAGCTTAGGTACAGCTGTGAATCACCTGACCTGCATAAAAATGAAAACTATGCTCATGTTTAATTGTAGCTCGCCCGTCTCTGCAAACAACTTTAATCAACAACATGCTTATTTCGTTAATTATTACGACATTAACTCTTTTCCTTAGCTTCGTAATCACTCATTGAGGGCTGTAGGAATGCGGCTACATTTTCCACTATTTTATGTTTACTAAATATGTCATTGTGTTTGTTTAGCTTGCATGGTTTCGCAACGCGCCAATAGAGGCCCTACTGTTTCTTTTAGAGGCAGAATATTGCTACAAAATTCAGAAGCCATTTATACCAGTCCGGATGCAGCAGAGCTATATCGCCGACGGGTGGCTCGGAATGGTTCTAGGCACCAAACTCTTTTACGACTTCACAAAGCCGGATCGCTGGGAAGCAACATTCGTCAACCTATGCAAGGCGATTGATCAGGTTACTATGGTGGAACCCGGTAGGTTATAGTTCTTAGTCTGCTTTGCAGACTTTAGCAGGATTTTCAAGCAATCTTGTGAGTTTTAGCTCTTTGTGTTGCTAAAAGGTGTAGCACTTCGTAGTGAAACGTGCATATAACCGGCTCAGTTATGAATGTATTCTGAGTACTTTTACTCTTTATAGTTTGCTTTAAGAGTGTTACCTACTGACGTGATGTGGGTCAGAAGCGCACACGTATTCTTTACTTACGCAACGACATCTACTCTCCAACTGCCGACTATGGCACATCTTTTTCAGCGGTCCTGAACTGCTACTTCTATGCTACTCACTACCTCAACTGCTCTCCTGACTCTGCTGTGCTTCCCACTTTCTCTTTGTTGCGTGAGACGAAGTCTGTTGGGTACCGAATGCGTGCCGAAAGCCGCTTAGGCTGTGAGTGCGCTATACAAAACTCTCCTGCGTAACACCCACATGGTCTTTATGACTTTGTGGAGTTACTGAAGGAGATACATTACATTACATTACATTACATATCTGCATAGAATCCCCAGATATGCATCATACTGGCCACTGCGGTGTAAAGCAAACAAGGTCAATAAGAATGCACTCTATACGATGGCACGATGTCATGCATAGCATTTGATAAGACAGTAGAAAGACAGCAGATCGTCGAGAAGCAGTAGCACTGTGTACAGTTGCGGCTTTTAGTACGCATTCGGCAGCCAGCAGGTTTCATCTCAAGAAACAAAGAGAAAGAGGGAAGCATAGTTAATCCAGGAGGGCAGTTGACGTAGTGAGTAGCGTGGAGGTAACAGCTCAGGGCTACTTCGACATACTACTAGAGCGCTGTCGAAGATATACGTCATTCCTACTTGCTTCACGGTCGGTTCATTCCATCACTACATGCGTGATCTGGCAGCCAAAAGTTTAAAAAGTCACCGATCGCCCTCAGCCATCCTAGTTTCAGTCATTTAATTGGCTGTGTATTCTTTCATTGCAGAGAACGTTTACTTAAAGCTTATCCGTGCGTCCTTTCTTACTTCCTTGTACTGCTCGGACTCGTTCACCAGCGGGCGGGTTCGGTAACTGGAAGACTGTCAGCGGCGGCACAGATTGTAAACTGCATGCTTGTCAAGACTGCCCACCAGCGACACGACAACGAGGCACTGCGGGAGACCATTGACCCGGTGAATACAAGGGGGCGCACATAACTACAGGAAATTACGATACTTTGAAATAGACGGGCATGGTAGTCGCTGAAACTCAAATTCTGCTTCGAGGATAGGTCAATACAATTTGACTCCTAATGAGCCTGCCCAGCCTTGGTCGCAGGGCGTCAGTCGATTCGTTCAATTGCTTCAGCTTCCTCGAGTTCATCAGGTTCAAGCGTACGCGGGACACCGAGCTCGCGACATCACGCTCGAGAAAGAGCGTAGAACCAGCGCATTTCATTTCGTAAATTGTTGTCTTGCCGTATTGACAGAATAACAGCTTTGATTGGCTATATATGTTTAATTACCATAGCTCACGAGTTTCCGAAACAAACCGGACCAGCTCTCGACTAGTTCCCATTTGGGCGCTGCCTTCACCTGTTATGTGTGCATATTCTTGGACAGTGTGTATAGGCTTGCTGTCCGTTGCATTTCGATAAAAAAAATGCGGCTGTCAAATTTCTCGTCAAAAGAATATTCATTTGCAGTTCTTGACTGCCCATTGACTCCTGTGGCTTTGCAAGTTCAAACCTTATTCGCGAACGTATTTTAAAGCCCGCAACTTAACTTATACAATATGCGCAGGCTTTCTCATCTTTCCATCGTGTGCAGATGTAGTGCTATATTCCCGTATCTGAAAAAAATAAAGCGATGGGATAGCCATGGCATATTGTAGGATTTAATAATCTGGTGTGGTGCTCTCTTCATTCATATATAGTTATATAAAAGTTATAGCTGTTTTAAAAAAGTTTAATGTACACGAAAGAACCTTCGGAAAGAGAGAAAGAGAGACAAAGAAGCTATTTAAAAACGACACGAAAGAACCTTCGGAAAAAGGGAGGCAGAGACAGGCAAAGAGGGAGAGCGAGAGAGAAAGAGAGAGCAAAGGGGAGAGACGCTTCCTTTACAGCATATGTGAAGTGCCTAGAAAGACATTAGCTTCTCTGGGAAAGTTCCATCAGTTTGTATTATTTATTATTATGATGGTAAAAATATCGTGTATTACGGCCTAATATAATGACCTAAATATTGGTCTTCTATTTCAGGAAGTCGTGTTCCAATTGTTACTCCTGCAACTACTGCAGTTGCTGCTGCTACTGCTGCAACGGCTCTGCCAGGGACACGACCTTCTCGATTTGATACCGTCGATCTCGTGACAGCCGTTGATCTAGCGGCAAGCCACTGGACAGATACAGAAGTGAGACAGTGGCTGTGCAAGCATGGGCTTCAGCACTGCTGCGACAAGTAAGAATTTGGCTAGACATGGCAGCTGCTTTTACTGCCACATTGCAGTGCTAAATTCTGTCTAGTTCCTTTAACATGCTTTCTATTTCGTCACGTTCAGTGTGTTAGCTTTTTTACGGACGCATGCTTTTGATAATCCGTCCGTGTTCACCGACAGCTTGCTATCGGGAATATGAAATCCTTGGCGTTGGTGAGTCCAAGTACAAAAGGCGCCTGCTTTAGCTACGGCTTTTAGGCAGTGCACCTGCGGAATAGGAGCACTTCAGAGTTTAACTTTAACGCACGGGAGAAACTAAGAAATAAATTGTTCTTGATCTTTGCAAAAAATTTGAGTTAATAAAGAAAGATAATTCAAGTTCGTCCACATTTAAAACTGTTCGCGACCCATTTCCGCTAGCTCTGGTTGCTAGCTCTAGTTGCTGGCTTCATTTGCCAATAATGATAATTATAATAATAAGAATAGTACATTTCCATACCCCAAGGAAAATAAATTATTTTCTAGGCACTTTGAATATGATTAAATTGAAGCATTTCAATTTTTTAGTAGTAATGTATACAGTTTTAATGTGCTAAAGCACGCAGAAGACAATGGATGGGCCAAGCAGATTCTGTCAGGACTAGTTGGATTGTAGCTTAGTCAGGGGAGTCAGGAGTGAGTTACAGTCTTTGAGATCATACAAACTGACTGCACGGTTCCCAGAGGCTTTCATACCGGTGGGAGGCACAGCTCAAAAACTAGAGTCCGGACACCGGGTGGGCTGCATGTCCTTGCAGAGGCGTGACAAATAGTGGTAGAGCAAGCACCTCTAAGCCCAGCCAGCGATTCGTAATTAGTGTGTAGTGCTTGAGCGGTGTGCGATACAAGCGAGGACAAGTTCCTAGTATGAGTTGTATGATAACGCATATTTGACTGAACGAACGATGGCCAAGGTTAAGTGCTGGCGAGCATCATATCACGCAGATCAGGAGTGCATATATGATAGCGCTCGTTTAAGTCGAGTCGGCAGCTCCAATGTTGTAGAAGCAGGTGAATAGCATCCGCACTGGCCGATGGACAAGCAGAAAGTACTGAGCAACGTGAACCTACGGATCCGACATCCGGTTAGCATATACACTGCTCAATAGGTTTGCAGTGCAGATTGGTGGGAGCTTTTCTCGGGCCACGAGTTCCGGCGGATGATTTGCGGCCAAATTATACCGGAAGCATTCAAACCGATGGACCGAGGGGAATAGAGATATGTATGGCATATGCTTCATATGTTTTTTATTTATATAATTCCCTTAAATAGCGCCCCAAGAGAACTTAATCTATATTCAGGCGCTTCACATATGCCTCGGGGCTCGAGCACACGACCTCAGCCAGACCTTGGTCGGGGCGAGCACCTTATCCGCTGGACCAAACCACTCGGTTTTTACCTAAAACAGCTTGAAAGTATGCACAATGATTTGAATAAAGAGAGCCGACAGTTTTATTTGTAATTGGAGTACTGTTTTGTTTCTTGAGTCAACTGCTGCGAAGTTCTCTTTCGAGTGTTTGGGATTAAAACGGTATGAAATAACATATGGACGACGAACGGCCAGGGGGGGCAATTGTCTGGAGGATGTCTGGATAAGAAGGCAACAACCTGGGAGCTGTCCAGCGATGGATATCTGTAGCTGGAAGAACCCAAGTATGCACACTGAATTAATTGAAGCAGTATCAAGTGGGAAGGAAGCGGCTCGGAACGATAGGAACCAGGACCAGGGAGCAAAACCATCGGCAACGGCAGGTGCGAAGCATAGCACCACCAGGTGACCAGGTTTGCATATTTGAAATTTAACCATTCAGTCTGGTCACTGACAGTGCGAACAAGACTAGTAGCAACTGCATCGGGTGCAGAGTTCACTTTTTTGCTTACTTGTGAAAATTGCTGCTAATGTGGCCAAGGCTCGGTACTTTCTTAGTGACACGGGGCAACGCTGCAACGGCCCCGAAGAAACCAGCCAAAATTCACAAGGATCGCTTGTAATGTAATGTAATGTATCTCCGTCAGTAACTCCACAAAGTCATAAAGACCATGTGGGTGTTACGCAGGAGAGTTTTGTATAGCGCACTCACAGCCTAAGCGGCTTTCGGTACGCATTCGGTAGCCAACAGACTTCGTCTCACGCAACAAAGAGAAATTGGGAAGCATAGCAGAGTTAGGAGAGCAGTTGAGGTAGTGAGTAGCATAGAAGTAGCAGTTCAGGACCGCTGAAAAAGATGTGCCATAGTCGGCAGTTGGAGAGTAGATGTCGTTGCGTTTGTATAATGATGCCATTTTTCGATTGTCGTGGCTCTTGAAACCTCTACCTCGTACAAACCTCAAATCCTTTGGAGACCATGCATTTAGTTTGTATGCTCCCAAAGCCTGGAAGTCCCTCCCGACTTGCGTCAGAACATTCCCTGACTTGACCACGTTTAAAAAGAACGTAAAAACACACCTATTTAGGACAGCATTTAGTGGGTCCCTGTGATTCGTCCTTGATGTGCTTATGCGTGCTGACACTGTGCATGCTGCCACTAACCACATTTGCATGCTGACCCTGTGCATGACACCCCTAACCCCGTTGTTCATGTGGTTTATCAAGCATGATATTACTCACGATTCAATTGCATTTCCCTTTGCAGCCAAAGTAAAGCGCCTAGGTATAGATTGAGTTCTCTGAGGGTGCTTTATCAAGTGCATTATTATTATTATTATTATTATTACTATTGTTATTGAAAAGGGTTCTCTTATGATAAAAGTCTTTTAGACTCATGCTGCATCCTGTTGCTGTATAATGAGCTTAACTTGTACGGTGAGCCGTGATGGCACACTGGGTAAAGCGTTTGCTTTCACGACCTCGGAACCGAGGGTTCGATTCCTGTGGTGGGCGATCCTTTATCGGTATTTACCGGTGAGCTTAACCTATACTGGTTAATCGTCGATGCTACTTCAACTACCGTCTCGCATGATGACGGTTGGGACCAATTGCAATTGTACCACGAGTCCTAGGTTTGAGAACTCGCCTTGCTACAAAAATATTGGCTTGCTTGATCATCCAGATTATGACAGCCGTGGAGAGTATTAGTGGTTCCTGAATCATAAACTAGTTGCACCACAAATTTCATAAGCTATAGTTTAGACAGTCCAGCTGGGCATCTGTACAAATAGTTAGTCAGCTACTGGACTAGGAACTAATGAGTTAGGACTTTCGAGCTAGTGTGTTCTGTGCTACGGCTGGTGCTGCACCGGGTGTAGCCCTCTGTAGAGGCTGGCTATCGAGTAGACCACTCTACGTTAACGACATTGACTTGCTATTGAGATAAGAAATGGGCGCTCTGTAAGGGCGCTGCCTGATATGTTGCCATCAGCATACCTGCGTGTATCGCTGCAGCTCTAGGACTCTGTAGTCGTACGGCTTCGGCAGGCCAGATCCATCAGTATTTGTTTCGCCTCTGCACGGGCTAGCACCTGTTTCTCGCACTGTGCTGGCTGCAGTGCTACCAACGCTTCGATCCATTGTATACCGGAAAAGGCTCCGGCTCCGCTGCGGGTACCCTTTAGATAACTCCGAGGCAACGCGCCCGATTGATCTTCGTGGCTTTGTGAAGTAGCCACACATTGGTAAGTCTGTCGCTCCATATGCGCATGGTTCGGCATAGCTGCGATTGAATCATTACCCGAAGAATGCACAAGATAGCCGTCATCTGCAGTGCGTTTAGTTTGTTCAGGAATCACTACTGCAAGCTATGCTCAATGGTGCACTCGATCTCAAACTGGGTGCCAATAGGCCCATGCAGTGCTGCCTCTACGTGTAGGCCCATGTAATGTTGCCGGTACTTGGAGGTACATGTAATAATGCCTCTACTTGTAGGCTTGCTGGCTTCACTGGTGTACAGGTTGGTGAGATGAAGCGTGCGCTGCTGTCAGCTCCGTCCTATTTCTATAAAGTTCTGGATCAAAAATTAGGAATGTCATTGAAAGACACGATGACATTTGCTAAGATACTCCGGGATCTCACCTGACGGATGCAAGCAATAGCCTTTTCAAAAATACTCGGGAGTCCTCTACTAACAGATTTATTTTCTTTGTTGTGCAGTTTACTTATACGTCGTCACCTCAACGAGATGTGAAAATATGCTTGATAGCCATATTCTCCGGTGATTTGCAATGACACTTTTAGAAGTGGTTTTTCATATGCACATTTTTAAGCATGTCTCCGAGTGGCTGGACCATACAGCTAAAGCCGCTAATTGCCCTAACACTTTTCGCGAAATTTAAAATCTGTGATATTTATAGTTCAATAAGTATATTTGAATTATCATACTTTACTTTTGATTTCTCTTTCGTGAGCAGTTTGGATTAGTTATTGATAGGACACAGTTTCCTAAAAACACGGGGCTAGCATCATAACGGCATTAAAAGGAAGCAGAAACCATACTTGCTTGTGTTTCTCCGAGCTACCGGGTCCGTATTAATGATGAGTTCCTGAAAGCCAACAAAATCAGCTGTAAGCGTGAACGTAAAATCGCTTAATTGCAGAAAATAAGCTGTTCATTTTCGAACTCGAGATAGGATTCTCGTTGTCTACACGATACTCTTGGTTTCTTAAAATATGATTCGCTGTCTTTTAAATGGACAAATGATGGTGAGAGATTGAGGCGATGCGCTGTCCTCTGTATTCTGAGATCTTGTGTTCACTCACGCAGACAAGACGGCACATTTCTCTTGCCGGCGCTACGATACTTCATTGGCGCCATATGAAGTCGGCCACAGGTACAGCTAAACTTATGTGTAGTTTGACATTTTCTAAGTGGCAGGTGCGCGTTACCACAAAGATAACTGAAGTGGGCTCAAAGAAATGTATTCACGCGGACGCAGCAGCGGCCAGTAGGCGACTGTCCGTCCGACGTCCCCGACCTGACTCTCCGGGCCTTTGCCGCCTGTTACTTATATACCGCTATCATAAATCACAACAGGCCATAAGCCAACGACAGCGTCATAAACTCAAAATAGCCACATTCCCGCTTGATCTCGAGATCAAATGAGGCAACAACAACACAAATCATTACAACATCGTAATAAAAATACATGCCGTCCTTAACTGCCTTTTCATCTAGCACGAGGCTAGGTAACGACCGCTTGGAGGAGGCAAGTGAAAGCACGGCCTTTTCTAACTTGCCGGCTATGTATGGCACGAGTTTTGCCGCGTCGCAGAGCCATACAGCTTTCCAATGCACCACCACTCTCCAATGCAGGACCAGTCTCTGCCACCTCACGGGGCTTCCGGGCACTCGCCCTAAAGCCGGCTTCTGTCTTGTGTACTGCAACCGGTGTTGCCTCTCGCGTCTTCGTGAGGCAGATACCTCGTGCTTTCCCAACCGCCGCTACCATTCTGGCAGACAGAGCCTCCTCTCTGGCAGACACAGCCGTCTCTCTTCCAGACGCTGCTGCCTCTGTACCGGACGCTGCCATCTCTGTGCCGGATGCCTACGCCTCGCTCGTGGACGCCGAATCTGCAAGCTCTGCCGCTGTCTCTGCCGCCGCTTCTGCGGGCTCTGCCGATGTCTCTGACGCCATCTCTGCTGGCTCTGCCTTCGTCGCCCGGCACCCCGTTGGTAATTGCTGCTGCCGCTTCCGGTCGCTCTTGCCGGCCTCCCCAGTCCGACTAGCGTTTACGAAATCCGAGCGCAGCAGCCGCGCTTTATCGGCCTCCACCTCCAGCCGCTTCTGCGCTGTCGCCTCTGCTTTCCTGGCACTCTGCAAGTCCGACCGCCAAAGCCTCTCCTCACCTTCAGGACTTGCAAATACCATAACAAGTGGTGCACGCAGTGGGCGTAGTCCTCTTGCACACCGAGCCAGGAAGGGTCGCAGCGAACGGGTAATGCACCCCTTGCCAAGAACACAAATATATATATATATATATATATATATATATACATATGCCACAAAGCTGGATCGACACCTCTTTCGTTAAGCCTCCGCTCCGAGTCGAGCAGCCAGCTTACAAAGTCGTCCCCGACGTAGTAGTATTACAGCATAATCTCCTGTCGTGGGCTACTCTGCCGCTTCTGCCGAAATAGCTTGTAGTTTGACATTCTCTAAGCGGCAAGCACGCGATATCACACAGAACACTGAAGTGGGCTCAAAGAAGTTTATTCACGTGGATGCCGCAGCGAGCCAGTACGCGACTGCTGTCACCATGGGTCCTCGACCTAACTCCCCGGGCCATTGCCGCCCGTTACTTATATACCACTGCCGTAAATCACAACAGGCCACAAGACAGCGACAGGGTCATAATCTCAAAATAATCATATTAGGGACGTGTCTTATGTAAATAGCGAATCAGTCTCATTTTGAGCTCGCTGTCTAATTGCGCCACTTTCTCTGAAGTCCTTGGCTTTGAATGCAGGCGGTTCAGCTTGTTTAGTGACGATAGTATTCCAGCGGTATGCTCTTGGTTAGATTGAGGTCACATTTTTTTAGTTCGATAACGGTCCTCTCTTGTGAAATACCACTGTTCATCAATAAAGAAGGCGTAGTCGCCTAAAAAATAAGTTTTCCATCCATGTGTATCTAAGGTAAATTTAGACACTGGGACCTATCGTCGGTCGTCGTTAGAGCCTGCATGAAAGCTGTCAGGTATTCTAGCAGGCCTTTAGCAAGGCGATTCTTCTCAGATAACAAAGTGGGTCTCTCTAGCTTATTCTCGGCTGTAGAGAGCTACGTCGAAACCAACCTCTCAAGCAATCCCGGTAAATAAAAAGCCGCCTAGGAAACCGCGGCAGGCGTCACTAACTCTCTTGAGCGTCATAACTGCCTTCTTTACAGTTGCAATGTCAGTCGCGTTATCAGATTCCCAATAGACGCCGTGAGTCTGTGACTTTCAGCTGTGATAGAGTATATAAAGTATATTGTATAACATTGGCTCCGGCGGTGGCTGTTCTTATCGGAGTCTCACGGAGACACAGCAGACGCACGTTCATGGTCAACCAGAGTCTGTTTTATTGCTGTCAACAGGCACGTATGTGACAGCTCGATTAATCGCTGCAGACGACACGAAATATAACATACATTATGGGCCTGACGCCACGCTGTGTCAATGGTCTAACTATTGGCCACAGGTGAGGCATGTAAATTAGTGTCAAGGCGCTTCGAAAATTGCAACAGAAGAAGCCGCACGTGCACGCTACATCCCTTCCCCATAGAAAATAGATGTAATAGTCCACCAGCCTAGCTGGTTAGGGGCGGCCCTTATGACTGTAAAGTCGTGTAGTCATTGGCTCCCCGAGTTCTCCTCTTCTGCCTGCTCAAGCGCTGCCCTGTTCAGCGGTTTGTCGTTCGGGCTTTGTCAGGATATTAACTTAACGAGCTCCAACCGACTTGGATAGGGCGCAGGCTACATGACAGCCACTCGTAGGAGGCGCACATCAGCTCTGCCCTTCAAGAGCTGCCGGTCATAGATGCCGCCCACCTTTAGGAAAAGGTGAGGCACCGCTCCCACTGTCAAGAGATTCCCGTAGGTCACCTCCGTACGAGCCCCGATGGCACGAGTCTCATGCGCTCGTCGCCGGCTGATCCCGCCCTTCGAAAACACTCCGGCTCATTTTGGCCTCGTCATTATCGGAGCTTCACTCCGCCGAGCTGATCTCGTGGTTGTGCTGCTCTTCGCTCTGCACCGAGACACTCGTGCGGGCGCCCCCCCCCCCCCCGCTTCAACGCTCCTGCTGCTTCGCTCGCTGGCAGGCTACCATCGCCTTGCCGCCGACTGCTATTTCTTTCTCTTGGTGCTCCTCTGCGCCATGACGCTCGTGCGGGTGCTCTTCACCACCGCTAAGACGGTCATGCTGCTGCCCTTGGCGGCCAAGGCATCGCTCTCACGGATGCACGTCGCTGCCGCCGCTGCGATTCTCTTGCTGCTTCGCTTCGCCGAAGCGAAGCTCTCGGTGCTTCGCTCTCGTGAGCAGCCTCGTCGCAGGGTACTGTCGCCTTGCCGCAGACCTCTATCTCGCGATGCTTCTCTGCCGCTCTGCACAGAGACGCTTGTGCAAGTGTTCTCCACCACCGAGAAGCTCTCGGCTCTGCTCTCCCCGGCCGAGACGTCGCTCGCTCGGGCGCTCTCTGCCGCCGAGATGCCCGCCGTCGCTAAGATTCTCTCTCGCTGCTGCGCTTTGCCGCCGAGGCGTCGCTTGCTTGGGCTTCCGGCGCCTTTCCGAAGGCTTCTACCACCTCGCCGCTGACCGCTCACTCGCGGTGCCCCTCTGAACTCTGCGCCGAGACGCTTGTGCAGGTGCTCTCCGCCGCTAAGACAGTCTCGCTGCTGCGCTTGGCCTGCTCTCACCGACACACTTCGCTGCGACTCGACTCTCTCTCTCTCTCTCTCTCTCTCTCTCTCTCTCTCTCTCTCTCTCTCTCGCAGCTTCGCTTCGCAGCTGCGAAGCTCTCGCTGCTTCGTTCCTGGGCAGCCTGCGCCTTTTCGCAGATTTTCCCTATCGCCTCGCCGCTATCTCGCGGTGCTTCTCTGTACTCTGCACTGAGACGCTTGTGCGGGTGTTCTCTTCCACCAAGAAACTCTCGCTGCTGTGCGAGGTGGCCGAGAAATCGCTCTCTCTGGCGCTCTTTGTCACGAGATGCTCTCCACCGCTAAGACGCTCTCGCTGCTGCGCATAGCCGCCGAGACGTCGCTCGCTTGGGCCGCCTTCGCCTTGTCACAGGCTTCTATCGCCTCGCCTACTACAGCAGGTTACTTTGTTCTGGCGCTCCTTGGTTGTTATGGCTACTATATAGGAAGTGGTCCCATACCCACTTCCTCCACCGGTATTACAGCCGGATGGCTGCTGCAGCTGAATGAGATCCGCTCGGCAGTCTGGCTCTTGCGGGCAGTTGGCGGCGGAATCGACTGGTGATGAAGCTGGTTCGTAGTCTAGCTTTGTCCCGGTCTCGGCTCCGGCCAGCTGCTCCTGCTCCAGCCTAAACCTCTCGGCTTCAAGCTCCGCCTCCTCATCCGTGAGCAACGAGAAGATCACGATTAACTCATTTCGCAGCTTCTGGTAATCTTGCTTTACGTCTACCGGCTGATTTCCCCAACCGTGTATCGCGTTATCGCCCAGATACACTGACACAACATATTTTAACGGCATCGAAATCTTTAGCCTTGCTACAGCCTGCTCAAGCGTTAGAAGACAAGGCATAAAGTGTGGTCCGCCGTAAAACATTTCGTACCTCAGTATAAGCGTCCCATCTAGGCCATAGAAGGTCGGGTACTCTTTTTGGCTCAAGTAAACCATTCTCTGCTACCAGTTGCTGTATGACAGTGGCTCCGGCGGCTGCTGTTCTAGTGGGAGTCTCACGGAGACTCAGCGGGCGCATGTGAGCAGAAACTGCGTCTCGAAAGAGTCTGCTTTAGTGCTCTCATTGGGCACTGTTACGTTTGTGCGGGCAGTCACATCAGATTAAGACGGCTCAGGCAAATGCCATTTATTAAGGAAACTCGGAACCGGACCGCACGGCCAGCACGCTTGTATGGTAACAGCTCCTGCAAGTGGGTCCGCTGTTCTCACCCCAGCGGCTTCCGCCGGACTGGTCTGCTGTTGCGGTACAGCAGACCCAAGATCCTCTTTTCCCGTGAAAAGCCGACTGACCATCGGTCGGCTTCTGAGAGTATAGCCAAGCAAGCGAGAGGCTCAATACAGCAGGCAATAGCAAGTTAGAGAAAATCACAAGAAAGCAAAAATTTGTAAGTTTCAGGTAGAACACACGTCCTCACTAGCCTAGAGGCTATGTGACACTTGCTCGTAGGAGGCACATAAAACCACGGCCTTTGGTGACCAGCTGGATGTGTAGGCTACCACCTTTTAGCCACCACTGGGGCAAAGCTAACGCCTTTTCCCAACAACCAGGGATTGGATGAATGCCTCCTCTCCCTACCGCACGGGTTTCGAACGTCTCCGTTGCATTGACGGCCACTTTTACGTCTTCGACTCTACTCATCACAGTAGCAGTCCTGGCAGCACTAACCAGCATCATAGCAGAGCCGACCGGCGTCGTACTATTGCCGACTAACACCGCAGAAGCACATCCCAGCATTGACATCACCACACTAACCGTCTTGCAATGCTGACCGGCGTAGCAGCACTGACCGTTGTTGGTGTCTAAGCACTGACCGTCGTAGCAGCACTAGCCAGAGCAGCCTCGCTGACCGGTGAGGCAGCACTGACCGCAGTCACATCACTAACTGTCGTAGCACCTGGCGGCGTCTCAAGGCTTGTCATCGTCGAAGCGCTGACCGTTGTCGTGGCGGTCTCACTGCCCGTCACCGACGCCGTCTCGGTGACCTCCACCACTGCTGTCCTTTTCTTCTGTGGTCATCTGGGAACGAGCAGTTTCGCTGACCGGTGTCTCTCGGGCAACCACATCATGGGCCAGTGCCTTCTTGTCCGTCTCCTTGCGGATCGCCGTTTAGTGGACCAATGGCACTTCGTGGGCAACATCCTCTGCCTCCTTGAAAGCTCCGACTCCGAGACCGATACTTCAAAGGTCACCACAGGCTGCTTCTACACCGTCGCTGCCACGTGCTGCCAATCTGAAATGGCTTGCACGGGCGCTTGTGGCCCAGAAATTGTAGACACCAACAAATGTGTCTCGTTGCTCAAGTTAGTATCGAAGCTATTACAGATACGGCCTGAGCAGGAATATCCGCCGCATATGTAGTCCACATCAGGCTACGAGGTAGATGATGGAGAAGTTTGAGCATGTGTCTCCTTTGCTAAAAGAGCTCAGATGGATGCCGGTTGACGAACGGATTCTGAGCAAGGTTCTTACGCTGACCCACAAGGCCCGCCACGGCTTGGCTCCTTCGTACATAGCTAGCTGAACTGCTGTATCAGTTTCAGCCTGTTCGCACCCTCAGGTCCTGTGTGGACAATAAATTAGCTGTTCCATTCCTCCGCTTACAGACAGTTGGTGACAGAAGTTTTAGCTCTGCAGGTCCTAGACTGTGGAACTCGCTTTCTCAATTCTTACGCAACGACGACTACTCTCCTACTGCCGACTATGGCTCATTCTTTTCAGCGGTCCTGAGCTGCTACTTCCAAGCTACTCACTACCTCAACTGCTCTCCTTACTCTGCTATGCTTCCCACTTTCTCTGTTTTGCGTGAGACGAAGTCTGTTGGTTACCGAATGCGTACCGAAAGCCGCTTAGGCTGTGAGAGCGCTATACAAAACTCTCCTGTGTAACACCCACATGGTCTTCATGACTTTGTGGAGTTCTAGACGGAGATATATTACATTACATGGAGAAAGAATTCTGAGAGGTGCTACAAGGTCCATTAGCTGTAAGTCCGCCGGTTTACGGAGCTACCTCCAGCTTTAGCATGGAATATAATCCTTAATTGGAAGGATGTTTTTCTCAGCATTGCCTTTTGTCGAGACTCTTCTGAAATATGTTTATCGAGGCACATCCTCGCAGCAATAGAAGCGTAGTCTTCGTACGTCTGCTCGCCCGACACTGGTGGAGCTCTCATATCAAATCCTACTGTATTACACGCAGCGTGTCGTTCAAATCCCATTCTCGTCGCCACTGTTAAGCTTTTGCAGGCAGTCGCGCGCAGATCAATACCGCTCAGGCAGACGCCGTTTATTAAGGAAACCCGGGACCGGGCGCACGGCCAGAACGCTAGCTTGGAAACAGCTGCTGAAAGTGGATCCTCTGTTTTTGCCCCAGGGGCTTCCGCCGGACTGGTCTGCAGTCGCAGTAAAGTAGACCCAACAAACACATAAATGAGAGCTCGGTCAATCGCAGCAGACGACACGAAATATAACATGCATTAGCTGTGTGAAGCTGCTAATGGCCAACGGTGAAGTATACACATATGGGTCAAGGCGCTTCGCTAATTACAACAGCAGAAGCTGCAGGTGGACACTACGAGTACTATACCTACTTGTTACTAGCGCTAACCAGATCGCTGGATTGGTCGGCCAATAAACTGTGCTAACGCCGGCTTAGTAACGGAATCCTGGCTGGAAAGCGTGCCCACTCCATTCTACTTGCAGCTAGACCTATGCTTAGACTTGGTGTATGTTGGCTAATGTGTAGCCGAGTTCCAGGGGTCAAAGGCTAGTTCCCGCCAAACCCCGCTATATTGCGGCAACGCTGCCACTGAGCTAGGGTAAGACGAGCGCCAGTCAGGTTAAACCTCTTTACAATATCGCATGCGCCAACAACAACAGGGGAACTAAACAAGTCTACAGGGAGGGTCCTAAACAAAGTTCAATATAGGGGCGCACGACGACGCAGCAAGCACGAACAAACGTGTTAGTTGGTCAGTCGGCTTCCACCGGCAAACCGTCGCCGGCATCCGTCCCACCAGTACAAGCATACGCCGTACAAGACCCGGCTAGCTGAGTATTCTGGGGTAGACGGAGCAGACTTTCACAACAGTCGAGAGCTTCCGCCAAAAGACGCCAACACACGAGGGGGTCACGAACAGGCTACACGGGCAACGCGTAATATACAAGTGTCAACAACGAGCGTGCTATCCAGCTCCGCTCGAGCCTTGGGTACTTGTTCCCTTGCGTGCGTGGAGGCATCGCCGTAGCACGCCTGCAACCATCCAGGTGCATAACTTGGCGAGACCGGGAGCCTCCAACACCACTGTGGTTTGTTCGCACAGCAGAGAGCCAGCCGATGCCCAACGCCGACAGTTTATTACCAACGCACGGAGCCGAAGAGCGAACTGCTCCCCTCGGCCCCTACTCTCACTCGACTCCCCCCTCGATCCCGGCTGTCCCTTGGCCGACCCCGATGGTGAATCCACCATCTGTTTAACAGTGGGTTATCGGCCTGTGTCAACGCCTCATTAGAAGCTGACCACAACTGTGCACAGGCCCCTCTCGGGGATGCTCCCACCAGCCGTTGGGGAAAGGAGTGGTACCAGCCCGCATGCAATCGAACTACAATCACGACTTACTCGGCCAACTTCCCCTACCCAAGAGCCCCGGTGACCTCACGTCATCGCTCATCCGACCATGCCGTAGGTCCGACCCCGGCATAGCCGGTGACACCCTCATTATTGCCGCCCGGTCCCAGCCAACCGAACCAAGCCTGGGTACATATGCAGTACCTAATAATAATAATAATTTCAATAATAATAATACACTTGATAAAGCGCCCTCAGAGAGCCCAATCTCTGTCTAGGCGCTCTACGTTTGCTGCAAAGGGAAACGCGATCGAATGGTCATGCTTAATTAACATGAATAATATGGTTAGGGGTGACATGCACAGGATCAGCATGCAAGTGTGGTTAGTGGCAGCATGCAATAGTGTCAGCGCTCATAATAAAAATCCCTGAAGCATCGCAAGCCAAATTATTAGTTTTCCGTGGACACGTCGCGCATAAATCGGAAATTGGCAAGTCAAATCTCAAAATGGGCTTGGTCGGCGTATCTCCTGTGGCCTATTCTCGAAATATGACTGTCCTGCTCCTAAATGAGCTTTCATTGGATGGTCAAATCAGCATCACTTGCAAGCCCACTTACTTCCACAATTCAGCAATTGTTAAAAAATTCGGGCTCGATTGAAGTAGGAAGCAGCAGCGAAGCTAGTCTGTACATTTCCTACATACCGTCGTGACTTTCGACACTCACTGCCATCAGGCCTTCCACATGATTCCGCTCGATCCAACGCTTTGAGCCGATGGAAACAATCTGCAATCTAGGCTTGTGTTTCGTGGACAGTGAAGGGGCCAAAATGCACCACTTCTAGCACCGGCTTGCATTGGCTATCTAACTAGCAGCATAGCGACTTCGAGAATCTGCCGTCACTTGTGACTCCCTTCGTTCCCTTGCACCAGCCCACCTATAGGACATACTTCCGTCTCACTTCCTTCTCGCTTCGCATTGTACTCTCCTGACTCTGGCCGAGAAGCTCTACCTTTAACCAACCTTAAATTCGTTGGAGACCACGCCTGCAGCTCGCATACTCCAAAAGACCTGAACTCATTCTCGTCTGACGTCGGGACATTATCTGACTTGCCGACATAAAACGTGAAATAAGCTACGAATACACGCTTGTCTGAGCATTGTCCAAGCTTGTCTGAGCATGTGCTCCTCCCAGTGCGAAGCATCGAAGCATCTTGTGTGCATCGCTTGTGCGCATGCTCGAAGTGTGTATCACATCTATCAATGGCAACTTGCCATGCTAATTTTCTAGTATATGTAGGCACCTAGAAAGAGATTAAGTTCACTTAGGACGATATATAAACGTTGCATCCCTATTACTAGATACGGCTGGGACCACCCAGGTGGTAGTTACTGCTCCGAGCACACTAACATTTGCACAAAAAACCAAGTTTTATCCGGAACCTTAATCGTATTTGGTGACTTTTCATAGTGATATATATCTACCGAATTTCTACGACAAATTTGACATAGCAAGTGATACACTCAGACTGTAGTTACCCTTTTGAACCATTTAATATCCTATTTATCAGCAAAGTCCAATTCTAAATTGGGGTCCAAAGTATCGGCGGCTTGAGGAAGATTAGAGCAATTAGATATATCATCGTGGCCGAAAAGAGTAGGCACGTACTGATCACCCATAGTGCAATGCTTCCAAAATGGCAGCCCGGCAGCTACTGAGTGCTTCCAGGCATCTTTTTGAGTTTTGTCCAGTCCGGCGATTAACATGGAATCGTTAGTCGGCGGGCTGCAGAGCCCGTTGTGTAACGGCCATTTTGCTGTCCTAGGTAAAAAATAGCTCCGAGTGTAAGCACAACTTCTTGAACTCCTGCTTAAATTAATATTTAGTAAGTTTTCATTGATAATCTTAGCTATGCATGAATAATTAGAATGCTTAATTTGACCGGAGCAGCCAGGCAGTAAATACCGCATCGAATCTTTCAATAACCGACTCACTGGGGAATTCGAATTCCATAAAAAAATAATTCAAAGTGGCTTAAAGATTGATGTATAATAATAGTTCCGCACCCACTAACGTGGTCAAATAAACAAAAGTTGTATTCGGAATCGAGGCGAAATTAATGGCGGTTCAAAATGACGAAGAATTTTAAAAAAAAATCACAGACAATTTTTTATATGTCGGACGGTGCAATCAGACAGAAGCTACCTCTTTAAAACCTTTAATAGCCAAGTCTTTAGTGCATTTTCATTCGAAACTGGTACGGGAAGTATTTAGGTGGATAAGCTGTAATTGTCATACGATTTAAGTAATTAGCTTTATCGATCGAAGTAGCCACGCAGTAATTCAGCTTCGAACCAATTCGAACAAGTTAATATCGATTCATCAGAAGCTATTCCATATCATCATTGAATTTGGCAGCTACTCTGTACAATAAAAACCATATCAGACGAAAGTAATTCAACCGCTCGATTGGACCAATGGTAGTGATTCCCGTGAACTGGAGCTCTTAGTAGAAGCCATCAGCTGATCAATGGGTTGAATAGTTAGATTGATCCTTATGCAGTAAATGCTAAGAGGCCAATGAGGAAAAATATTTAGGAATCATGAATGTGCTGGTTTGATACCGGAATATACTGTATAGAATACTGCAGCCAATAGCGATGGGTTAGAAACCGAGAAGAAATGCATCACAATAGGCATACGTGGCTGAGTGGATAGGGGAGTCATTTGACTGCTTGCGTGGGCCCACACCCTGTGCAGCTCTTGATAGCAGTCACGCGCATTCAGGATTCACACTGTGTAGCTCATTCTCCAGCCATGGCTGAGAGGCAGTCGACTCACATTTACCGCATCCAACTCTTTAGCCGACACACCTTTAACTTTTGAGGACTCGGGGAGTTTCGCGCCTGTTGACATGTCGCGATAGTATTGTCACATTGAGGCAGACCATTTTATATTTTAGAAAAGGCAAACGTTGCATCAACAAACTCTCAAGGCCTTTTGTGCGTAGAATCTTTTGCATACTTCCAGATTCAGCCTTTACAGCAGCATCGGTTGAAAGGCTGCGTAGCACCGCTAATTAAATGCAAAACATGTCGTTTATATGTCTTGAAAAGGACATGTTTTGGGCCTTACAAATTCAAATAGATCAGCAATATTATTTGCACCTTCAATGGGTATTTTGACCTTCACTTTCGCGAAAATTTGTATGAATATCCTGAATTTGATGGATTTATTCTGCTGAGCCGGTTATATGCGGTACATATACATACGGTACATATATACTGTACAGCGGTGCCTTGGCTTACGAGTTTAGTTCGTAACGTGACTGAGCTCGTAACTCAAATTGCTCGTATGTCAAATCAATTTTCTCTATTGAAATGAGTTGAAATGCCATTAATCCATTCCGTATTGACAAAAACACCGCGATTTTTGTCAAATATTTTTAAATTAAAAAATGTACTTATAAATAACAAATTTTGTTTAAAAACACAATAAAATATAATTTACTGCAATAAACGAGTTTTATTAATTATGTATATTATAAAACATGTACGGCATTAACTTGGAGATCAGACGACTTGAAGATGCTGATGGAGTTTGAGGAGAGAGGCTGAAATTAATACCTGAATCTAATTCGCCGATTTTTGCTCTTTCGTCACGCTGTCCTCACTTTCACGTACAGGAGCTTTGTATAAAAACCTGCCCAATAAGGTCTGCTTCACCGTCGCTTTCAGAATTTTTCTGAAATGAGTTAAGCAGGTGTCATTACATAGTTCTGTCGTACGCTCAGTTGAAATCTTTTCTGGGAGTTTCTTTTGAATAAAGCCTGAAAGTTTCTCTAACATCACCAGCATTTCCTTTATCTCACTTGTATAGATAACCTCCTCCGTATCATATATTTTCTTGCACCACCTCCGTGTGCTGCTGCTTCTGTAGCTTTTTTAGCTCCTCCTTTGTCAATTTCTCGGAGTGCTCCTCGATGAGCTCATTGATGTCACCCTCAACCATGTACAGGCTCTTTGACTTACCAAAGGTAACAATCTCCTCCACCACTCCGCTTTGGATTCGGGTTTTTCAAAGTCCGTTTCAGACACAACAGGCTCGCCCGCTACCTCATCCGCTGAAGAACCTGAGGTCTGCTGCAGAAAATCAGCGAAAATTGCTAGTGCCTTCGCAGATTGTTGCCTCCATCACGGTGTCTCCTGCGAGCTTCGTTTCCGTCAAACACGTAATGAGCAGCTTCTCCATATTTTCATCAATAGATTTCCGCAGTTTAGACAATACTGTAACTCGCTTGGCTGGCGTTGTAGCCTTTATCGACTTATTTAGCTTCAGTACAGTGCAGATCGTAGAAGCGCAATCCTCGTACTTGCTTCGCCAAGTCGACTACACGCACACTTTGGCCATGGTTTTCAATCATTTCTTTCTTTTATTCAATGCACATCGTCCGCTTATTTTCTCAGCGCTGTCCTTTGCACTCACTTTATTCAAATACACGGCAGTAAAAACGAAGTTTTGCAAAATAACTGCAAGCACAAATGCGAGCGAAGCACCGGTGCTTCCACTGCGAGCTAACCGTGTAACCGCGGATGACGCAATGCGGGAGTCACCGGGTCGTAGCACAATGCGTAGCTTCTTTAGCGCTTCGCGCCAAGCAAGCGCTGGCAAGGCGGAAAAAGCGCGCGGCAGCCGCGCGGCGAGCAGGCGAGCGAGCGCGCAGACAGCCGACACGTAGCCGAAAGCGCAGCTTATTAGTCGGGCTTTTACGCTGACGCGCCGATTGTTATCAGCTACGCGAGGAATTCTCACACGACGGTACGGTCTAAGCAAAGTACAGCACGTACTTAGCTGATCCAGTCGTAATCAGATTCAGCACTGGAGTCGGGCGATCTTGTGCGTCCAAGCAACACGTCGGCTCGCTCCAGTCGGTCTGGGCGCCAACCAGCAGGCCTACGCATGACGGCACATCCGGGTTGTTGGGCAGCGGCTTGCGGTGGAGCGTCTTTCGCCGCCCTATCATTACTGGTCTGAGTAACCACTTGCAGTTTCTCCCTCAACCCTCTTCCTTGCGTCGCTGACACACCCACTCTCACTCGTATACTTTGTTGTTTGCTCGCACAGCAGAGAGCCAGCCGATGCCCAACACCGACAGGTCTTACGCTTTCGCGAAGGATACTTGAGAGCAATTCTGTTGCAACCGCTTAGTGTGAACGAGTGCGGCACGCGATGCTGGGCGGATGTTGCAGCGTTCACTGTAACGTCCACAGCGGCAACGAGCGGTGGGCTATCTGATGCTGGCTCGTCACCCGAATTTAAACTCTCAACTACAAGCAAAAAATTGGCCGATAGAAAGCTCGCATCTCAAAAAGCTCGTAAGTTGGGACACTCGTAAGCCAAGGTACCACTATATATGTATATACTTGTACTTATTGGTGCATATAAGAAGATATATATATCTACACAGATATATAAGAATTTTCAAAATATGTATATTCAGATATCTCTATATATAAATATACCTGAGGATAGATATATATACATATATATTTATATTCATATAGGGGAAATATAATTTATTTAAAATATAATTCATTTAAATAGCGCCCCAAGAGAACTTAATCTCTATTCAGGCGCTTCACATATGCGTCGGGGCTCGAGCCCACGACCTCAGTCAGACCTTGGTCGGGGCGAGCACCTTAACCGCTAGACCAAACCAGCTCGGCAAGAAGTGCAAGTAGTGAGAAATTGTGGCGCACAATCATAATGTCTATTTGACACGCATTCTACGGTTGCTCATTGACTGAAATTAGTCCGCCCCTTCAGGACAGCACGTGCTCAGCTTCTGCCTAAACCCGTCAATGTCGAACGCCACGCTCCAGTTATCGGCGCCGACTAATTTAGTCTCAAGCAGTAACTAGAGTGAAGATGACTGCTAGGGTTCTCGACTAATTCGCAATAATCTGGAACTAGTCATTGTGCAGGAACATATTTTTTGAGTTCGCTTACGCGCGTCAAATCTGCAGACTTCGCGGCTCCATATTAGTTTGTTTTAGTGGCTTCGAAGCCACGACTGCGTAGCAGCCGCCCTCCGCGGTACGCGGTGAGAAGGGCGGGACCAGAAGAAAGAGACAAGAGCGGGACCAGAAGAAACGCTGAAGCACTGTTCTGCAGGCGCACTGAACTCGTGTACCATAGACGTTACGAGCGCACACGCCGGTTCAAAAAGGTGTCGTTGAGATACCTGATACGCGTACCTATCAATGCTGTCAGCTTCTTGGTTAAGAGAGCTAAATGCTAAAGCGCATGAAGGGCGCTGCTGCAGCCCGTAACAGTGAATCATTCACTTCCTTCTTGTAATAATATTGCTGACTTTAAACTTGTAGCAAGGACAATGGCAACACTGGGTGAGAAAGAGGTGAGTGCCCACAGTTGGAGGAAATGATATCGTTCACGGAGAAAGGCCTCGGATGCATCTATGAGAGTGGTATTTCGAATGCTGAATAGCATGGAGAGGGTCTTTATAGCCACTATTTTTATAATTTTCTCAGAAAAAAACATGCTACGCAACTAATGAAATACAAGTTAATTCATTATTTTTTCTTAACTTCGCTTACTGATAAAAGTGAGTGTTTCAAAAAGTGTTTTTTCTTAAGGGCAAATTTCAAAGTGTTTTTCTTAAGGACATCCGCGCGGACGCATACTCAAGATTAGACTTAAGAAGTACTCTTAGTTACATTGCTGTAATGGTTAAGGACTGCTTCTCAATAGCGAAACACTAGTACAAGAGGTCGTGTGTAAGAATAATTAAGATGATTATGGAAATGAAGTATGTGTGTAGCATACTACGAGAAATCAACCTCGTCTAGGCACTTTATATACCTGTATGCTTGATCATATTCAAAGTTACACAACTCGTGCCCCGAAGATCTGCGGTGGAGGCGGGTGGAAGCGTGTCTGTGGAGCACCGTGGCTTTAAATCCAGGAGGTGCCTTAGATTACCGTAGACAGGGGCTTAAATGGTTTTGAATTTTTGCTGCGTGTCATTATTTCTCGTTATAACCTCGTTGCAAACAGTACAAAGCTTAGAAAAATTAACTCCAACTTTGCGCTTGGCTGGATGTACGGGTTCCGCTGCACTCCGTTGCTTTGGATACATGCAGTGGCTCTAGAACTGAAGTCTTCCACACGCCCAGCACCGCAACTGCCGCTCAAGCTCGCTGCATTGTTATTGGGTACTGGCGAAAATTGCGCCTAAAACCTACCGAGTCTTGAAAGTAGCTCGAATGCTTGTAGGAAATGTTGGCACCAGCAATCAAGCTGTGGCACATTAAGAGAGCAAAATAATCTATCTTTAGCTCAATTGTAACAGATATAAAATTGCAATTATTAATGGTAAAGATTGCCATTGCTGGATGTGAAGGTTGATGATACTTCAAGCTACTTTGCCTTAAAACGCTTAAATTGCGTTGGTGGCTCACATTATCAGAGCCCGATTCAGTGGCCTATGCTTGGGAACTTTAGATATGGTGGAAAGGAGTCATGGTAATCAGTGATAAGTTGCACGATTTGAAGAATCCTTGTTTTTTGGGAATGCAATGGCCAATCTCCTGATTTGAATCCCGTCGAGCGACAATGGAACGACAACTGCAGCTAGGCTCGTCTGTCACGAGCGTCGCAGTTGTCACATCACACCACTTCTCGCTAACCTGCACTGGCTCCCAGTCAAGCAACGCATCGAATTCAAGGTTCTATCACTTACTTTTGGGTCCCTTCATCCTCGGGCTCCAGCCTACCAATATCTGAACTACTCCCGCATCAGACCAAGAATTGTACGCTCCGCTATTCTGACTAAAACCGCTTAGCCATACCTCGTACGACCCTCAAAACCTTTAAAAACCGTGCATTTAGTTCGTATGCTTCCAAACCTGGGAACTCACTACCGACGCACGCCACAAGGTCCCTGACCTGACGATATTGAAAAAGAATATCACAACGCACCTGTTTATGACAGCCTTTATGGGGCCTGTGTGATTCGTCCTTCGTGTGCATATGCCTGCTTACATTGTTCCTGCCAGGTTGGGGTGGTCGTCGCGCCTCCGCTTGAGGCCATCTTTGGTAGGGCGGTGGCCTAAGACTATTCAGCTGCCGCTGGCTCGGTTAAGGATCGGATGTCAAAGCCGGCCCAGTCTTTTAAAGAGGGAGATAAGCCGGCTGGGCCTCCTCCGCTTGTAATGGAAAAAACAACGCCTAGGAGAGAGAAGCTGATTACTGCCGGCTGGCGCTGTGTAAGGAAGGAAGAAGGCTGGGTACACGAAGGACGGCCGCTGGGTCGGCCAAGCACACATCGGGTTCGCAATTTTGGGAGACCGCCCCCTTACGACCGGGTTCAACCGACTCTGCCAGCGGCTAGTTTATTCCATGGCCCACCCCCCCCCCCCCCCCCCCCCCCCCCCCCCCGCCGCCACTCAACAACTTTCGGGAGCAATAACCTTGACCTGGCAGAAAGCCCCAGCACCTGGCAACGACCTTGCGTTGCGACAGAGACTTCACTGGTCTGCTTTCGCGACGAGCTCTCTGCCCCCCCACCAGCATGAAGCTGCCTCTTGATGTAGAGCGAACCGACTAAATTGGAATTAAGCTCGTGCCATTTTGATTGTGAGAGGAGGACCCTTGCGCTAAGCGTTGCGACCAGGTCAGGGATCTCCGGATATCTGGGGTATACTCTGTGCTCTTGGCAGGCTGAACAGTGCTTCTGATGAAAAGCATCCCTGGTTTCAACCATTCGCGTGACTTGCTCGGCGTTTGAACGTAAGAACTTACACTTAAATGACAATTCAGATGACTTCGCTTACAGGTAGAGCTCTCATGGAACAACCAGTCGCTCTAAAAACCGATGAAGCTAACCCCCAGAGTTCTGGTGTCAGGCCTTCGTCTGCTCTATCAAAGCTGACCGTTCTGCCTCCAATAGGCTCTTCGGCAGCTGATCAAGCCAATGAAGGTGAATCTACCACCACTACCAGTCCTCTTCGGCCTCCGAGTCCTACAGGTACCACGCCGACCACAATAACAGATAGCAATGTAGAAGTCTTTCTAAGGAAGAAGCTCCAACTATTACGGTTCTTGATGGCAGTACCGGATCTGGTTGAAAATGCAGAAGCTCTCGAACCTCAGCTCAGGTAATCACAAAAGATACTAAAGCAAGTATCGTCAGTCATGCATAGTCTCAGCGAACTTGTATTTTGTATCCTGGCCAGTGCTTAGTCCATGTTACAGTTTGGTTACCCCGCGTCTCTGTACGAAACACGTCGTTTGCTAATTGCCTGCGGTTTTGGTCATTAGTTATGGAACTCTCGCCGAATGCTTCTACTGGATCTTGCAGCATCTATTTATTTCTCATCTGATCTCTGCGTTGTATGCTAAGACCGACGATCTTTGGTGGTATGATTTTGATTGGTAAGTCCCTACCGCTTTTGATTTTCTTCATCAGTTGTACCGTGTTTCTCTTTATAGAAACCTCTCACATGGTACCAGCAACCAACAGCACCCATCGTTGGAGTATAAGACCAGGCTAGCTAACCTTTTTGTTGACAACGGATTTTTTGAGTTTGTAATCAAATATTGGCGTGCCATTGTCCTGCGAGAGTCCTCAGAGTGGTTGCAACTATCGAAGTCACAGCTTGCCAGGTACAAGCTGCTGACTTACATGCTCATCTCCATTTGGAACTGTACTGACATGGCCATTCTGGACTACCTGAAGAAATTTGATGCTGCCTTAACCTCATTCTATCTAGAGATGCTCGATATGCCCCACATGTATACCTTTGTCAACTCGTTCTACCAGACCAAAATCTCCAAGTGCATCCTCGGCTCTTTTCACAATATGGTTCGCAACGTACCCGATAGCAGAGCGGCACTGAGGGAGAGTGGAGCAGTGGCGATCGTGAGCCGCTACACCTCTCAGCCTGACTTGATGACCAAGACGAACGCTCTCTTGGTTCAGTCCTACATTGTCAGCGAGAGTGAGCAGCATCAGCTGGTCGTCACGGAGGAAACCATCAAATTTGTGGTCGGCGTGCTGCGGGCTTGCGTCGGGAGTTCACAGAAGCACTACAGCGGCTTGTATGGCTTCGTGGCCGAGGAAGTCGTGGAAGGGCTCAATCATCTTGCTGTAGCAGATGCAAACAAGGCTGCACTGGTCAAGTGCGGAGTCCTGCCTCTGTATGCAGAGCTGTTGAAGGCGGGCAACGAAGCAAAGGAGCAAGCAGAAGCGAGCAAGGGACTCTGGACGCTGGCGTTCAACGACGACAATAGGCAGACAATCGCTGGCATGACCGAGTGCATGAACGGTGAGTGTTGAGTTTTCGGCACTGTTTGCACATGCATGCACACCTCCCCCTCCCCCCTTACAGTCGTCGAGCAGACGACTTTTTCGTGCAGATGTGTCTCAGACCATCGGGACGTGTAGATGCAGCTGGCTGCTCCTGGTGAGCGAAGCCAGGTTGCGAACGTGGATTAGCTCCGGTCCTCAGCTGCTAGTTTTCCGAGCACAGGTATGCACTAGTCTGTACCTTGCTCGGTGTCTGAGCTCGGTGGCTTGGAGCATCGCTGGACGAAACACCTGCGAATGTCAATAGGTTCCAATCACTTAGCTCAACTGCACACTGCAACATTCAACTGGACATTGGATGGCAGCTTCACTGCCCGGTGGCGGTGAGCAGATTTGTCGACGATGCTACAAATTGCAGGAGGGAAATCGCTGTGCGATTAGCTTTTTGCCCGACTTCTCTGTCACTTTGGTTGCCCAATATGTCTTTCCCTAAAGAGACTGTCATCTATTTCGATTAAAGGATCGTCTCTCTGAGAGCTTCAAAGTAGTTAGCCCTTTGTAGACTGTCTTGAACACCTGTGCTTGCTAGCAGCTAATATGGCAACTCGATTAGCAGGAAATCTTTTCTGAGCTAATTAGCCGTGCTAGGCTGACAAGCCGACTGATCATGATAGTTCAAAACTGTAGTCAGTTTGGCGTAACACCTTACATCAGTGCCTGTAACGGAAACCTGATGATCTTTGGCAGGCATTTTTGCTCCACTCAGCTAACGCTTCTGTTTCTTATGAGACCCCCCCCCCCAGGCTTCAAGCTAGATGCCAGCTCATTTGCAAGCAGGCGAGACGGGTAGAGTGAGATTGATCAGCAAAGCTACCACCGGTATTTAAAGTGAAACTAAAATAGCACCTGTGTCCTCAATGTAATTCCTGTGTCCATGTAGATTTTCCTTTATGCACTTATGTGTGCCGTCACTTCGCATACTATCACTGATCAATTCACATGCTTCATTTACAGCAAATGGAAACTGTCAAGAAAGAGGTCTAGCTCGCTTACAAAATTTCATTACTATTATTATTATGGTAGAAATGTGATAGCGTCAACACTTCCCATTGCATAAAAACCGTTTTTTCAGCAGCAGCAGTGCTTGTTTACGTGCAGATCTGCGCAGTCTCTGCTCTAGCTCGGACGAACGCGTCAGGAGAGCAGCTGAGGGTGCTCTGTGGGCCATCGAAGGCGAGAATAAGAGGGTGCAGAACTCGGTTGAGATGCCTGGTGCAGTAACGGCCAGCCGTGGGACAGCAGGTCTCGGTCCTGCTGCTGCTGATGCTACTTCCAGTTCGGCCATTATAGCTCACGGTGAGTGGTGGCATCCAAATGTGAACATGCGCATGTTAGCACCTGACGGTGTCTTAGTCTTATCTTTTAGCATAAGTCTTTAATGATGCTAGTGTTCGCGATCAGGCTACATGTTTATGTTTTCAAGTGCACGGAATGTCTGTGGTCACTGTGAACTTTGAGCTTTCTCGTATACCAGACACACGGCCATCTCTGAATGGCCCTCGTATGCTTCAGCAGGCCACATCATGCTTAGCTACAACTGGGGAGTGAAGGCTGAGGTCATAAAAATCAAAGATAAGCTGAAAGATGCTGGCTATAAAGTTTGGATCGACATCGAGCAGATGAGTATGTCTCTTTCGTAAGCCTCGCCGCTGCCAGCAGTTGTGCTATGTGAAGCCTCGATAGCATTTTTGTATGCATGCTTATCCTTGTTCCTTGACAGATGACGGCTGCTGAGCTGGCTCCAGTCGGCGAGTGGCTCAGATCCGTGCTGTACACCGACCTAATCGCTGTGCTGTAATCTCAATCCGTGCTAAGTAAAGTAGTTCCTGCCTTATACGGGTAAAGGAGAAGAAAATTGGGATAGAAAGTACCTTTGACGTAAATTGGGAACTAGCGTCTAATACAAGTAATGGTACCTTGCTAAAAGTTGTGCCACTATTGGATACAAAGGTGTTTTGTCTGTGCACTGATAATTGCCAGAGCAGCAGCTACATAGCTATCTTTCCTAGCCTTTCCATTTTGACGTAGTAGACGAGCTACCAAGCATTGATGGGTGAGAAAATTAAAAACAAAGATTAGTATATTCAAAAGCCTCATTTATTTGGTGGCAGAAGACCATTGCCTGGTGAGCTAGTATACACAGTGCTCAAAAACCTTATAAATACAGACTATCATGCTTCAAATATCGACGAGATGCAGAGCTCATGCAATCCGATGACGACTGAAGCCCAGTTGTTAACTGACTCTTCCAAACCGGCAAAGCTAGTTGCTGTTAAGGCGTTGGTGTCCAAGACTTAATGTAGGGATGCACACCAGATGCATGTTGTGGTTTGTTTTGCTATAGAAGCTAGTGTTATCGTTTAGTTGTTATCGCTCTGAGACCCAAACCGAATTTAGTATGTCAGATCTGAGTGGTGGCTTGATATTCATGATTCCGTCAACTGGTCGGTAGCCACTGCCAGATTAATTTCGCCACGTAGCCAGTGCAACAAGCTACAACTTCAATGTGGCAACTCTAGCAGTAGCTCTAATGTTATATGTTTACATGAGTCATATCAAATATGCCATGCGATTTGTATGCCACAGCCATCTCTTCTATAGTGGATTAAGTGTGCCATGAACAATAACAGTGTAGGCTCAACCTGATATTTTTTTCACTTTTTCTGCACCAGAGCCAAAATTTGCAGCTGCCATTAAGTCATTTATTGTCCCTGATTTGCACAAGATAGTCTAAAAAAGACCTACTTCAGGCTGTTCTTCGCAGCCCTGCTAAACTTTGACTTTGCTGCTGTAGACGTTTTAGCCTCTACTTACTATGTATGAGTTTGGGGTTTTGAAAATTTCCTATTTTTATTACAGCCACTTTTTGAAATTAAATAAGGCATTTTCGTGGGGCATTCTTTTTGGGAGCATATTGTTGCGTTAGCCAAATTGATCGTGATATAAGATGTTCTTAGCTGCCACGTTAAGCAAGCTGTCGTACATAATTAATTCTTCCCTTGTGCATTTTGCTTGGCTTTGCCTGCTTATCAAATCGAGGCCGGTGTCTAACAGCACTTGTCTGCAGATTTTTTATCTTTTCTTTCTTCCAGAAGGTTCTACTCTGGATGCCATGGCCAGTGCGGTTGAGCAGGCATCGCTGGTGCTCATCTTCTTCACGGAGAACTACAAGATGAGCCCTAGTTGTCGTTCAGGTGATGTGAGCTGCTTTTACTAATTGTCTTAGGGTTCCCTTAAACTTATTACTGGGATCAGCTAAACCGAGAGTTTATGTGAAATTATGCCTGCTAGCAAGATGAGTTGCAAAATAGCTAGACGTAACTTTAGTACCCTCAGCTCTCATTTTGCCCATTTTTATTCATTTAACTGAGCACTACTGCGCTGCAAATGCTTGCATTTGTTCAATTTTTCGTAAGAGACATTGGGCAGGGCTATAGATTAAGGTCGGGAGCCAGAGATCGCAGGATCAGAAATCAGCCTAGGCATTGCAAGGTAAATTTAATAACCATGCACTCTCGGTTTGTGAATGCTTACCACGGTGCTTTAGTGACATCCGTGATATCAGAATTTTAGAAGACCTGAATAGAGATACCATTACCCTGTGTCAAAATGTTATTGGCTTATTATCCACAAGAGCAGGCAAAAGTGAATTAATCATGAGCAGGCACGGAATGCTATTCACTGCAGTTGCACACAATCATTTTGAGTTTGGCTTAAATAAGCATTAGCAAGACTGTTGGTACTCATTGAAAAATTAAGTGATAATACTTTTAAATGTCACATATTTATCATATTAACGAATATCAATTTCTGATAAATACCCGTAGCCATTGCTAAGTTATATTTTTATTTCGGTAGCATATGCATTTATGCAGGTTCGTGAATGAGCTTGTAGACTTTCTGCTACAAGTTTGCCTGTCCAGTGGGATCGGGTAGGGTCTGGTGCACCTGCCTGTGATTGGGGTCTGTGTCGGACTTGGAGCCAGAAGTTTCGACATCCGAAGCCCTGTCAGTGAGACCAGTTGTGGCTTTGGGAATTAGTAACATAATTACGAAGTAAAGCTGGTCACTGTATGCCTTCAGTCCGTCAAGCAGCATATCGCTAAGAGGCATAGCAGTGCAACGAGCCTAGCCTAAGTCGTATTGGTGAATAACGATGCATTGCTACAGCAAATGAGGGAAGAAGATGCCCAGTTGGACGTCTGCTCAGGATAGATATGTAGCTTTCTCTTGTCTCTGACGGGCTCATGCTGATGCAGGAAGCAGCCGGTCAGAGATCTTGGCAGATCTTGGAAATGCTTCCATCAAAAGGTTTCCCACAGAATACGAATAGGGCATTTTGGTGCCACCCACACACTGAACATGTGCCTGGCAAGTATGACAGCCAGAAACTGCATTGTGGCAGCACAGCAATGCTCACTTGTGGCCTTCTTGTGGCCCTTCTCACATAAATTTAATCTTATGCTTTGCACTATCATTTACACTTGAAAAGAGTGTCCATTTAGCTTAAGTACCATGTAGCAACTGCAGCAAAAAGGCAGACTGTGCCAACGGCTTTGGTTGCGTTCGAAGTTCACAGTGCACGTTTGCTTTTTCTAGTGCTCGTTGACACTTCAAACCTGCTCGATGACCCCTTGGTGCAACTGGGCTAAAACATTTGAAACACAAGCTCGTGCTTTTGGCATGTAACCCCATAGCCAGTGTGTTTGATCAGTGTCATGCCATCTGACAAGAGATAACTCATTCCCACTAGCTTGTCCTGACCTATGCCTACATTATGATGACTTCGTCCCAACTACTGTAGATCTACAGGGTCCGTGTAAACACGACTGCTGCCCCTGTCACATGGAGTGCATAGGATCAAGCAGAATCGAATGTCGCATTTTGCCACCGGATACCCAGAGCTATACGACTAGAATTGATGCAATAAGCAGCTGATATCATGACAGCTGTTTGTCTCGAAGAAGTGCTCACCTAATATGGAAAGCACTGTAGATCCATTGCTATTACTGTTAGGTCTAAGTCAAAAGTTATCATATTTCCTGTTAAACTCTTAATCTTATCTTGCTTTCATTCTGCTGATAGATACCGCTGTCAAAACTGTACGCAAGGGCTGCGAGTGCCAGTGTACAGAATACTTACTATCTGCAAAAATCATGAAAATAAAATTCCAAGGCCCTAGAATCATCTAGGGTCAGTCAAGTTTGCTGTCTCGACCTCAGACATACTTCACAGTCCTGGAGATAGAGGGGAGAATCAAAAGGTCTCGACAGAGGACATCTTAGAGCGCAGATGAATGTGCATTGACAGCTGTGCGTGAGCTTCTTTTAATGTAGTGGCCAGAATGACCTGTAACAGGGAGATTTCATAAGGATGCAAACTCGAATATACCAGAAAATGGCAACTCGTAGCCGAAAGCACACGGCAACATAGACAGTGCCGAGGGATACGTTACACAACCTATTAGAACGCAGCATTTAACTAATCAGACTGTGCTGTTGGTAATGCTTGCTTCCTCCTTTGGCTTTATCACCACTCTCTGCTATGCAGTTCCACCTAAATACTTTTTTCAGCTCGATTGATATTGCTGATGCATGCCCAGTCTGTTAAGATTAGTACCTTCATTTGTTCAATGGATTGGTTGTGACTCAGTTATGATTGGTGAATATTTTCTGCTCTGGGCAGTATGTCACTAAAGCAGTGGTGTAGCCAGAATGTTGATTAGGGGAGGCAAGACCTGCAAAATTTGTATGTTGAAGCAAGACCTTTTACGTAGACAGCACATGGTGATTTGGAGAGCGATGTAGCAGACCCGCGATTAACAAAAAATGGTAGCACAAAATCAAAGTGTTAATTTGACACGAACTCGGTGGCTGCTAATTAAGTGGTATTAATATATAATTTCCTCGTTGGTGACAGTCGGAGCGCTTAAGAATGGGGGGCTACCCAGATCACTGCCCTACTATAGATAGAAGAGGCAAATGTCACTTGCTTCCCTCTGGCTCCACCACTATCACCAAGACTTGCCAAGTAGATGCCAAACCATTACCTTGACATGAAGCCGTTTTAAAAAGGCCCCAACATCTTCATCCAAATGGAGTCATGTGAAAGTTTCATTTTCGGAGATGCCAGCCAATCGACACCTGTATCCGAATTGGTATAAAATTAATAGCTGAAAATGCCATTGAGTTCTTTGGCTTGAATAGAAAACCTTCTACCGTGATCATTTCTGTAAAGAATGGACCCGAGAGTGACTACTGCTGGAAAAAGGCTCAATTGTCATATAAGGAACAAGATGCTGATCCCGCCCTGCTTGGCAGACTTCGAATGACGATCTTCACACGTGGCAAGTTGGTTACTCCTCTAGTAGCAATATTTCGGATACCAGTCAAAGTAATGGGGCACTGGCTTGATGCACTTAATTTTGAGGGTGCCACCACTTAGTACCAACTGAGACTCACTGTGCTTCCAACACTAGCAGGGGCACTTCTTCTCTTGACCTGCTCATTAGCATCGAGCCCGGCTGTGAGGGTAAGAGCACAGGTACAGAGGCAGCCTCTGGCTTGGCTCGCTAATTAGTCAGCTATTCGTTTGACAAATTTGGTTAAAAGCCTCATGCTGAGAAAGGCATGACAAGCTATCCAACATTAATTAGTATCAGGATCTTTTCTGCTGGTAGCAAATAAACGACACGATTTGTCAAAACTAGTCTTCGAAATTAGCAGATGAGCCAAAAATGGTGCACTGTTTCAATATGCAAGGATGCCCGGCTTATAATTGCGTTTGATAAATGTTACCTCTATTGAGGATTGGCCTAAAAGTAAACGAAAGGGGTATATCAGTCTGCAAGATAGAAGAACCCTCCTCAGTTGGAACTTCAATATTTCCTGCCCCCACCCTCGCACGTCATTTGCACTGTACATCTAGCACTCCTTCGGTGCTGTGCAGAGATACAGCGATAAAAATGCAGTAGAACTACTCATATGCATTAGGAATGCGACGGATGCCACCACGCGTCTGACAACAATAATAGCAGTAAGAATTCTTTTATGTAACACCCTAAGAGAACAAAATTTCAATTCAGATGCTTTACAAACCTTGCTGCAAGAGAAGCAATAACCACGAGTTAACGACAAGCAAGAGGTCATGCTTAGATCGGCATGTAAAAGCTCACTAGAATACACTCAGAGTCACGGGTTAGTAGAAGAATTGGTTGGTGACTTGCACTGAATCATGTACAGCTAAGCTTGCAGAACATATTCAAGGGGGGGAATGTGTTCACCTGCGCAATACCTTTTCTTGTCAGCCTATGTCGAGTGCTGAGAAAGACTTCTAGTAATCTACTTCTCTTATGATGCTATGAACATGCTTCATCGTTAAATGCAAGTACATTTTGTTGGTCGCAAGCTTTGACAGTTTTAGTCTGCTATGCAACTCACGCTTGTCAAGTCAGTGTAGGAGAAGTCATTGCCATCAGCCAGCCAGTGTTGCATTCGAAATTACTCTGCTTCGACGGCAGCTTTAATTAGCTGCGAAGATGTGCCTCTTGCAGCGAAAGTCGGTAGCTCTCTTTCGAGGAAGACATTGGCAGTAGCATGGCGTCCGAGCAAAAGGTCATTGCAAAAGGTCACTTGCCGGTGCAATGCAATCCGGTGGGCCTGCAAGCCAACGTATGCCCACAGAGCTGAGCGCCCTTGTAATGTCTGCTGGCCCTCAGCTCGCAGAGTTGCACCCACGTGCCTCTCCTCCGACCGACTGTACCGATGTGCTCGTGCCAATCATTCACCGTCTGAATGGCCTCTATCCTAGTGTCACAGATCCTGAAGCATAGATGTCACAGTTCTTCTGATGCCGGAGCGGTATGATTTTCACCGGTCTGGAAACTCGGCCGTCTGCAGTGCACACTGCAGAGCGATACAGCAGCCTGGAGGGTGCCCCGAAAATGCTGTAACAAAGCCCGAGAGTGTGTCAAGTGTATCAGTGCCTGTGAACGGGCATAGCGAAGCTCTACATTTTGAGATTAATGTGGATGTGATCGGCATCAATATTAATTCTTTAAATAACAGAAAACCCATAGCAATCGCTCTTCATAGGAAGTGCTCAGCCACCTAGATCTGCTCCCACTACCCATCCTATGTCTGCATGCCCATAGAGTGTCCCAGGTTTGTGGAAGATCAATTGACATTAGTTATTTTCCTTTCAGAAGCCGAATATTGCTACAAAATGCAAAAGCCATTCATACCTATCCGAATGCAACCCAAGTACATTGCTGATGGCTGGCTTGGCATCATCTTTGGCAGCAAGTTCTTCTATGACTTCACGAAGCCCGAAACTTGTGACAGTACTTTTACAAACCTGTGCTCAGAGATCGATGAGCTTACTAAGGTCACCAGACAGCCTCCCACCAGTTCAGGCAAGTGGCAAGGTTGCCGTGTTTTGACATACAATGCGTGAATTGTAACGCTCAATGCAATCCCGCCGAAGGAAGAGTGCCGTGATGTGGGTGGTGACGTCAGGTGAAGACTGTCTTGATTCTGTGTGCAACTTTCTTACTAAGGAAATGTGGAGCTGTGTCTAAGACTAAGAAAAGTCAGATGTGAAATATACATTAGGGTAAAACTCCTTAGTCCCCAAGTATGCAAAACACATGATTTATTAACCCAAATGGCCTAGTACGAGCAGTATCTAGCATTTTGCCTAACTACAAATAAAATATTTTCCTACATTAGATTTCCTATTTACTGTTTCATTTGCTGAATGCTGTCAATACCAAGCTGTTTTAGTCGTTCAAACTGTCGGAAAATGCTGCTGTGACTGATAAATGACTGCTTGCTTCGAAGACATTCAATGCTGGATGACGGGAAATTTCCTTAAACTAAGCGATATTAAAACCGAACTCCTACTCATAGGACACCCCAAGCACTGGGTTGCACTAGGTGACTTTGCTCTTCTATTAGCATCATGTATTATAATACATAATTTTATAGTTCGACCGTCACCATATGCTCGGAATTTAGGTGTTCTATCGGATAACAACTTGTATTTTGAAAGATCTTTTAAGAAGGCTGCCCCAGTCAGCCATCTAATCCAAAAACTAGCGAAGATTAGGGACTGCCTACCACGGTGGCTTACTAAAAATTTAACTAGCTCCCTGATTCTTTCTAGACTATACTGCCTCAATTTCAAAAGCTTCATTCAGAAGACTGCCTCTACAGCTAGCCATCACATCCGATCCCAATCCAAGATTAGGAGCTGTCTCCCACAGTGGCTTGTAAAAAATTTAACTAGCTCTTTAGTTCTGTCTCGGCTTGATTATTGTAATTCCCTTTTGGCTGGGCTGCCAAAGAAAGCCATTATGCCACTACAGCGGACTATGAATATGGCTGCAAGGCTGGTCTTCAAGTCCCAGCGGTTTGAGCACGTGTCACCTTTGCTGAAAGAGCTAGGACGGTTGCCGGTTGAGCAAAGGATACAGAGCCAAGTTCTTCCGCTGACCCACAAGGCCTGCCACGGCTTGGCTCCTTCGTACCTAGCTGAACTGCTACATCAGTTTCAGCCTGTTCGTGCCCTCAGGTCCTGTGTGGACAATAAAGTAGCTGTCCTATTCCTCCGCTTAAAGACAGTTGGCGACAGAAGCTTTAGCTCTGCATGTCCTAGACTGTGGAACTCGCTTCCACAATTCTTATGCAACGACAACTACTCTCCTACTGCCGACTATGGCACATCTTTTTCAGCGGTCCTGAGCTGCTACTTCTATGCTATTCACTACCTCAACTGCTCTCCTGACTCTGCTATGCTTCCCACTTTCTCTTTGCTGCGTGAGACGAAGTCTGTTGGCTACCGAATGCGTACCGAAAGCCGCTTAGGCTGTGAGTGCGCTATACAAAACTCTCCTGTGTAACACCCACATGGTCTTTATGACTTTGTGGAGTTACAGACGGAGATACATTGCATTACATTACTGCTGCAATTCCGTCTTGGCTGGGCTACCAAAAAAGCCTATAAGCTTAAGGGATGAATGTGGCTGCAAGGCTAGTTAAAAAAAAGAGGTTTGATGATGGAATTACTACAAAATGCCGTGGTTCAGCCACGTGTCTCCCATTTACTGAAGGAGTTGTAATGGCTCTCGGTGGATTAACAGATACAGGGCAAAATTCTAGTTCTGACCCACAACGCCCACTATTGCTTGGCTACTTCATGTGTAGCTGAACTGCTGCATCACTTTCAGCCGCCTTGTTTCCTCAGGTCCTCCATAGACAATAAATAAGCTGTTTCATTCCTACTCTTAAAGACAGTTGGCGTCAAAAACTTTTGGTTCTGCTGGTCCTAAACTCAATTCCACAATTCTTACTCACCAGCATCTAATCTCCTGTTGCCTATTGAGGCGCTTCCTTTCCAGCAATCTTTAGCTGCTACTTCCATGCTGCTCACTTCCTTGACTGTCCTCCTGAGTCAGCTGTACTTCTTACTTTTTCTTTGTTGCATGAGATTAAGTCTGTTAGAGTTGCACATCAAAATCTGCTTAAGCTTCGAGTGTGCTAAAGAGAATTTTCCTGCATTACACCCACTTGGTCTTTTTTTGGCTTTGAGGAATTACGGGTGGAGATACAATGCATTACAGTTAGGTCCTAAGGATTGAACCTCGCACATGCCAATCAAGCCATTATTCGATAGTCTCAGCCCAGAGCTGCTAAGTTACTTTCACTTCACGATCCAGTGGACTCGAGCCCTGAAGCAGGCAACCGAAAGCTGAAGGTGAAACTCGCAAGGGCTTTTCTGCAGGCTCTATTGAGGCTTGTTTTCCCCACTCATGCTTGCGACAACTTACCTCATCGTAACAGGCTGATCTTAATCGTCTTCTCTTTGCACGAGCAGTTGGCATCAGCAACTAGATCAACTGTGTCAGCCCTGGAGCAGCTCGATGCTTACGTCTGAGCAGCGATGTCGACCCGTGTAGAGATTAATTGAAGGTCGAATAAACTTGTGCAGTCCAGCAGGCAGTGATTAATAGTGGTATCGGGCATTGCAGGCACACCAGTATGCCGCAGTTAGTCCTTAACTTGACCACAAGATTGGCTTCATCTCTTGGAAATGTTGCAATGCACAGCGATTAGTATAGGAGCTGTGATGACCCCACTTTCAACCATTCTCCAATGTCGTCTACGACTGCAGCTCTCGGTTGCTAGCTGAGAGGCTTAAGCAGCACGAAGAAAAAGCAATAATAAAAAATGTGTGTAGCATCTTCAGAGAAATGAATCTCTAAGTACTTCATATATTTTAGAAAGTAAAGATCATAATGTCTTTTGTACAGCCTTGCAAGACAACCGAATGTTTATCCAGGCACTCTACAACTTGCTGCAAAGAACCAATAACCGAGTGTTAATGACAATCAGGGTATCATGCGTAGAGACGTATGGAAAGGCATATAAGAAGACACTAGTTAGGGCCACCAGTTAGTAGGACCCCTAGTTAGTAACATGCACTGAAGCATGCACAGGTAAGCATGCAAAGCACTCGGGCAATACTAGACAGGTTCGCTGTGGCATTGGGAAAGCTGGGCGGAGCAGCTGCGTCTTTAGCTGTGTGACTTACTTGCAAATGATGCAAAGTCAACGCAGGTGGTGACAGAAACCAGAACGGAATTCTAGACTTTTAGAGCATATGGACTAAATGCCTCATCACTAAAAGACTTCAATTTCGTTCGAGGAACTGTGACTAATGGAAGCCGAGGAGCAGGTGGTGTGAGAGCACACTGGAGGAGCAATGAGGTCGGATAGGTAGGTTGGTGCTTGTGATTAAAGTGACCTGTAGATCACTCTGAGGATCCTCTTTCTGATTAAATGCTTGATAAGTAGCCATTAAAGCTCTGACGGAAGTGTTGTGCTGTGGCAGCTATCCCATTGACTGCAGACCAGATGAGCTGCTGAGCTTTACGCCAAGGTAACTAGTTAGCAATAACATGCATACACAATTCCAGCAAGCATGGGTAAGCACATAATAGACAACTAGTGGGAATGGATGAGCAAATGCCACAGGGAATATGCAGGCTTGTGGCTTCTCCCTAAACGTGGTCAAGTCAGGAGATGTCGTGACGTCAGTCGAGAATGGGTTCCAGACATCGGGAGCATATAAACTAAAAATACTGTTTCAAAAAAAGATGTGTAGTTGGTTAGAGGCACAGCTATACGACTTGGGTCAGAATATTGGGTGTTGCCTAGCCTGATTGGAAAGTAGTTCAGATAGGTAGGCTGGAGCACAAGAATGGAGGTACCTAAAAATGATTGACAAAACCTTACACCCGATGCATTGCTTAATTATGAGCAAGTGCAATTCGGTTAGGGGTGGTGTAATGTGGCAGTTGCTGCATTCAGCATAGAGCAGCATAGCCGCAGAGTTATGCACTCACTGGAAGTCCCTCAACTTCTCAATGGCCGGTGTCTCCTTATGGAACAAAATCCGACTCACTTTCTAAGGAGTGCGTTTCTTGCAGATAAGTCTCACATCACTGTTTCAGTGGTTGCACATGCACTATGGAGTGATTGGCTGGCAGGTTATCTTTCTCAAGGTTCCGACAGCCGCTAAAATAATTTTCATTGAGGCGGATGGATGGAAAATAGTGCAGCGATTGAGAGGTAGAGATCGAGCTTGCTGGGGCAGCTTTTAAGAGTTTGAAGGAGCGTGGCTCTGTTTAAAATAATAGCAGCTGAGCCTGTGGCATAGATTCAATAAAAGAACTCTGTCTAAATGTCGGAACTTGTTCGTGACTGCGACCTGAAGACCTCGGCTGATCACGTTACGGCATTAAATGACACAAATGCTCAGATGCTTTTACTTACTTTCTCTGGCTAAACTAAGGACCAGATTGCTCGAGCTTACGACAAAGTAAGTTCCAATTAAAAGATAGCTGAAAAAACTTACTAGGACTTTCTTTAGCTGTATAGGTATTCATATGTAATTCATTTGTATAGCACCTTAAGAGAACTTAATCTCTATTCAAACGCTTCACATATGCCATGGGGCTTGAGCCCAATACCTCGGCCATCAAATACATTCACCTTTAACCTTGTCGGGCGAGCACCTCAACCACTGGGTCAAACCAGCTCAGCAACTAAATGCTCGTAGAAAGAAAAGTCTGCGTGTTTAGAGAGGCGTGAATCGGGGAATGACTTTATGTATGATTAATTATATCAGTGAAAGCAATGTATAAAAGCTTATCTTAAGCTCACTAAGCATTGCATAAGTTCCATGAAGTATCTAAAGGATAACCACGTAATGATATTCAAACCTAAATGATAAATCGCCAGCAGTGTAAGTGGAACTCAGCACCCGAGGATGGAGCCTGCAGATGCTCAACATTGGAGGCGCAGGAAGCTGTATCGTTTGGCTGTCTTGTGGATTTAACCCTAATAATAATAATAATAATAATACATTTGATCTAGTTCCCTCACGGAACTCAATCTCTTTCTAGGCACTTTACATTTGCTGCGATTCGGCAGTCAAATTGCATGCAGATTCGATGCTTACCATGGTCGCTAGGGTCATCTATCGATGTAGTATATTAATTTGAGGTTTCCATGTAGTATTATCCTATATCTGTTCATACTCTTCTTAGATATCTTCCTAAAAATTTAGATTTTCTGTGAAAATTGCTGTACACAAAAAATACTAAATGATTTAACAGCCTCTTTTGTATAGCGACAGAAGAGCCTTTACGGCTATCACCACCACACCACTTGCAGTGGCGATAAAGGATCGCCCACCACAGGATTCGAACCCACGACATCGGGGCTGAGATCGCTAAAAGTAACCGCATTACCTAGTGAGTCATCACGGCTCACCATTATAGCTAGTCCGAGATCTTGTCGGAGATTCTGCTGCTAGCCAGCTACTCACAGCTACAGATATGTACAGCTATAGCTACTCGCGAATCTGCTGCCTTTCCCAGTTTAAGCCCATGTGTCACATCTGAAGGACAGTAACACTGGTCTAGTCGTAGCAGGGTCGCTGCGACTTTCGTATTAAAGACCTCTTGAATGCCACTTTCTTGCAAGGATTTCGCATTTGTAATTTGCATACACCGTTGCATGTTTCCTGTTGGCCTTAGCACAGTTTCACACCAATGTGTTACTCAAAATTGGGGATTTGTTTCTTCAATCGACATTGTACACGTGTCTCTGAAAACTGTAGAGTTACCAATGGTAATCCTCTCGGGACAATAAGTTCCCTGTTCTCTGAGGGCGCTTTATCGAGTGCATTATTATTATTATTATTGTAGCTGTACCTTTGCTCAATTAGATACTGTTGGTGTTATAATTTTTATGCTATTTTAAAACCTCCACAATTTTTATGCAGTGGCATCCTCTCTACCACTGCCGACTCGGACACATCCTTTCCAGCCGTCCTGAGCTTCTATGCTACTTACTTCCTCGACTGCCATCTAGACTCATCTGTGCGTCTCACTTTCTCTTCGTTACATGAGATTCTTTTGGCTGCTTTACGTGCATAGAAAGCCTCAGAGGCTTCGAATGGGCTTTAGAAAACTCTTCAGCATAGCATGGACTTTGCTGGTATGGTATTGTTGAGTTATAAGCTACAGCAGAATCCAGTTTTCTTGTACAGTGTGCTCTAAAAACTTAATCGATTATCATTTGGTACTAGGTACTACTCAAATCATCAAACCACCGATGGACACACCTCTTCATGCAGGATTACCAGCCCGGGGAGTGGACACTGTTGAAGGTACTACGACCAGCACGCTGGCAGCAAGAAGCTGGACTGAAGAAGATGTCCGGAAGTGGTTATCTCAGCACGGACTGCAGAGCAGCTCTAGCAGGTAGAAAAAGAAATATGCTACACAACTCTGTGATCATGCAGGCATGCAGTAACATTCAGCTCTCTAACTACAGCCAGAACTTGCCAAGTGCTGACCTCGTGTTTTTGAGTTATACTAGCTTTTGGCTCACTTCAAATTACCGACATTTTCATAGTTAGACGAATAGAAACAAATATCTTACGCAGACCTAGAGATAATAACTACTGTGGCTTCATGCGGTGTGTATGTAGATAGTTAAAAGGGTGCTAACAAGAGCATTTTGCATTTTTTTTTTTTATTTAGAAAAACCAGTCAGCTGATATATGCAAAGCAGTTTTGTCTAAATATGGTAAATAACTAAGAAATTGAACTAAGCTCAGCGAGAGTAGAAATGTGTATATAAGAAGCCTCGTCTGGTGATGCACGAAACACCATCATAACAAAGTAAAACAGGAGAAACTGTGGATGCAGGAATGAGGCTCAGGCTGACCTGGCATTTATTTGTATGGTTATTTAATCATAATAACTATAATACACTTGATAAAGTGCCCTCAGAGAACTCAATCTCTCTCTAGCGCTTTATAATTGCTGCAAAGAAAACACAATCGAGTGTTAGATCCTGTAATTGTCGCTATACCCACGGTAACCTGTCTTATGATTTTGTAGGTGCATATGATTCATTGAAAAATATGTTTACATATATTAAAAATCGTTTCGTTTTGAGATATTTTTTCATTTTTGAGTTTAAGATTTAAGTTTTGTGATTGGTAGTTTATGATTAGTATTAGGGTTTATTCTTTAGTGTGTATGCTTCGGTTTTGTGTACTTTTTCCGGATCAAGGTTTAGGGATTTTAACGTTAAGGTTAAAGCGGTTGCTTTTCACGATTTCGGGACCGAGGTTGAGAGTTCGATCCTGCAGTGGGATATCCTTAATCGCCACTGCAAGCGGTGGATATAGCCGTAAAGGCTCTTCTGTCGCTATACAAATGAGGCATCTCCTGACCTGACCACATTTAAAAAGAAATTAAAAATGCACTTATTTATGGCAGCATTTAGTGGGTCCCTGTGAATCGTTCTTTATGTGCTAATGCGTGATGACACTGTGCATGCTGTCACTAACCAAACTTAGATGCTGACTCTGTGCATCAGCATGCACAGTGTCCTGACGCATTAGCACATAAAGAACAAATCACAGGGACCCACTAAATGCTGCCATAAATTAGGGCATTTTTAATTTCTTTTGAAATGTGATCAGGTCAGGAGATGTCGTGACGGAAGTCGGGAATGAGTTCCAGGCTATGGGAGCATACGAACTAAAGGCACGGTCTCCAGAGGATTTGAGGTTTGTACGAGGTATAGGTAAACAGTTAGATTCCGAAAAGCGGGTGGTACGATGCTTAGCCTGGTGGGTCAGTAGATCTTTTAGGTAGGCTGGAGCCAAAGAATCAAGGGACATAAAAGTAAGTGACAAAACCTTTAAGTCGATGTGTTGCTTGACTGGTAGCCAGTGCAGGTCGGTGAGAAGTGGTGAGATGTGGCAACTGCGACGCTCACGACAGACAAGCATAGCTGCAAAGTTTTGAACCAGCTGTAATCGCTTGATTGCACAAGCCGGTAGACGGGCAAGCAGTGAGTTACAGAAGTCAGGACCGGATGTCACAAATGCAGGGACCAACTTTGATGTGGTATCCTTGTCTAAAAAAACCCAGATTTTAGAATATTATGTAGCTGAAAGTAGGCAGACATTATTGTGGAGCTGACGTAGTCGTCTAAAGAAAGGTCACTTTGGAACACTTTTGACATCTAGATTTAGTGTAGATTCAACAGGAGATATGCTGGCAGAGCCCATTTTGAGCGTTAGCTTTTTCCAATTTCTTTTCACACTAGGTTGTCCATAACAAGTAAGTTAATTGTATCATCATTCAATTTAAGAATGTTTGCTGCCACCCATGTGCGCAATGTCATTGATACATGCAGCAAGGGAGTTGAGAGAATTCGATGTGGTCGAGTGCAGGGTTGGATCAAAGCATAGGTACAACTGAGTGTCATCCGCATAGACGTGAAAGCCTAGATTGTGCTTGGCAATCACATCGGCAAGAGGAAGAGTATAAACCGTGAAAAGAACCGGACCAAGCACGGACCCCTGATGTACCCCATATTTTAGAATTTCCATCTTATGATCTTTGTCCATTCACATCAATGCTCTGGGATCTCCCACTGAGATAGGACCTGAACCATCTTGGTCGCAAAAGGCTAGTACCATGACCGGGGTAGTCAAAGGCAAGCATCTTAACCCCTGGGTCAAACCAGGGCATCTTGGTTTTACCATTCATGCCCGATTGTTTTCCTAAGGATTGATTAGGAATGCGTTGTTATTAAAATGTATTTGAACAGCTGTGAGCAGTGCCAGTTTATTAGTATTTCATATTATTTGTTATCCGTAGCATAGTTATAATATGGAAACTGCTTATACGTGCACGTGTATGTGACCTGCGGCACCATACCACCGATCTGGTATAGGCAATTTGTCATAGCTGGATGGCTGAAAGGTAGTCGATTTACCGAACTTGTGTAGACGGAAATAGTCCGTGTGACGCCATTTTTCCTGTAGCTTTCAATTACTCAGTATACATTAAAACAACTTGTAGATGTACAGGGGTGTATATATAGAATATGCATGTATATGTATATATGTGTGTGTATGTGTGTGTGTGCGCGCACTCGCACGTGTGTGTGTAATAATAGTTTAATGTATATTTGCAGTTGTAAACATTTAAAGTTACATTTTCAGCTGTGCATATGTTCGTGTAAATACCTAACGTAAAGGTCAATGAGCTGATTCAAAAACCTCATTTTATATTTCGGCAGAAAAGCCTTAGAGGTTATCATTCTCGCTTACCTGCTACAGAGCCCGACCCCACGACCTCGGTAATGAAGTGCAAGCACTATTTAACTGCATATATGTAAATGAGTGTATATGTATGTAGCAGTATATATGTAATCGGACATTTAATAAAGTGCCATCGGCGCGTTAACGTTACTTTCGTCTTGTTGTGCTTGTTAATTTCATCCTTCTCGGAAAAAGTACACAAAACCGAAAAAATACTATCTGATTTAACAGACTCTTTTTGTATAGCAACAGAAGAGCCTTTACGGCTATCACCACCGCTTGCAGTGGCGATAAAGGATCGCCCACCGCAGGATTCGAACCCGCGACCTCGGGCCGAGGTCGTGAAAAGCAACTGCCTTACTCTGTGAGCCATTACGGCTTTAGATAGGTTTGACTAATGCCCGACAATACATACGGCTCCCCGCTGCCGCCAAAGGTTTCCAAATGTAACTTTCTTCTTCGTTTATAGGTTTGATGGCATGAGCGGCGCCCACATTGTTGAAATGCAACGAGCACTCCTTCTTGCACCGACCTATTTTTACAATCTGCTTGACCAGAAGCTAGGAATGTCATTGAAGGAAACCATGACTTTCACAATGATTCTTCGAGAACTGACTTGATATGAAGGGGCTACTTCAAGCAGAATGTCAGTCCAACTAAAGAATTCGGCAGAAGCAGTCTGTAGCATGTGATCACCAGATCGGATCTTGTTAATCTCTTATTGATATCTTAAGATGTTGGTAGATTTTGATTTATAGCGGCACGGAAGATTTATATGTTATACTGTGTTTTATTTGTATTAAACTCGTTAATAAAAATGTCCACTTAGTGTACATATATGGATACATACATATACCGACGGTATGTATAGCTATTTTCTTCTAGGCGAGAGTAATGTGGTCAAATTTGCAACCTACCCAGATCATTGGTTCAAGTCCTACGGTAGGCAGTCTTTTATTGTCCACCGAAAGCCGGAGAGGGGTTATAGCCAAAAAGGCTCTTCTGTTGCTATATAAATGCAGTTGCTAAAGCAGCCGACATTTACTTTCCTTTTCGTGCACTTAATCGCTGGCTCGTTGAGATGGCCCTGTATGATGTTTCTGCCAAGCAGAGTTCATTCGAAGCTCTCGCGTTAGAAGAATTAGGAATGATGAATGTAATAATCTCAGGCCTTAATGTTCGAGAGACCCCATAAGCATTTGATTATCTGAGGATAGTCTCAAATTCGAGCAGAACTTATACCAGAGCGGCCGGCCTGGTCCTGTTCTATGAGTGAACTTTAGAGTATTCGAGTAAACTGCCCGCGAATACTGCGACTGAGTTCAATAGTAACCATCTGTTTCTTTCGTGCAGATGAAACTGCTTAATGATTCGCTTGCAGTGTTTACAGATGTGAGCCCTGTCAGTGTCAGTTGCCTGCCTGGCTTTGATGTCTAGCACTTGTCACTTGTTATGTCACTTTTAACCCTTTGACTGAAACCCATACCTTTTTGACAAGTTTAGACAGTAGCAGCCGCGAAGTAATTCTCATGTCATTTTACGATACTGCGACCTGCCTGAAAGCCGTCTCTCTGCAGATGGCAATCTTGAACCTTTGGGACTGCTCCAAGTTTACTTAAGGCGAAAACATTTCTTCTCAGTACCACTCGCCTTTTATATTTTGCTATTGTTTATGTGCACTAATGCATCGTGGTGAGAGCACGTGTTCTTCTATCACCAGTCGCTAAACATATGAGCTACCCGTCCCGAAGCAGCATACGGCGACCAAGTGGACGAACCCCATTATAGTCAATACGTGTGCCCTTTACCGTTCAAGTTCGATTGACCGGCCTTGGATTTCGATTAACCGTATTTTGGCCTCTGTGAAATGTAAAGTATGTGGGTATTACTACTCAGGAGATTTGTGTATAGTCCACTCACAGCCTAAGCGGCTTTCAGAACGCATTCGGTAGCCAACAAGGCTTAGCAATCGCGCCAGATTCGGAAAGTATTCAGTTAAAAATTGAAACAGGCTACGTCACTCATAGAACCTAAGTACTAGCTCTCTGCAAGTAGCTTTCGTTGGCTTAAATACCATCCACAACTGTTGTCTTTCTTAGGACAGCACGCTTTACGTCGTTGACAGTAGATGAATAGAACACATCTACGTTCAGATTTACTAGGGTGAGGAAGTTTACTTTGATTCGATTGGATGTCTATTCACACTGTTCAAACTAATTGGATAACCATATAACAGAGAAATGCATGAATATTACTGGATGTATGGCACTTGTCGCAGATATATTTTCTCAGCAAATCGCCGATCTCCCTGTCACCAGTGACACGTAAAACAAATATCGATGTGATAGTTTATTCTGCTGGGTAGCCGCAAAGACAACGGAACTACGTATAACGCTTAATTTTTGCTTATGCGCGTCCTTCTTTAAGCAACAGAGAAAATTGTCTTTCAGATCTTCATAAAAATTTAGGTAGTTTCTCAGTGGCCTTGCCACACTTAAGCTTGCAAGGTAAATAAAAGATCGAAGTGACAAGTGGCAAAAAAAGATCGAAGTGGCAAATTAATGTGATGACAAAGAAAATATGTTTCGAGTGATGGACACTACAAGCCATGGACTAGCGAATCTCACTTATCCTCAATCGCACTCTCTTCAGCATAGAATGTGGCATGCCACAGCAATGTCTTATAGCCATTTCGCGACAGCCGGACATGTTGGCCTACTGCCTTGTTAGGAAGCATACCAACCTAAAAGTTGGTTACGACAAGCAAGGGCCTTCGAACCTGATCCTATAACATTGCAACATAATATGAAACATGTTTCATACTTTCTCGCACAACTAAAAGCCACAGTGCCCTGACCGGATAATAAGCTGGTTTTGTCCAGTGGTTAAGGTGCTCGCCCCGACCAAGGCCTGGCTGAGGTCGTGGGCTCGAGCCCTGAGGCATATGTGAAGCGCCTGAATAGAGATTAAGTTCTCTTGGGGCGCTATACTAATGAATTATTTATTATTATTATTAAGCTCTTATTCGGAGTCCTTGTCATAATTAAGAAGATGGGTCTTAATACGAGTTGTATCACATCATCTTTCCAGCCCATCGTACATCCTGACGCCCACTGCTACTGTCATTGACCGGGCCAATGGCATGCGTTAGGTTCGCTGCTGGCTCTGTGCAAGGAAGCATTGCATGAGCGCCGATGCACGCTAGAGTCGATCCCACAACTAGACGAAATAAAATTATTCACATTCGACCGGGAATGGTAATTACAAGGGGTAAAGTCTGTGTTGAACTTGAACGATATGCGATCCCGCATCCCCAAATTTGCTCTAGATGCGATCGGTAGATGATGAACAACAGTGAATAGCATCTTTTCTCAGCTAAATTCAGCAGATTAGTTACCTTTGCAGCCGAGAAGGAAGCATTTTCTGATTAACTAGCAACGAAAGGGTATTTTAAATCCAACCAGTGAAGGGCTGTTAATTTTCGTTTTACATATTAAGGCAAACTTTCAAGTTATCTTTCGAAAGGTAGTAAGTTTGCAGGGCTTTTCTAGAAAAACGGCAGTCGCAAGAACGAGAGGAGTGGACCGCCAATTAGGCACCTCTGATTCTGACCTATCCCTCCCCCCCCCCCCGCGATAAAATGCTAGCCAGCCTCATCTGGCTGGGCCATCGATCATTCGACCACGGCTTGAAGCAAGCATTTAAGGTTGGCTGCTGCTGCCTCTCTGTAGGACCCACTTCTGGCCGGTCAGCTAGCGCTGTGGAGCCGACGAGCCGGTCTATGCTGCAGGAGGCTGGCTGGCCTGCCTACTGGCACAAGGGCAGCGCAGTTCTATCAGCTGGCGCCCGCCAGGTTCGGATTTCATGGAGGCGGGGTCCGCCATCTGCCTACGCCTCCGCGAGAGATCTTCATGGGCTTTCCGTTGAGCAAGAATTCAGTTCATTGCACCTCTGACTCAGGGTTCGGGACGGCATGCAGTGCAGAACTCTCTGAACGTTAGGATCCAACTAGCAAACTGTTCCGGCCTCCGACCTCACCCAGACGGTGACGAATAAGTCTGCTCCTTGAACACCAGCCCAGCGCTCCAATCGCCACCTAGGTACGGACGCATTGGGACTGAGTTCGGAGTTCTAAAAATTCGTGTCGCTCGAAGCCTTATCTAAGAGGGACTGCGAGCTCGGTTTTAGTAGACATAACTTGAACTACAGAGTGCGAAGCCAACACCAAGCCCCCTGCGTAGACACAACTACGCCGCGATGAATATATGGTCCTTTGTTTGATACAGAATGGACAGACGATGTGAAAGACATGGCAGCTTTCGTAGAGCTTCTGTCTACGTAGGCTTGCACGGTGAGACATAGAGTATTCATGAGGAATTAATATTGATCAACTCCAGGATTGGCCTTTAGGATAATGAAGTAGCTCCAACAAAGTGCTATGTTGCAGCTGTTTGCATCATACTGGAGTTATCAGACAGGGCTACAGGCGAGCGAAGCAGCGCGGATCTCAGCACCAGCAAATCTTGAGGTAAGAAGGCTCCAGAATCCTGGTCTCTCGAGCTCAGCGAGCCAAACTTACTCAGGCTAATTTGTAACTCTACTCCATGTGCAAGTTGAAAGCGTGCGTATGACTTTTAAACACTATATTTTGACTCTAAATATGCTCAGGTCGCGACTTTAACCAACGTGTACTGCAGGAACCCCGTATGCAGCATAGACGTGCGCCGCTGGAACGTAAGGAGAAAGGTATAGGTAGCAGCGAGTAGGTTTATACGACCTATAGTAAGATTAGTTTCACTTTTTCACATTCGAAAAGCCGTCTCGTCACGTCCTTTATATTATTTTACATCATTACCCATTAGTTTAATTATTTAGTGGGACTTCTTATAAACGAAACTTGCCAAGGCCGGCGTTCCAACTCTCCTTCGCTCCCTCACAGCCACAGCTCATCCCCGTGGGTTGGCGGGAGGAGACCTATCTAAGCGGAGATCTGAAAAAACTAAGGTACCATGCTACGGAGTGCGCGCAGAAATCGCCAGGTCCTGTGGTTAACATGGATGCTCTCAGATGGTACCAAGTAAAAAAAAAACAGAAAGGCCTCTTCCGCCCTCCCCAGCGCAGCTATGTAACCTTCACCTTATCACCGGGTCCAATCGTCTTGTAGCGTCCTTGGTGATCATGGTGCACGCGCTGGGCTGGATATGCCAGTAGACGCGAAGTTAGCGTCCCCCCACCCCAAGCATTCCTCTGAATAATACTGCACTCCACCACTACACGAGGCAATAAAATTGCGTCAAGCTGCATTTACAGCGCATTTTCTCTTAAGGAAATGAATATCTCAAGCAAGAGTTTTGGCTTATGGCAGCGGGACTCAAAAGTCATGCTAGTCCCAGCTTATGAATGCGAGTAGCTGTCGGCTACAGCTGCAGCCAGCAGGGCAGGGTATGTCAAAGCTACCTTTAGAATTCTGAAGTTTTTACTTCACGTGAAGCATGCTGAGCTAGTAGAGATAATAATTATGGAATTACTTTACCGCAGATTCCTTGCGTGTAGTCTTCGGGATCCGAAGGAATCTCAGCACAGAAGTGTCTGTCGCGACAGCGCCACTACATTAATTCACGCAGGAAATTAGGATGCAATAAGTATAAAAATATGATTAAATTTTATGTCAAAGATTTTCGTGTCAAAATTCGTCCCGATGGGTCCCACGCCGTAAGCCAGAAGCCAGAGCCTCGCCAACCAATTGCTGAACAATGCGCAGCGTAGCTGCGCGAGTCGGCATCTGTGCTAACCCGCTTGTGACCGGCATACGTCGAGATAGCTCTGAATACCAACTCTATTCCATATGATATTGACCTCAAGGGCCCACTGGAGCGTATCTTTTGGAGCTCGCCGCAAGTGACTTTTAACTCCAGTCGCTACGTCCTGCTTGGAAGCCGGCCACCTGTTGCCCTCGCACTATTTACATACTGGGCTTACCCAGTGGAGGTAGCATCTAGCTTGCAATGACGTATGTATTTGCGTCTGCTGCTCTATGAGGATTGTCTTGAGCGTTACTGCGTTGCTTTCTTGTCCTGCTTCAGCTGTCTGAGGCACTAGCCTGCTATCGAGCCGTGACCCGTACGTGACGCGGTGGCTCTCGCTGCGACCTGGGAGCGATGAAGAGAAAGGCTGACGGTGCTAAGCAGTCGCCTATGGAGGTAGGTTTCAGCAATTGCTTCGGCTAAGCGTCAGAGCCTGGCCAGCCACAGTCCACTGACAAAGCGTCTACAGAGTCTAACCTTGTCCTGCCCTGTCTCTGACAAACTCGCTATCTGCATGCACCTCCCCACCCGCAGCCAGCTTCAGCCTACTTTCCATGAATTGTTTAATTCTTGGGTCGACTGTTTGGTCTCAGAGACACTCTATCCAACGTTGCATATCAAGCAAGATGAAAGCTATCACTCAAGGTGTAACTGGATTTGAACACTCCTTAGTGTTTCAGCTCTGCTAGAGGAGTTCAAATCATTCGCCCTAGTTGAGGCAAAATATTTCCAGTCGTTTCTCGATCATTTATTGGCGACTTCGCGTTATCGAAAAAAGGTCGCAACGTCTGGCTTTTTATAGCTTATAGATCATGTTCTCCTTTACTGGTGTAACATAAAATGTACCTACTTGCTGATTGCACTCGTGCGGTGGTGTGTGTTCAATCCGTTCAATGTGTCATCAAGCAATGCCTTGTATTATATCCAATGTCTTATATCTGCGTTTCCTGATCTATACTGTTGTCCTGACCTTGCCCTCCACCGTCTTCTTCTCTTACTCATCCTCCCTCTCCTCTTTCTCTTCCTCCTCCTCTTCCTCTTCCTCCACCTCCTCCTACACATCTGCACCTTCTCTTCCTTCTACTCTTCCTCCTTCTCCACTTCTCCTCTTCTTCATCCTCCTCATCTTTCTCCCCTCCTCTTCCTCCTGTTCGTCCTTTTTCAATTCCATCTCGTCCTCATTTCTTTTTTCTAGTACTCCTCTTTCTCTCGTGTGTCCCCTCTTTCACTTCCTCCTTCTCCTCCTCCTCTTCCTTCACTTCCTCATCTCCTCCTTCCTCCTCCTCGTCTTCTTCGTCATCCTCTACCTCCTCCTCTTCCTCCTCCTCCTCCTTCTCCTCCTCCTTCTCCCCTCCCATTTTTTCGCTCTTCCTCCTCTCCTCTCCTTGTATCTCCGTCTGTAACTCCACAGAGTCATAAAGACCATGTGAGTGTTACGCAGGAGAGTTTTTTATAGCTCACTCACAGCCTAAGCGGCTTTCGGTACGCATTCGGTAGCCAACAGACTTCGTCTCACGCAGCAAAGAGAAAGTGGGAAGCATAGCAGAGTCAGGAGAGCAGTTGAGGTAGTGAGTAGCATAGAAATAGCAGCTCAGAACCGCTGAAAAAGATGTGCCATAGTCGGCAGTAGGAGAGTAGTTGTCGTTGCATAAGAATTGTGGAAGCGAGTTCCACAGTCTAGGACCTGCAGAGCTAAAGCTTCTGTCGCCAACTGTCTTTAAGCTGAGGAAAGGGACAGCTAATTTATTGTCCACACAGGACCTGAGGGTGCGAACAGGCTTAAACTGATGCAGCAGTTCAGCTAGGTACGAAGGAGCCAAGCCGTGGCGGGCCTTGTGGGTCAGCGTAAGAACTTTGCTCTGTATCCTTTGCTCAACCGGCATCCATCCCAGCTCTTTCAGCAGAGGTGACACGTGCTCAAACCGCTGGGACTTGAAGACCAGCCTTGCAGCCATATTCATAGTCCGCTGTAGTGGCATAATGGCTTTCTTTGGCAGCCCAGCCAAAAGGGAATTCCAATAATCAAGCCGAGACAGAACTAAAGAGCTAGTTAAATTTTTTACGAGCCACTGTGGGAGACAGCTTCTTCTCTTCCTTTCTTCCTTGTCCTCTTCCTCATGTGCTCTCATCCGTGCCCTTTGAATAAATAAATACGAACTAGGTAGGCACCACTTCTAGCTCAGGGGTCTTACTAGACTGGCTATCTATTCCAATTGGGCTTTTTATACCTCGATGACGATACCAGCCAATGGATTCTGGTAAGTCTTCTCTCTTTCTCTCTCTCTCTCTCTCTCTCTCTCTCTCTCTCTCTCTCTCTCTCTCTCTCTCCACAAACCACGTCAGAGCAATGGCATCTTGACGGCTTATCGTTACCATGTTTGATGCTGTTTAAATCCTGTCATATTGGTTTTTTACTCCTCTTTGTCAATCTGCCTCGTCTGTCTACCAGTCTGCCTAGCCGTGTTTGCATACCTGATTATCGATTTTTGCTATCTGTAAATTTTCTACTTTCTTTTGTTTTTTCTAATGCAGGTGAGATTCCTACTTCCCTGCCAACTTGCTCTTGCATCTATCGTGCTCAGTTCTACTTTCTCACCTAGAATTGGGTGCCCTTGACCTCTGTCAGGTATGCTAGTCACGCCTTGACACATTTGCTGATGTTAATCAAGCTTTGGCAAGGTGTTGATATTTCTGCCTTATATAGTGCCACAGCAGCAGCCCAGTAGTGCTTTGGTTCTACCAAGGCTACTGATTATAATAACCAGAATGAGAATCAAAATAAGGCATGTGTGCAGCACCTTAAGAGAACTAAATCTATTGCTTAGCACTTTACATATGCTGCAAAAGAAGCATGTCAATTGGTTAGTGATAAATGCACACTGTCAGCTCAAACAAGCATACCAAGGACAATTCGTGCGCACCCTGTTAATGCTTTGAGCAACGGGTACGTTTTTTGCTTCTTTTTAAATATCAGCCTATGGATGGCCTTACATCAGTCGGGAGCAAGTTACAGGCTTTGTGAGTATACAAACTCGATGCACGGTATCCAATAGATTTGATGTTGGTTTGAGGCACAGCTAAACGACTTGAGTCGGAAGACCTGTTGGTCGATGCTTAGTATGATTGGAAGTATTCCTGGTAAGTTGGCTGGAGCAAGAGAATAGGAGGACCTAAAAGTGAGTGACAATATCTTGAAGTCGATATTCGGCTTGATGAGAGCCACTACAGGTCGATAAGAAGTATTGCAATTTGGAAACTGTGACGCTCACGACAAGCCTAGCTGTAGAGTCATGCACCAACTGCAGGCACCTGATTGAAACTTCCACACAGTCTCCCTACTTCTGCTCCTATCTGAGACACTGGAGTGAGTAGTGGCAGACCAAAGCAACTCGTACATTGAAACTTCAAACCTAGCAAGTAAGTTCCAGTCTGTGTTAGAGCTAATCACTCCACTGAGTCAGCATTGCTTCGGATATATTACGACCTTGTCAGGAGTGCAGACTTAGGTAGAGTCTCTATACCTGTCTTGTTGATCGTCCGACAGAGTTTAATACTATTGATTATCAATTGCTTCTCGGTGGGCCCTCTCGTCTCACCGAGGCTTCGCTGGTACTGATCTACAATGGTTTAGGCTCCATCTCAGCAGGAGACTTCAGAGCATTAATGTCAACTAGCAAAAGTCATCTGATTAACCCCTAAAGTACAGTGTACCACAAGGCTGTGTGCTTGACGTACTTCTTTTCGCAATGTATACTCTTCCTCTTGCCGATTTAATCGTTAAGTACAATTTAGTTTTTCATTTCTATGCAGTTTATGTGAAACTCTACCTGTATGCTTCGAGCCCTCGAAGTCTTACAGCAGGGCAAACTCGTTTAACTCCTTGCTGCATGTATTGCTGACATTTGCACCTGGATAGTAGCAAACCTTCTCAAATTTAATGACGATCAAATCAACTTGGTGCTACTTCAAAATTTGAAAACTTAACCCTCTGAATTAGCTCTGACAGCATACCTCCTTTAGAAAATGCGCATAATCTGTATGTTATGTTCCAAAGAGACATTTCACTATACGACATTATCAGCTCCAAATTCGAGTCTACATACTTTCAGCTATGTAAGATTTCATGCATTTGGGCATGCTTAAACAGGCATATCATATCCCAGTTGATCCATACATTTGTGACTTCCCGTCCCAACTTCTCTAACTCTCTGCTTTCTGGTCTACTGACCTGTGCAATCAGGCGTTTACAGCTGGTGCAAAACTCTGCAGCTAGGCTTGTCTGTCGTGAGCGTCGCAGCTGCCACATCACACCACTTCTGGCCGACCTGCACTGGCTCCCAGTCAAGTAACGGATCGACTTAAATTTTCTGTCACTCACTTTTAGGTCCCTTCATTCTTTGACTCCAGCCTACCTATCAGATATACTCCCCCACCGGGCTTAGCATCGCACCACTTGCTTTTCGGAATTTAATCGTTTATCTATACCTCGTACCAACCTCAAATCTTTTGGAGACCGTGCCTTTAGTTCGTATGCTCCCAAAGCCTGGAACTCGCTCCCAACTGAAGTCACAAAATCCCCCGACTTGGCGAAATTTAAACACATGCTGAAAATGCACTGTTTCCTCACAACATTTGCGTGGTCCTTTTAATTGTCTTTTGTGTGCTTAAGCATACTGACAATGTGCATGTTATTGCTAGCCATATTTGTGCTTCCTTTGCAGCATATGTAAAGTACCTAGAAACAGATCAAGTTCTCTGAGGATGCTATACAAATGTACTATTATTTATATATTTATTTACTCAAGTACACACATAGGTACATGCATGCACGAATGCATGCATTCTATTCTTACACCCCAGTGAAGCTTAGAATCGACTTTTAAGATCTCTTTCTGGCCCAAATGTAGCTTCACTTGCCTTCACCAGCCTCCACCTATCCGACCCCCTTGCTCCTGCAGTGTGCTCTTGCACCACCAGCTCCTCAGCAGCTAGTGATCACAACGTCCCTTACACTAATGTGTAATATTTTGATGATCGAGCCTTCAGCTCTTATGCATGGAAAGTTGGAAACTTGCTTTCGGCTACGGTCACTACCTGCAATGACCGTGCATCATTTAAGTCCCAGCTAACGTCACTTTTGTCTCATACAATTGTCATCCCAGTGAATTTTCTGTGTGTGCTTTTCATGCGTACTTAAACAGGATTCAGCACATGCTAATAGCCAGAAGTTTTTCTTATCGATGGCTATGAGTGTCTTCATGTTTGCTTTAGTATTCTTGACCTAAGCATGACATAATTTGTTTTGGCATGCTTGATACCATGCATGTCTTGATTATTGATTATCTTGCAATGAGTTGAGAAGCTCGTGGATTGAGATTTAGTTCTCTTAGGGTTGCTATTGCAAGCGAATTATTTTTATTATCATTATTACTACTGCTATGCATATTTACATACTAGACATGTAGACAGAGAGGTACATAGATGTATTGATACATAGGTTGACAAAAGTGTAATCAGGTCCTTCACTGAGTGTCTGGCTACAACCGGAGATGGGTGGTCACTGCTAAGCAGTGGCTGGCTGGACGTGAGGGGCCAAAGCATATAGCATCAATATAAAAGGTTAGGCCCAGAAAATAATGTAGTCCGATGGTTTATATTGCTGAAGTCTGTAGAAGTATCGAATAATCAAGCTACGGTTTGTGATATCGCAAAAGAATTAACGCATGCTGTGTACACCTATCCTTTTTGCCGAGTAAACCTGGCTAGAAGGATGCTCAACGGTTCTTTTTCCCTTTCTTTCTCGACGCGGCAGCTTCTCCGATTGATTTTCTGTGTGACCGCGAAATCCATACCCTCGCTTCGGGCGTGTGTGCGCTACATTGATCCGGCCTTAAAGCGTGCGTCGGCCACCGTACAGCCGCTCTAACCGAGTTCGTGCGTCGATCAACTGCCAGGTGTCTATTGTACCTGGCAAGACAATGAAATCAATGAGTGCTCTTTTGCTTCCGAACGCTTAAGAGCGCAATCTTAAGCTGGATAAATAGCCTCGCGCGACAGCTCTCGTTAGCCGAGCACTTCAGAGGAGTCGCCGACGCGCAGGTAGCTCATTTTGAGTTGACAGCCGGCTGTGTGTGCTTGCTTGTGCCTGACTCTAGAGGCTAGCCAGCCAGCCAGCCAGCCAGCCAGCCAGCCTAGCTGCAACATGTCCTCCGGCGGCTAGAATGTACGTCGGCTGCCGGGAGGCGCACGGTCGTAGTGCGGCCTTTGCTCAGGTATGCCGAACAAGTCTCGAGTTCTCGCACTTCGTTTTGCCTCCACCTGCCCATTGAGCTCGAAGCTCTCTCTCTCTCTCTCTCTCTCTCTCTCTCTCTCTCTCTCTCTCTCTCTCTCTCTCTCTCTCTCTCTCTCTCTCTCTCATCGTTGTCAAGCGGTGCAAGTCTGCTGCACTCTTCTCTCCTCAGGACGACCGGCTCCTCTGCATCGGCAGTGGCCCGGAGGACGTCGTCGACGGTAGCAGCCCCGCATCATGGCTAGCCACAGCAATAACGGCAGTGCCACCTGCGCAGCAGCAGCTACTGGCTCTGAGGGTGCTGCCACTGCACACTCTGCCGCCTCCTCCGAGGCTTCGCGTTCATCTGCGCTCGCTGACCAACGACGAGGACGCCGAACTCCTGCTGGCCACTCGCATCCCTCCGTGTGCCTGGTCGCCCGAGAGCCGCCGAGGCACCAGCAGCAGCGACGACGATGCCTGCAGAGGCACCCTGCCTGGAACAGCCAGCAGGTGCCGAACGCAAGCACGGCTCATGTGCACGCTCAAGGACAGGGTGCGTCGCAATCAGGAAAGCCCGATTGAAGCTCCATCGGCCTTTCATTTTCACAACTACTTCACACTGCAACGAGTGCCCGGCTTTCAAGTGCCCTTACCGGGCCTGTCGTGGTCCGACTCGCAGGAAGTGTGGCGCAACATGGTGAAGAAGGACTCGCAGTGCTTGGCTGAGAGAGGCAGCAGCATCGTGTCCGGACATCAGTTCCTGCAGGCGCGCATGCGCGCCATCCTGCTGGACTGGATGATCGAGGTAATGAGCCATGGCGGACCGGTGTGTGCAGACTACTTGGCGAGTTTTCCCAGCTTGCCCTGTCTGGCCAGCACGGAAACGCGGTGCCTCGCACCTGCACGTGCCCCGTGCACATTATACTCAATGAGAGAGAATGGCCGCAGCATCAATTTCCTTTGTGGCAGAAGGGCAGCAGCCGACTGGCCGACAAGAACGTTGCTTGCCACCGGCAGTCGAGTGTGCAGCCTGCTGTATGCTTGGCATTGCACGGTGCTGTGTACACACGCGAATCGCCGAGCTCTGATAAACCCCCCCTGCAGGTTAATCGCCGAGCTCTGATAAACCCCCCCCCTGCAGGTTTCATCTTGTCGATCGCCGAAACAATGGGCATAGCTGGTTGCATTAGCAAAAACTCTGCCCTTTACCGGGCAGACTCTGATGCATCGAAGGGTTGTTTTGAAGTTCTATGCTACTTTGCTTGCGGCTCCCAGTTTGCAGCAGGTGAAGTGCTTGAGAGCTGGAATGCCACCGCCGGCTTCGACCGCCACAGCACCGTTTCCGTGCACAGGTATGCGAACTCTTCAGGCTGCATCGAGAGACTTTTCATCTAGCTGTAGACTTTATCGACCGATACTTGTCCGTCCACCGCAACGTGCAGAAGATGCAGCTGCAGCTGATCGGGGTGACAGCACTGTTTGTTGCTGCCAAACTAGAGGCAAGTGCCACAGCAAGCTGCAAGCATGCCGCGTGCACTACTCGCTTGCCCTAGCAACTTGTGCAGTTAGTCGTACTTTGCTCACTCGCACTTGCCACTCTGGCATGCATCTAGAGACTCTCAGCGAAGACGTTGATTCGCATCCGAAACGTTTGCTCGTCGAGCAGTGATTAAGCAAGCAACTGGCCAGCAGCATCAGTACTCAGTGATTGCTGCTTGCCAGCCAATTTCAATGCCCACATGGTAGCTGAAACAAAGACTACTCAGCTTATTCTTGCCTACTGCTGCCTAACTGGATCGATGAAATGAGCATCCTTAATCGATTGTGTTGCATTATGAGCCGAGGGAGGCACCGTGAGAATTCACACCATAGTGGCCTTCCCAATAAGCTGCTCACTTATTGTTCATGTTAAACTCTAATTGTATCGTATAATATATATCATATATATGATATATGTAGATATATAATATATATATATCGTATAATAATGATTCGAGAGCGGTCTAAATTCTATCCATCCACGGGTTCACGGATCAATTCTACTGTGCAGCTTGCCATGAGTGATAGCATTGTCAAAATCTCCTTGAGTAAACAAACATTGTCTTAGTCACTCCAGTAATTTACTATTTGACTAATATATGTCATACACATACAGACTCGTTCATGTGTATACACATGCATACACAAAAACTTGCATCATAGCATGCACAGATCTTCATGCAAACAGGATGGCATTGACAAACTGTATAGCAGAAATTGATATCAAAATATGTTGTATTATTTTAATCGGTATGCCAATATTGCACACTTCTGCAAGCATTCGTCTGATTTTCAGGGCTAGAACAAAATTAATAATTAAAATTATAATAACCAACTGAAGTGATTTTTCAAATAGAACCAAGCTTTCTACCTCTGCATGGCCATCAGAACACTCAAGATATATATAAAAAATGCAACGGCTACGGCAATCAAGCATCACCTAGCCTTTCCGTGTTGAGCCACTCATGCGCACAGGTTATCATTGACCGAAAATTACTCCTCCAACTTCTGAGGAACCAGAGGAGGTCGGATGTTTAGTTGATGTGCTTGACACGGGTGATCAATGCTAATCCTACTGCTTTGTTAGTGCTGTTAGTCTGGCATGTGTTTTTAAATTTAGGTATCGTTAAAGTTGTAAAAATAACTCCTGAAGAGAGGAGAGGCTTCATATTAAGTCACTCGAGCTCATCATCACCTCTGTATCTTAGTCCTAACTCGCAAGAGATGCTTCGCATGACGAGCTGGTTTGGTGAGGCATTAAGGTGCTCACCCCGACCAAGGTGTGGCTGAGGTCGTGGGCTCGAGCCCCGAGGCATATTTGAAGTGCCTGAATAAATATTAACTTCTTTTGGGGTGCTATTCCATATACAAATGGATACAAATATACAAATGAATTATATTTATGAGGCTTCCTTTTAATTTTATTATATGTACAAATAAAAGAAAGGAAATTGACTGTGTCTGATGCCAGCACTTTGCGCACTGGCTGTGAAAGTCTTTCCTTAAACCCGTTATACGAAAGAAAATGTATCCGGACGCCTGTGTGTGCACAATTGCCTTGTGGATACGTTAAGAAACTGGTACATTTGCCACGCGATAATGATAATGATGATGCGTACTCTTTTTGTCAGGAGGTTCGTCCGCCAAAGCTGTGTGACTTCACAACCGTCACGGACGGCGCGTGCACGGAGAGCGATGTGCTTGGTCAGGAGCTTATCCTACTCAAGGTGCGAGCACACTGTTCACTCGTGGGCATGCAAACAATATGGCTCTAGACTCGTGCTTTCTGTCACAGCCCTATCATATCTGTGCTACCATATCATATCTTATCATATCATGAACGCAACCTCACGGTGGCGTTACTGTTGTTGTGTTGCTCACTGGGGTCCAACTCATGCTAAGTCCTCACAACGCCGTGTGCCCTGCTCATGCAAGCCCCCTGGACCACGAAAGTGGTGCCACTATTCGGCATGCTTCTTTTCTGAGTTCCTAGAGGCGCTCCTGGCAAGCTCCGCTTGGATGCTGCTGGAGGCGACCTTTTAAACCTTGCTTGGCTCACTTTTTGGCAAGTGGCAGAACCTAGCCGGACTAGGGAAACCCGATAGCCAAATGTTAGTCAGTTGTCGTGGTGATGCAAATTGGCAGCTATTCGCTCTAGACTACAAGGTCGATTGTGGTCGGCGGCTCACCGCCAGATTAGTCACGTCTGAATCGTGTTGCTGAGGTTAAAGCGCTGCCGATTACAGCGACCTGCTACGAGCAATTTCCACATTCGTCCTGCCGAGCACGGTAGATTTGAGGTTATGCAATGCGCACTTGCCCCCTGCCCTGCATATGCCAGGCGTCGCGCTTTCGTTCCAGGCACTGAACTGGGATCTGAATCCAATAACGATCATCTCATGGCTGACGACGCAACTGCACATATTATCCACTGGAGCAGCAGCAGCTGCTGCCTATGGACCACTCAGCCCCCAAAAGCTACGTCGGAGGGCTGCAGTGCTGGCATCAGCGAGCACTCCTCTCAGCTCACCGTTCTCGTTCGTGCAGATCGCCAGGGTGAGTGGTGTATTACTGCTGCACGTTTGGCTGCTGGGCAGAGCCGTGGCGGCGACCGAGCTAGCCAGCCTTTCCTGACCGAGCGAGAGTGCGAAAGAGCTCGGACTTACCCAAGCCTGTGAAGCCCGAAGGCTATGGCATCTTGGGAGTCAGCAGCTGACATCAAACACCCGGGCAATTGGTGTGTGAAACCCGCTGCCTCCAAGTGCTGAAATGGCAGCAGACTGGTCGTGATCGTGATGCTGTTGTCTCAACCCAGGTTAAAAGGGGACGGGGTTCGAGTCCTTGAGCCGCCGGGTATCCTGCAGTGCCGGCTGCAAGTGCTGGTGATTGCTACTAAAGGCTCTTCATCCTCCAGCCAGCTGAAGCTGTTGAATTAGTCGATCTTCACTTTTTGTATCTGCTTTAGTGGCACAAACTGGGGTCTTTGCAGCGCATGTCCTGATCACCTGCTGATGTAATCGCTGCGCTCTTTCATCCAGTGTTTGGGCCTCGTGCATATTGGGCGCTTGAAACTGAGATGCGCCTTCCTTCTTTCTCTGCTATCCATGCGCCGTGCATGGTTCGGCCATGATAGAGGATGCACTTCAACCTCACGCAAACCCGAGAGACTGCTAGCAACAGCTGCTGATTGGCTGAAAGACCAAGCATGAACCAATTGAGCTAAAAAGTGTATACACTTTTGGAGATCAAGGTCGAATGAAAAGCAGCCAGACAGCTAGACAGGTCCACAAATGTCAAGTGCACATCCTCAGTAAGACATCCCAACTACCCTCCCGAAGCCCCTTCTCCCCTCACCCCTCTCCCCCTCACCTCCAGCCTGAATTGCAAGTAGTGAAAGAGCCGAGGTCTGCACCCACACAACTGTAAGGAGCAGGTAGTCACATGTGCTTGTGCCAAGCCCTACACGGACCCGTTAGCTGGCCACGAAAGGAATAATAATAATAATAATAATAATTCACTTGATAAACCCCCCTCAGAGAACTTAATCTCTCTCTAGGCGCTTTACATTTGCTGTAAAGTGAAATGCAATTGAATGGTAAGTAAAATCATGCTTGAAAAACAAACGAAATTAATAACATGGTTAGGGGTGACATGCACAGGGTCAGCATGCAAATGTGGTTAGTGGCAGCATGCACAGTGTCAGCACGCATAAGCACATCAAGGACGAATCACAGGGACCCACTAAATGCTGTCCTAAATAGGTGTGTTTTTAGGTTCCTTTTAAATGTGGTCAGGTCAGGGGATGTTCTGACGCAGGTCGGGAGGGAGTTCCAGGCTTTGGGAGCATATGAACTAAATGCACGGTCTCCAAAGGATTTAAGGTTTGTACGAGGTATTTCTAGACTGTTGGATTCCGAAAAGCGGGTGGTACGATGCTTGGCCTGATGGGGTAGTATATCTGACAGATAGGCTGGAGCCATAGAATGAAGGGACCTAAAAGTGAGCGACAAGGAAGGAGGGGGCAGGAGTTGAGAGCCACAGCTCACGTGCAGGCCCTGGCGGGGTGCATGCCCTACTTAGTTCAGATGGTAAGTTTGTGAAAGGTCACTGTCCTGGCTGGCATTCGGCTGGTAATCCTGCCCTTGCCTAATCGTGTCATTGATCCTGTCCTACCCCTGGCCTGATCCTGTCTTGCTCTACCTTGCTGGATGCTGTAAAAATAAAGACGTGCATTCGTATAATGACGCACGAACTGCTTTTGTGGTATCAAAAGATTATCGTGTTCAGCCCACGGTAGTGGTGGGTGAACACAACTAAGGAAGGTACCGACGTTTTATCTAGACTGTACACACGTTGCACTTGCAAGCTGTCCAAAGTGGGCCGAGCATTCGATGATCAACATTGATAAGGCTTGGTTGTAAGGGGATGGCAGCATGAAAGAAAAACGTGCAGCAACTATCCACGTAAGGTTCCGCGCACCGCATTCATTCGTGCTCAGGGGGATATACATAAGAGTAGAGTAGAGCTTTAGTACACGCCTGCTAGCTATTTGACATCTCATTAAACTAAGCTTTTGTTGTTCATTCCCTTGTTCATTTCCTTTTCTGGTTGGGAGACTCTTAAACCTTGAAGTTTGTTCCGACGGCATGAAGTCATCTTGTGGCCGTTTCTGTTGAATGAGAGCCACTGGATAGGTTCAGCACGTAAGATTGTCATAGGGGATGCATAAACACCACTGTAGCCCCGGTCGTCAGCTCAGCTGAAGTTGCGCTACAGTATACCTGCTCGCCGATAGGTGAGTTTGGTAACACATATGATTGGCTATCCAAACCAGATCATCGGCAGCTGCAGCCACGGTGACCATGGGCGTTCGTTGATTCGGCCGAACGATGCATTATCTCACCAGTGCGGAGCTATTTTGGCCTTGTCATCAACAGGAGCGTGTGCGTGCAGCTAGGTTCGTTTCTCATCTGCAGCTGCTCGACTTGTGTCTGCTGGATGAAACGTGCCTACAGTTCAGCTACAGCACTCTATCTGCAGCCGCCCTTTATCATGTGTCAGATGCCGAGCTGGCCACGGCAGCCTCAGGTGAGCTGACATCTGTCTATACATGCTCAGGTACACCTACTTATAATATCATGCAAAGCAGGATGCTCTCTCCGTCAGTAGGTCACTTGGCTGCTCAGTGAGCACAAGTGTGACAGCAGTAACAGACATGTGAGAACTTTAATTGCTTTCGAGGTGATCATCACTTTTATTTCAATAAGACCAGTAAAAAACTGAATTATATTATACTTAATTATTTTAATACAAAATCAAAGCAAGTTTACAGTGTTACTTTCCTATCCTTTTCTTCTTACTTCATGCATGCCTCCATGTTGCGCTTTAATCTACCAGTGCCTCATTTATTCTTTTAGAAAAGCTGTGCATGTATGTAAATAAATAAATAGCCGATTAAACAGCCCCTTTCATGTAGCGACAGAAGAGCCTTTATGGCTATCACCACCGCTTGCAGTGTTTATAAAGGATCACCCACTGCAGGAATCGAACTCACGACCTCGGACAGAGGTCGTAAAAGTAACCACCTTACTTAGTGTGCCCATGGTGTGTCAGAAAAAAATATATATGTATATTTGTATAAATATATATATACATATATCATATGGAGATATGTATGCATCCGGTAAATACAACACGGGTAACTGTATAAACCTATAACTGCCTATCTATTCTCATGCTATGTATGTGAGTCGGCATGTGTACCTCATCGAATTTTTTACATCCCATCTCAACTTATGAGACTTGCAGGTCTTTCTGTCTGTACAATAAGGCACTTACAGATAGTGCAAAACTCTGCAGCTAGGCTTGTGTCGTGATTGCAGCAGTTGCCGCATTATGCTACTTCTCACCGACTTGCACCGGTTCCCCATCAAGCAGCATACCTATTTCAAGGCTCTATCGCTCACTCTCGGGTCCCCTCATTATCTGGCTCCAGCCCACCTATCAGAACTACTCCTTAAGCCGGCTAGGCATCGTACCACCCATTTTTTCTGAATCAAATCGTTTAACTATAACTCGTATGGGCCTCAAATCCGTTTGAGATTATATCTTTGGTTATTATGCTTCTAAAGCCTGGAACTCACTCCCGACTGACATCACGACGTCCCCTGACTTGAAGACATAAAAATATAAGCTAAAACGCACTTTTCCTCATAGAATTACCTGGGTCAGTGTGAATTGTTCTTTGTGCTTTTTTACATATACACCGTGAATGTCATCATCAACGATAATAATAATAATAATAATGCACTTGATAAAGCGCACTTAGAGAACTCAATCTCTCTCTCTCTAGGCACTTTACATTTGCTGCAAAGGGAAATGCAATTGAATGGTGAGTAATATCATGCTTGATAAACAAACAAAATGAATAACATGGTTAGGGGTGACATGCACAGGGTCAGCATGCAAATGTGGTTAGTGGCAGCATGCACAGTGTCAGCATGCATAAACATATGAAGGACGAATCACAGGGACCCACTAAGTGCTGTCCTAAATAGGTGTGTTAACGATAACGATATTGACATGTTTTCCTTTCAGCATGTATAAAGTGCCTTGAGAGAAATGTACATATGTCGTATTATAAGTATTATTATTATTATTATTATTAAGGTTAGACTAGCATCCATGCCCATGCTGGAAGATCCTAAGGACAACTAGTTATTGGTTCCCCTGGTATATATAGCATGCACTGAATCATGCGAAGATAAGCAAGCAAAGCACATAGAAAAAAGGAAGTTTTCTGGGATGCAGATAAAGCTGAGCAGAACAGGTGAGTAAATAGCTGAGATTCGAAGGATGCAAAGTCATCGAAGATCATGCAAGAAACCAGAAGCGATTTTTGGTGCACACTAATTGGAATGCTCGATAGCCGAGAGATTTTCATTTACTGCTAGCCCCTAGCAATATTCGTGAGAGCTAGACGTGTTTACGTAGTGTGTAATCTGCCTCGCTGTCTTGGCCAGTCATCTTTTATCCTGAAGCGAGTTGTAAAGTGCCTGGATGAAGATTAGTTTATGCTCGGACGTCGTGAAAGCGACCTATTATTACTGTTATTATCAGTATTGCAATTACTTCCACCTCGGTAGCGGCACGCCACACAAGCAGCTGCTGGCAGGCATGTGCACCATTGGCGTGACAGCTGGCGATCGGCCGAGTCGCCTGCCGGGACCCTGTTGCCTCCCCACCCTCAACCCCCAGCAGGTCTCCTCGAAACCATTAAGAGCGACTGGCCGGCGATGCAACGGCAGCAAGGTCTGCCAACGCCCCTCCCCCCACTATGGTCCCGGTGAGCTTGCAGTCTTTTTGCACGGTTGACATTTAAAGACCCCACTCGGCTGCCACCGATGAGTGCAAGAGTCAGCACCCACTGTCCCATCTCAGACTTGACCTACATCACAGTGTGTGTGTGTGTGTGTGTGTGTGTGTGTGTGTGTGTGTGTGTGTGTGTGTGTGTGTGTGTGTGCAGACACTCAGCAGCAACAAATGTTCGAACGGCATCGTCAACCACTGATGATAGCCTATGATACCTATGATAGCCGTTCACTTGCCAGTATCTCATTTAAATAGCACATGTTAGCGACACTCGAAATGCCCTGCATGCTCTATGAGCTCAAGTAAGAAATGGGAGCGTGTACTTACTTTCTTAAATCGCTTATCTTTCTTCACTCGGTGTGTTGGCTTGTGACCGTGGCTCTCTGATTTGCTACGGAATCCCAGGCTGCCAAAGAGAATCTCACGAGCCTACACCTCACTGATCCACTGGCCGAAAGCATTGCATGTGAGAATGTTGTAGGGTCGAACAGACAGGTGTCTCAGGATCCCCTGAATTTCCGGCATTCAAAATGGAGTTAGGAATCTTCCCATTCCTCATAGCATAATGATTACAACAATACATTTGAATGAGGCACTAAGAGAATCAAGCCTCTTTCTTAGCACTTAAGATACACTGACAAGGAACATGTCATCTGATTAGTGGTAAGAACATTGGCATTTTCAGTGTGCGAAAGCAAGTCAAGGTCAATTCACTTGGGTCATCATTTCATGTATGGTTCCAGTTTTTTGTTCAAAGGCATGATACATTTTCTTGTTTTGAATGGTAGCTTTAGCCTCTCATCAGGGGTGTCAATGCTAAATGGCTGCTCATGCAATATTGTCGGAGGATTCGCTACAAACTCTTGTTGGACCAAAGGTTATTAGAGACCAATCACGTCCTGTTGAATCCGCACGAAATCTAGGCATCCTGTTCCAACCGGACCTTTCATTAGACGACCACTTCAGCTCCACAGTCAAGTCAGCCTACTTCCAGCTACATAATATTGGTAAAATTCGGGCTTGTTTAAACAGGGAAACCACATCTAAATTGGCCCGTGCATTTGTGACATCCCGTCTCGACTTCTGTAACTCACTGCTAGCTGACCTACCGATATGTGCAATCATGCGGTTACAGCTGGTGCAAAACTCTGCAGCTAGGCTTGTCTGTCGTGAGCGTCGCAGTTGCCACCTCACACCACTTCTCGCCGACCTGCACTGGCTCCCAATCAAGCAACGGATAGACTTCAAGGTTTTTTCGCTCACTTTTAGGTCCCTTCATTCTATGGCTCCAGCCTATCTCTCCGACATACTCCCCCACCAGGCCAAGCATCGTACCACTCGCTTTTCGGAATCCAACAGTTTACCAATACGTCGTACAAACCTCAAATCCTTTGGAGACCGTGCATTTAGTTCGTATGCTTGCAAAGCCTGGAACCCACTCTCGACTTCCGTCACAACATCCCCAGACTTGACCATATTTAAAAAGAACTTAAAAACACACCTATTTAAGAAAGCATGTAGTGGGTCCCTGTGATTCGTCCTTCATGTGCTTATGCATGCTGGCACTGTGCATGCTGCCACTAATCACACTTGCATGCTGATGCTGTCTGTGCATGTCACCCCTAACCATGTTATTTATGTTATTTATCAAGCATGATGCCACTCACCAATCGATTGTGGTGCTGTTATTTTAGCTTTCTTTAAAATGGTGGGAAGTCGAAGGATGTCATGATGTGAGACGGTCGCGAGTTCTAGGCTTTCTAGCCTGAGCGAGAATAGGCACTTAAGATTTGATCTACTTAGGATTTGAGGCTTTTCAGAGGTCCATGTAAGCCACCAGATTCAGAAGACTGTTTGGTGCAAAGAGAAGCTTCGGGAATGAAATTATTGATAAGTTGGTTGCAGCAAGATAAGGAAGGGACATAAAAATGAGTGAGAGAATGGCAAAGTCGATGCTTTGCTCTATGGGCAGCCAGTGCAGGTCGGTGAGAAGCAGCAGCACACTGTAACAGCAGGCAGTGTCACATTGTGCAGGTACGAAAACTTGCAATGAGCGAGATACATCAGTCTAGATGGGAATCATGCATGCATGGACCAATGTAGATGTAGTATCTAGTCCAAATGTGTTAGCAGTATTTCATGGAATTGTAGATGTATGAAAGTATGTGCACATATGTGTGTCTATAAATGTACATTCATCTGCATGTAAAGATGCATAAGTGTTAGGTTTAGTTAAGGAACCGATTCAGCCATCCGTAAATATCGATCCAGAACTGAAAATACAACAGGATAGCCCAGGCAGATGAATTTATGCACTCAGCCTTAGATTAGGGTATCACTTGACAACAGCGGCCTCTTCCCTCGGGTGCTGACATCCCCTTGCTTAGTAAATTTTTAAAGGAACTTAAAGCACATCCGTTGTTTGTGTATTTTCTCTGTCTGTTGGATTTTCTTGCATGTACTTTTCAATAATAATAATTATCATAATAATACATTTGTCATAGAATCCTCCTAGAACTCAAATCTCTTTCTAGGCACTTCACATTTGTTGTAAAGAAAGCACGATTGAACGGTTAGCTGTAGCATGCTCAATGAACAAGCATAACATGGTTAGAGGTGACGTGCACAGGCTCAGCATGCAAATATGGTTTGCAATAATAATACATTTAATATGGCGCCCTCAGAAAACTCAGTTTCTTTCTAGGCACTTTACATTTGCTGCAAATAAAGCACGATCGAATGGTTAGTGGTAGCATGCTTAATGACATCAAGCATAACACGGTTAGGGGTGAAGTGCACAGGGTCAGCATGCAAGTATGATTAGTGGCAGTATACGCAGTGTCACCACGCATAACCACATAAAGGGCGAATCACAGGGACCCACTAAATGCTTTCATAAATAGATGTGTTTTTAGCTATGTGGACAAGCCAGGAGATGTCAAGACGCAGGTCGGAAGTGAGTTCCAGGCTTTGGGAGATACGATCTAAAGGAGCGGTCCCCAAAGGATTTGAGGCTCATATGAGGTATAGGAAAACTATTAGATTCCGAAAAGCAAGTGGCATCAATACAAATTAGCCACAATCTCGGACCTTTTTGTCTCTCTGCGTGCATGCCTATTTCCAAGCAAAGTAGGGCCAACAGCCGACGTGTATTTCGGGCCACCAGAGCTGTGATTGCTCGTCCCATGCTCGCAGTGCTCCCCCATTACTTGCTCTATGCTTTCCTTCGGTATGGGAAGGGTGTGTAAATTTGATCTCTGTATTCGAGCTACCGGCATGCCGAAGGCAATCGTCTTGCATATGCAACATATCTTCTGCAGCAGACAGAAAATAGTAATTTATTTTTGCAGGCTATGCATGGGATGATATAGTGCAATGCACCAACTGGATGAGCCCATTTGCAATTACTTTGCGTGAAGAAGGCAATGCGAATGTGAAGACCTTCGAAAATGTACCGCCTGAAGACTCACATAACATACAAACTCATGCTGTTGACTTGAACATGCTGGTATGTATTACCTTGCAATGAAGTTGATACAATTGACTTGAAGCGCACATGAGATTGTTGCAGATTGATTATTTCTATTTGCATGCACGTTCTTCAAGCAGCAGAAAGTCTAGCCACTGACCAAGTCATTAAACGAGTGCCAAGCAGCAGAAAAGCTGGCTGGGTTATCGAGCAGTAGAAAGTCATCTCTGCGCTGAGTCGCTGGCTTGTTTTACCAGCCGCAGCAGACCTAGCACTTTACTTTATTGCTTGCTTGCCACAAAGTTCAAAGTGTCATCAGTTTCTGTTACTTTTACCAACGGTTTTTCCGGGCGTGGCTTTCTTACCTGTTCGTATAAATCTGAATACCACTAATTGCAACTCTACATGGATAAGGAGGACTCCAAAGATATCCTCATACTGTGATGAGCAATACCGGAATCACTTTCAGGGGTTGACAAGCGACCAACTTTCAACTCTCAGCTCTTTTTTACATTGATAAAGTATTTTTTTCTTTTTCTTGCTCCCTGCACTTCAGTAAGAAGAAAGCCGCTTGGTTACTGCGGCACTTAAAAAAACAATTGCTCCTTGCTCGATGTACTCATCCGAATCGGCAAAACAGCCTACCGCCACGCAGGCAACGGCAAGCGATCCGGCAACTGCACTATTGTTGTCCGCCGTTAGCTATCTCAGAAGTACTGCCTGGCCCGGGCTTTATTTCAATAGCAGCTACTCCTTACCATGTACGTTTTCATGACTTGCACTGCCCCGTTAATCTTCAGGCGAGTCAAGCTTCGCAAAGGCTGCTTTTTTGTTTGCAATATAGCCCTTGATTCGATGATAGAAAGCAGCTTCAAATCCTGTTTTGAATCTGAAAAACTGAGCTAAACTCTCTGTCAAGCTAACTGCATTCAAATAAATTCAATAGTGATTGTGTGCTCTATCCACACTAACACTTGTTTAATTAATATAGGATGTGCTGAAATTATGTGCAGCCTTTAAAGAAAAATTACCATTGGAAAAGATTACTCCAAGACGAACCAGAGTGTGGTAATAGATCAAAAGCACTTCTAACGTTTATCTAAAGCTGCTAGCAAATGTATTTAATTATAATAACATTTTCATTTAATTCTGAATGAGCTTTACTTTGTATATGCTTCACAAACACTAAAAAGAGGTATCCATTCATGAGTGATATTAATGTGAACAATTTTAACATGATAGAAACGTAGCAGAGCCATAGGATGGGGAATAATAATAATAATAATAATATTGCACTTGATAAAGCGCCCTCAGAGAACTTAATCTCTTTCTAGGCGCTTTACATTTGCTGCAAAGTGATACGCAATAGAATAGTAAGTAAAATCATGCTTGAAAAACAAACAAAATGAATAACATGGTTAGGGGTTACATGCACTGGGTCAGCATGCAAATGTGGTTAGTGGCAGCATGCACAGTGTCAGCACGCATAAGCACATCGAGGACGAATCACAGGGACCCACTAAATGCTGTCCTAAATAGGTGTGTTTTTAAGTTTCTTTTAAATGTGGTCAGGTCAGGGGATGTTCTGATGCAGGTCGGGAGGGAGTTCCAGGCTGTGGGAGCATACGAGCTAAATGCACGGTCTCCAAAGGATTTAAGGTTTGTACGAGGTATTTCTAGACTGTTGGATTCCGAAAAGCGAGTGGTACGATGCTTTGCCTGATGGGGTAGTATATCTGAAAGATAGGCTGGAGCCATAGAATGAATGGGGGAGGGGGAAGCATATATCCCCCTCCCCCATTGTGAGACAGCGACCTGGGCCGTCCCTATTTATAAGTTCCCCCTCCCCCGACCATCACCAACAACGAAATGATGTCCCACTTCCACTCGATGAGCAACCGCCGAGCTCGTGCTGAATAAGCACAACGCTGTAATGTTTCATTTTTCGGATCTTGCCTCATACATGAAAATTTGGTGGGTTTTGCCCCCTTGATGAAAATCCTGGCTCTGCCTCTGGTTAAACGACCATTGTTAGAAGACTGGGCGGTGAAAGGGGAACCCAAATTAGTGAGGATATGTAAGAGAATTAAGGGATCTGAAAGTAAGCGACCTTGAAATAGGCATTTTATTTCTTTGAGAGATAGTTTGGCTCAGAATAGTGATGCGATGAAGTAAAATCTAAGTTATTGGTGGACTAATTTAGCTACCGAGTTATGCATCATCTGTGCGAGTATTTACATGCAGAAATAGCTGTAGAGGGAGTTACTGAAGATATAAGAGTCGGAATCACATTGACTAATTTGACTATGGTACCATTGTCTGAGTATGCTCGAATTTTCGAAATGCTGCAGACTGCCAGTATGCAACCTTGACAGTGGTGCCGACGTGGTCATATAGCAAAAAGTCATTTTTGAATAGCAGGCTTAGATTGTATACAGAGACTACAGTAGATGCTTGTTTTGTCGATTTTTGAAAGTGTTACTTTTCTGAAGGACACTGCCAGTAGGCATTGGGTAATTATTAGGCTTTTTCACCATTCAACATAATAATGATAGCAATAATAATATGTTGTATAGCACCCTCAGGAAGCTTAATCTCTTTCTAAGCGCTTTGCCTGTGCTGTAAAAGCATGCACAGTGTCAGCATGCGTAATCACATACAAGACAAATCACAAGGACCCATCGAATACTATCAAAATCAGTTGCGTTTTTAGCTTCTTTTAACTGTCGTCAAGTTGGGATGGCGTCGTGACGCCAGACGGGAGTGAGTTCCAGGCTTTAAGAGCATACGAACTAAAGGCACGGTCTCCAAAGGATTAAGGTTTTTAAGAGGTATATCTAAACGATTATATTCAGAAAAGCTGGTGGCATGATGCCTAGCCTGTGGCGGAGTTGTTGTGATAGGTATTCTAGAGCCAGAGAATGAAGGGACCTCAAAGAGAGTGACAAAATCTTGAATTTGATAAGCTGCTTGACTGGGAGCCGGTGAAGGTCGGCTAGAAGTGGTGCGATGTGGTACGTGCGATACTCACTACAGACAAGCCTATCTTCAGAGTTTTGCACCAACTGTAAGTGCCTGATTGCACAGGCCGGTAGACCAGCAAGCAGTGAGTTGCAGAAGTCGAGACGGGATTTTACAAATGAATTGACCAATTTAGGTGTAGTATCCCTGTCTAAGCAAGCCCGAATTTTAGCAACAACTTTATTAAACTAAAAGTAGGCAGACTTGACTGTGGAGCAGATGTGGTCGTCTAGTGTAAGTTTGGAACAAGACGCTTGGATTTCGTGCAGATGCAACCAAGGTTAGCTGGCAGAGCCAATTTTGAGCATTAAACTTTCCAATTCTCTGAGTCACATTTTGTTTTCCCATGACTAAGAAGTATTGTAAGAACATCAGCATTTATCTAAGTATGAATGTCGGTCAAATTAGCTACAAGGAATATAAAAAGGCTGAGGTACTAGAGATAAACGGATCAGGATCGGAGCATGGGCTAGGCATAATGTCGTTCACATAAAAATTAAAGCTGAGATTTTACACGGCAATAAGATAGAGCAAAAGTTGTAAACAGAAGGGTTCAGTGAGTAGATCCTCTGGCATTCCATACTTCGAATGTCCGCCTTCCATATTATTCGTGGCTGCTGACATCTAACCTCTGTAACTCTCCCACTAAGATTGGAATCGCATTGTGGCTAAGCCAGTGATCCATACGTGCGTCAATAATCGCTCAAGAAGTATGGTGATCAATGGCATCACAGGCTACCAAAAGATGCAACAGAGCTAGAAAATTTGGATTCTACTTATGCGAGAATACCTGACATCACTAAGCACTCGTGGCAGTGCTACTGGTGTGAGTGACTAGCTTTATTAACTCTGAATACTAACTAGAATTTACTTACCAGTAATCGGACTTTTAATTTAAGCACGTATCTGCTCTGCCACTACTCTTTCCAGTCTTTTATAGGAATGGCAGACGAGAGATTGGGCTGGGTGACTTGAGTTACCCTGATCAAGTTTTGACTTCCTAATGAGTGGTTTAACAATGGCCTTTCTAAGGAGTGGTGGTCCAAAATCTGACGCAAAGAGCAAATGTTTCGTGTGTATTGTTAGTCTTGTTTATTGACATTGTAAGGATAATAATGTATTTGTATAGTGCCTTCGCAGAACTAAATCTCTTTCTAGGCACTTCACATGTTTTAAAAGAAGCCTTCATCATGGCCGGTTATAACATGAACAGTGTCATGTTATCCATAAGCACAAAAAAAACAATGTTTGCGGACCGAGCGAATGCCTTGAGGAACATCTGCGTTTTTAGCTTTTTTTTAAGTCGTCAAGTGAGGGGATGTCATGGCATCAGTCGGAAGTGGGCTCCAGGTTTTGGGAGCATGCGAACTCAAGGCTTGGTCTCCAAAGGACTAAAGGTTGGTTCGAGGCTCAGCTGAACGACTTGAGTCAGAAGAGCTGGTTAAACGATGCCTAACCTGATTGGGGGGGGGTAGTTCTGATTGGTAGTATATCTCCTAGGAAGTCATATACCAAAGCAGAAGATTGAATATTTTTCATTTATGATCATAGCTCACTGCATAGGCGTCTAAGCATAAGAATGACAAGTTTACCTCAAGAGAAACTACAGCAGTGGGTCAAGGATTCCTTTGGGTACACCGAAATTCTAAATAGGACCCAGTTGTCAGCTTGAATGATAGTAAGCAGTGCATAGTTTGCTCTATGGGACTTTTTAATCAAAATGCCTAAGCAACTTCTCCTGTTATTCGGCCATCTTGAACTCCACATTTCATCTCGATTGCATCACGACAAGCAAACCTATGCTAATCCTGTGTAATAAATTACAGCTAAAGGCATATTCACTAGTGAATGTTTGCATCTTTGCATGGGCAGACTTTCAAATATGCATTGAAATCACCGAAACTCACAGACCATAGCTACCAATAGTAGCTCATTGAATATCGTTGTTCTTCAGCTTAAGTGACCACAAGAGAATCTACTTTTTTGTGCCACGTGGCTTATACGTGAGCAAAATCAACAGGAAATGGACTTAAAACTTCTCATAGGCCTCAATGCTTACAGACTTGCAGCAACAGAAGCCAAAATGCAACCAGTAAACTGTGATGAAAGTTTTGCCATATGAAAGACCTCTATTGCTTCTATACAGTTCAGTACTGTGAATTTCCATATTTAATGTTAAATGATGTTAGCAAACGGCTGTAGATTTTGCATGCTACAGAACTTGAACCCGCGACCTCTGTGGTGAAGTCTTTGTGCCTTATACTGGAAGGTAAACTGCCACAAATTTGCAAAACATTGATGTTGGAAGACTCCTGACTGGGACTTAATCCCCAATAGTTCAGAGCTCTAGCATGGACCTTATGTTGCCTACACTGGGTAGATGGAGGGCAAGATATTCACAGATCCCTTGAGAGATAAGCAGTGGTCATATTCTGCGGGTATAAGCCTCGGAGTTTACCCCAAGTTTTTGAGGGCTGAGGTAGTGGCTCCACTTGCGGCATCTCATGCCCTAATAGTAATACACCTAGCCAGGCCGTGAAATTTTTTCGTAGCATAGAAGAGAGAAAACTTTCAGTTCTCCCTAGCTAAGCAGCAGAGGCATAGCCTGGGCTACACAGAGAAGTTGCCAGACCTTGATCTTGCCATACGCAGCCACTCTTAGGCATATGTTTGATTCAAATAGGAAGAATATTAGCATATTAGCTATTTGCATATGTTTGATTCAAATAGGAAGAAGGTTATTGAAAGCAAAGGCGGTGCACTATTCCCTCTTTTAAAATTCATCATCCCCTCTTTTAACAATAATAATAACAATAAGTCATTTTTTTAATAACTTCCTTTCAGCACTAGCATGGATGCGGCATCGTGGTGGCCGGTACTGCAGGTTAGACCACCTGGGTGGGTGAGCAAGGCCCCTTGGACTCTCTGTTGAATGGCAACTCCTGCATGTGCTGCTATTACAACAGCAATCAGAGCTGTTGCTGCCGCGGCCGCCACACCGGTTATCTGAGGGCTCTGGCATTTGCTAATTCAACGAGCCTCTGTTTCAGGAAAGAGCACAGTGTCGCATGACTCAGGGAATGTGGACATCGAGGCAAAGCCCGGATCCTGAGCGACAGCAAGGCTCGGAGAGCTGCTTGCTGACCCCACCGTCGAGTGACCGAAAGGCCACAGCTTGACCTAGGTGGGCAGTTGTTATCGAGCTGCTGAGGCCACCTATGTGGCCTCAGCAACGGCTGCCCATCCCTTCTGGAGGTTACTGCACCTCTCCGGCGATTGCTGCTGCTCCTCTTTGGCGATTGCTGCTGCTCCCCTCCGGCGATTGCTGCTCCGTCCGGTAGTAGTCACTAAACATAGGAAATGAGAGCGCCACAGCCTCCCCGAAGGCCTGGCCGGCTTTGCCTGAAGTGCTATGAGTCTACGAGTCAGTGTCAACTTTTGGCCACTGCCACCAGCGCACAGTCTTTGCAGCTTACAAAAAACTACTCAACAAGTAAGCTGGGAAAGCTCTTTTTAATTCTGTTTTTTATTAAATCTATTTAATAAATTTTGAACTGTGGCATCCCCAATTTTGTATCATCGTTTTATTGTGCTCTCAGTATCTGTACCCAAATTAATTTTTACTGTGTAAATTTTGCGACGCGAGAATGGCTGAGTGCACTTCCCCTTTTTCGGACTTTCCTTCCTCTCGGAAATTCCATGCAGTCTGCGGAGCACCAGGGTTTTGGCAGCAGCCTACCGGTTACTACTTACTGTCGGAAGAATAGGTGGGTGAGATATTTCTGCCAATGTCAATCAAACTAAATAAAATCTTCACAGCGAGACGTTTTCACATCCACCTGCTATGAAATGACACAATGGGCTAACTTTGGACCACCTGCACTGCCAGCGTCCAAAGCTTTTGCTACCATTACTACACACAAGGGTTTGTTTAAATACAACCGTTTACCGTTTCGTGTTGCCTCCGTTCCCGCTGTTCATCAAAGGGCTGTGGATCACTTTTTGTCTGGACTGCCTTGCGTATTGTGCCATCTGAGTTTTGTGAGATAGAAGGACCAAACTTTCCACGTGTATAAGCTTTCTTTGGCGTTGGTAAAGCTGCAAGGCGCTGGCCTCCGAGTAAGCAGAGAGAAAAGTGTGCCTTCTTAAAACCGTCTATTGTATACCTTGGGCATCAAACAAACAAGAACTTGATACAGTTCACGGAGGGCAAGTGACAGCCGTAAAAAACGCCTGCCACCTTTGCGGGCATCAGTGGCCCCTGGTCATTGAAATAGGTATGGTGCAATACTATCTCTCAAGTTCTTGCCCAACCTGGCATAGATATTGCACTCCTTGTACGAACTGCTTCAAAAGCAAAGCAGGTGACTATGGACTGTTACCTGCCAACATGCTTTCACAAAAGTTAAGGAAATGATGAGCTTTGGAAGCATCCTGACAGCATACAACCCCAATGAAATGCTCGTGCTTGCTTTCGACATGTCACCCTACGGTCTGGGTGCTGTTTTATCTCATCGATTAGCCGACTGACTTTGCCTTTGCTTCCCGTAGGCTATCCACTAGCGAGAAAAGTATTCGCAGATTGAGAAAGGGCCCTTGTTGCTAATTTTTGGCGTTATATTTTTTTCATCTATATTTATATGAATGGATGTTCTTGCTGTTATCGATTACCTCCCACTCATTACTATCCTCCTCCGTAAGACCGGCATTTTGCCTATTGCGGCCATGCATGTGCTGCTTTAAGCTGCAGGGTTGTCTGCATATAGCATCGAGTACAGGCGGTCAAAAGATCATTCTAACGTTGATGCTATGTAGCGACTACCACTGCCACTAAAGAAAGATTTCTGTCCAGACACTACTTTTTTCCTACTTTGTTGACGATTTTTCTATGCTTCCTGTGACTATGCAAACGGTTTGGGTAGTGCTCAGAAACGACCCAGCAGTGTCTGCTGCTTATGACACAACGTTAAGGGGATGGCCGGCCAGAAATCCTTCACCGGCCATAACCCCCATCCTACAACTGCACACCGGAGCTGGAAATACCTGATGGGTGTCTGCTTAGGGGCGCGAGACTAGACTTACCAACTTCCCTCCGCCGTGGCTAGCGTCTGCATGAGCTTCACGGCGGCCATCTCGGCATAATAAAGATAAAAGCGACAGCTAGGAACTAGGTCTGGTGGCCGAGCATAGATAGCGACATACAATCTGTCTGCCGTAGCTACTTTTATTGCAACCAATTAAGGTGTGCACTGCCAACGACACAACAAGTGACCCAGCGAGACCCTGGCAACGTATTCACATTAATTTTGCTCGGACACATGACTACCACTATTTCCTAATAGTGGTTGTCATGTGTTCTTGAAGTGACCCGAAGTGCGGGTTCGCATGCGGGAGGCAACGACAGGCACCACAATATCGAAGCTGCTGCGGACACTCTTTGCCCGATTGGGTCTACCCAGAGTAATTGTGTCTGACAACTGACGGCAGTTTACCTCTCATAATTTTTTCTATTTTCCTACAGGCTAACGGCATCAGGCACTTGCTTTCGGTACCTTATCACCCACAGAGCAAAGGACTAGCTGAGCACTTCGTGCAAACTTTCGAGCAGGCATATGCAGCAGGTACAGGCGATCCGCAGTAGAGCATCGGCCAGTTCCTGTTTAAGTACCGCTCCTCTGAGAACACCACGACCGGATCCACCCCATTCAGTTACTGCTTGGCTGATACTTGCGCACGTGCCTGGACTTGCTTCGTCTGGCCACTGAAGGTGCTGTCATGCCTTCATCATCTCCAACAAGGCCTCTCAGATACTCGAATGGAGACATGGTGTAGTACAGGGGGTAATCGTAACAGGACAACAATGTGATCTCCGGTAACTATAAAGGTAGTCAAAAGCTATGTGATGTATTGGGTAGAGCCAAAAGATGGTGCTGACTGCATGATTCGTCATTAAAACCAGCTTTGCCGGTGAGATTTAATGCCATACACTGTCCAGGTGACCAAGAGATGGTTTGAGCCGGGCCTAAGAGGACGAATACCTGCTACCATTATAAAAGTAAGGCTGCTAGTGTGGCTATTTTGAGATTATGACCCTGTCGCTGTCTTGTGGCCTGTTGCGATTTACGGCAGTGGTATATAAGTAACGGGCGGCAATGGTCCGGGGAGTTAGGTCGAGGACCCATGGTGACAGCAGTCGCGTACTGGCTCGCTGCGGTATCCACGTGAATAAACTTCTTTGAGCCCACTTCAGTGTTCTGTGTGATATCGCGTGCTTGCCGCTTAGAGAATGTCAAACTACAAGCTATTTCGGCAGAAGCGGCAGAGTAGCCCACGACAGGAGATTATGCTGTAATACTACTACGTCGGGGACGACTTTGTAAGCTGGCTGCTCGACTCGGAGCGGAGGCTTAACGAAAGAGGTGTCGATCCAGCTTTGTGGCATATGTATATATATATATATATATATATATATATATATATATATATATTTTGTGTTCTTGGCAAGGGGTGCATTACCCGTTCGCTGCGACCCTTCCTGGCTCGGTGTGCAAGAGGACTACGCCCACTGCGTGCACCACTTGTTATGGTATTTGCAAGTCCTGAAGGTGAGGAGAGGCTTTGGCGGTCGGACTTGCAGAGTGCCAGGAAAGCAGAGGCGACAGCGCAGAAGCGGCTGGAGGTGGAGGCCGATAAAGCGCGGCTGCTGCGCTCGGATTTCGTAAACGCTAGTCGGACTGGGGAGGCCGGCAAGAGCGACCGGAAGCGGCAGCAGCAATTACCCACGGGGTGCCGGGCGACGAAGGCAGAGCCAGCAGAGACGCCGGTGGAGTCCGCAGAGGCGGCGGCAGAGCCCGCAGAGGCGGCGTCCACGAGTGAGGCGGCAGCGTCCGGCACAGAGGCAGCAGCGTCCGGCACAGAGGCAGCAGCGTCCGGCAGAGAGACGGCTGTGTCATCCGGAGAGGAGGCTGTGTCTGCCAGAGAGGTGGCGGCTGCTGGGAAACACCGGTAGAGAGCACGACAGCGCCGGTGGCGAGCGAGTCGGCGTTAGCGGGAGTGCGCGAAGCGCTCGCTGAGGAGGCGGACGAGACACTGGCCGAGAGGCACACGAGACACGTACCGAGCTGTCTGAGGCGGAGACCGAGGAGTGGCAGCAACAGATGGTGGCGCATAGTGATTTAATCTCATTTTCTGAACTGCTGGTGTCGGAGACGAGCGAGAGGCAGAAGACGTGAGGAGGCATGAGAGGTGTGCGCCGAGAGACCGAAGGCAATGGCGCAGGAGTGGCCGACGGAGCGGCTAAAGGCAGTCGTACGGGAGCCGAGGCTACGGGAGCCGAGGTATCTGCCTCACGGGCGACGCGAGAGGAGACGCCGGTTGCAGTCCACAAGACAGCTGCCGGCATTAGGGCGAAAGCCCGGAAGCCCCGTGCGGGGGCAGAGACTGGTCCTGCTTTGGAGACTGGTGGTGCGGTGGAAAACTGTATGGCTCGAAGAAGCGGCGAACCTCGTGCCATACATAGCCGGCAAGTTAGCAAAAGCCGTGCTTTCACTGGCCTCCTCAGAGCGGCCGTTACCTAGCTTTATGCTAGATAAGAAGTCAGTTAAAGACGGCATGTATTTTTATTTCGCTGTTGTAATGATTTGTGTTGTTGTTGCCTCATTTGATCTTGAGATCAAGCGGGAATATGCCTATGTTGAGATTATGACACTGTCGTTGGCTTATGGCCTGTTGTGATTAATGATAGCGGTATGTAAGTATACCCAGGCTATGTTCGGTTGGCTGGGGCCGGGCGGCTATAATGAGGGTAAGCGTCACCGGCTAGGCCGGGGTCGGACCTACGGCATAGCCGGATGTGCGGTGACGTGAAGTCACCGGTGCTCTTGGGTAAGAGAAGTTGGCCGAGTAAAGTCGTGGTGTTGGAGGCTCCCAGTCTAGCCGAGCTATGCACCTGGATGGTTGCAGGCGTGCTCCGGCGATGCGGCTACGCACGCAAGGCGACGAGTACCCAAGGCCCAAGCGGAGCTGGATAGCACGCTCGTCGTTGTGACGCATATTCCGCGTTTCCCGTGTAGCCTGTTTGTGACCCCCCCCCCGTGTGTTGGCGTCTTTCGGCGGAAGCTCTCGACTGTTGTGGACGTCCTCTTCGTCTATCCCAGAATACTCTGCTAGCCAGGTCTTGTACGGCGTACTCTTGTACTGGTGGGACGGAGGCTGGTGTTGGTGGAAGCCGACCGACCAACTAACACGTTTGTTCGTGCTTGCTGCGTCGTCGTGCGCCCCTATATTGAACTTTGTTTAGGACCCTCCCTGTAGACTTGCTTAGTTCCCCTGTTGTTGTTGGCACATGCGATATTATAAAGAGGTTTAACCTGACTGCCGCTCGTTTTACCCTAGCTCAGCGGCAAGGCGAGCGGCAGCGTGGCCGCAGTATAGCAGCGTTTGGCGGGAACTAGCCTTTGACCCCCTGGAACTCGGCGACATAAGTAACGGGCGGCAAAGGCCCAAGGAGTCAGGTCGGGACGTCAGGCGGGCAGTCGCCTACTGGCCGCTGCTGCGTCCGCGTGAATAAATTTCTTTGAGCCCACTTGGGTGATCTGTGTGGTAAGCGTGCCAGCCACTTGAAAAATGTCAAACTACAGCTAGTGCGAATAATAATGCTTCAGCTGTGGCAGAAGCCACTGACATAATCAGCTGAGGCCCAACAGTAGCAGTTGAAGGTGTAGTTCGATTGTATGCAGGCTCTACTGATAAGCCGCGGGTGAACAGCTGCTAGGAGCATCACCGAGAGGGGCCGGTGCACAGCCTGTGGTCCGCCTATGATGATGTGGGGTGGACACAGGCCGGTAACCGCTGGTGAACAGATGATGGATTCACCATCAGGGTCGGCCGGTTCACAGTTGTGGTCCTCCTAGATGAATCATCTAGGTCGACCAGGGGGCAGGAGCAGTCGAGAAGGGGAGAATCGAGTGCGAGAAAGGGGGCGAAGGAAGCCGTGCGTCCTTCGGCTCCGTGCTGCGTGCAATAAACTGTTGGTGTTGGTCATCGGCTGGCTCTCTGCTGGAACGAATGGAACGACCGGGAGTACCATGGCCCGTAATGACTCACAGCTATACATTGATACTACTGTCTGTAACTACTGATTTTGGCCTCATCGACAGAGAGCCCCGTGAACATTTGGAGGCATATACGGCCGTTCCTTGTTTATCGCTGTTAATCGGTTCCAGACTCTGGCGCGATAGGTGAATTTCCGCAAAGTACGATCCGTTATTTGTAAAATCGAATATTTTTGTCACTAGAGTGTAGAAAACTAGTTCACGACCCTCTAATTTGGTTTTAACATTATTAAAGCCCTCTGGACATAAAATAACACCCTTTTAGTCACTATTTTAGTCACTATATTTAGTAACTATTTCACCCGTATTACCCAATGTATTAGAAAAAGTAAGGAATAATAAGACGTATAAGACGTTACCAATATCATGTTATTATTAGTGTACATTATTTTACACACACGCAGTTTTAGACACACTCACTATAGTATGAAAATAGTGCAATTTGTTTGATGATGATGAAGAGGTGTACCGCACGGCAAAGTAGAGCAAGGTTACTGCTCTCAATGAGGCTGCACCTGACGTTGAAGGATTTATGGGGGTGCTCGAATACAGACAACTGAACGTGCGCTGTATCATTTTCTCCATCTCGATCAACTTTTTAATTAAGATATTTGAAAAGCCGCGATAGAGTGAAGCCGCGAAAGTCCAAGCGCGAAGTGCCGAGGGACGACTGGACATCGAATACTGGAGCTGGATTCATCTCGGACAGCAGTGCCGCCGAACCAAGCCGGTTTGCACCGCCTACACCGGCGTGTATCCATCAAGAACACCGTCCTTCCTATCTACGGGACTTTGTACTGCACCGTGCGACCAGCGCTTTATCGGCCACCGATGTTTAGAGAGGATGTTGGGTCAGCCTGACTTGCCCAACCTCCGTTCTTTTCCAGTCCAGAACAACTGACCCACTTTTAGGCATTCTCGGATGCTCCTAAGTTAGCGTGGTGGCCGTCATGGCTCGGTTCCCTAATAAATGGCATCTGTCGGAGCCGTCTTGTGCTTTGCGCGGCTGCTCGCACATGCCTAACAATTATGAAATAAACCATTAAATAACACGCGATCTAACTCTCGAAGACTTATTTGTTTGTTGTTATGTAATGTAATGTAATGCAATGCAATGTAATGTAATGTATCTCCGTCTGTAACTCCACAAAGTCATAAAGACCATGTGGGTGTTACACAGGAGAGTTTTGTATAGCGAACTCACAGCCTAAGCGGCTTTCGGTATGCATTCGGTGGCCAACAGACTTCGTCTCACGCAGCAAAGAGAAAGTGGGAAGCATAGCAGAGTCAGGAGAGCAGTTGAGGTAGTGAGTAGCATAGAAGTAGCAGTTCAGGACCGCTGAAAAAGATGTGCCATAGTCGGCAATTGGAGAGTAGTTGTCGTTGCGTAAGAATTGTGGAAGCGAGTTCCACAGTCTAGGACCTGCAGAGCTAAAGCTTCTGTCGCCAACTGTCTTTAAGCTGAGGAATGGGACAGCTAATTTATTGTCCACACATAACCTGAGGGCACGAACAGGCTGAAACTGATGCAGCAGTTCAGCTAGGTATGAAGGAGCCAAGCCGTGGCAGGCCTTGTGGGTCAGCGTAAGAACTTTGCTCTGTATCCTTTGCTCAACCGGCAGCCATCCTAGCTCTTACAAGACCAAGGTGAAATCGGCTAGCTACTCGACTGTACCGACTCCACCACTGCCGGCTTTTCTGTTTTCAAACCACGAAGAGATGAATTAGCCCATCGTGTGAATTGCAAGCCGTCGGCAGCCCCTATTGAAGCAGTCATTGGAATCTCTTGCACTGAGTCCGGCCAGCTGTAAGCTGTCAATGATGGTGCTTATCTTTTTCCCTAGGGAAGAAGCCCAGCTTTACTTCGGATTTAATGGAATGCAATAAAATATAATGTATGTACTCTATCTCCGTCTGTAACTCCACAAAGCCATCAAGACCGTGTGAATGTTACGCAGGAGAGTTTTGTATAGTCGAAGCGACTTTTGGTACGCATTCGGTAAGCAACAGACTTCGTCTCACGAAACAAAGAGAAAGTGGGAAGCATAGCAGAGTCAGGAGAGCAGTTGAGGTAGTGAGTAGCGTGGAAGTAGCAGCTCAGGACCACTGGAAAGGATGATCCATAGTCGGCAACATGAGAGTAGTTGTCGTTTCGTAAGAATTGTGGAAGTGAGTTCCACAGTCTAGGACCTGCAGAGCTAAAGCTTCTGCCGCCAACGGTCTTTAAGCAGAGGAATTAAAAAGCTAATTTATTGTCCACACAGGACCTGAGAGCATGAAGAGGCTGAAACTGGTGCAGCAGTTCAGGTAAGTACCTCCGTCTGTATCTTCATAAATCTGATCAGACTAAGTTGGTGTTTCGCAGGAGAGATTTCAAGAGTGCACTCCAAGCCTATGTGGCTTTCGGTGGGCATTCGATAGCCCACAGACTTCATCTCACGAAACAAAGAGAAATTGAGATGCGTAGCAGAGTCGGGACCGCAAAGGAGGTAGTGAGTAGCATAGAAGTAGCAGATCGGGACGGCTGGAAAGGATGAGCCACAGATTTCTGCAAACTAGTTTAAATTATGTCACCCATGAATAGTTTCTTCCCGTACAGTGTGATTTTAACGTTTAATTCGTTTATCCAATTGACCACCCAAGTGCCAAATTTCTTTCGTTGGCTAATTAATTTTCTCTCGTGGCTCGTAGACATGGCCTCACTAACATCAAAGCTCACACTCTCGCTCAAAAAATGTTTGCATGCATGTCAACTCCTACAAATACTAAATTCTGAATATCTTAAACATGAAAATGTAATCTTCAGGTTTGCATCAGCGAAATTCTCCAACTGACCTGGCTTGTGGAATGCTATTACGCGATGCTTGCTGACGTCTTGGACATGTTCCCTTCTTGGACTTAAGCACTAAATGCGCCCTCGCCCAAGCAGCCGCTGGTTACACCTTAGTGTTTAGCTATCTAGGAAAACTAAGCGCAAACTTGGAAAGACGTGTAATTTATCAGAGCTGATTGTCTATCCACTCGCATATGAGAACTGCTGTTGGTCATACTAGTTCATTCGAGAGCTAAGGTCAAGCTTAGCTTCTAGATGAGCACAGTGGAATCACGGATGAACAATTCCAAAGTTCTTCTGTCGAGCATCGACCATCCTCTTAACACTTTACCTAGATACTTGCAATGCTCGAGCAGACGGCAGCTCACTAGCTTCGTGATGGCAGCGAGATCGAGGCAATATCAAAGGTCATCTTCAAGGTAGCATTCTCTCTTCGAGCCTTCAACCTCGGTTCCACATTCTTTCTCAATGTCAACCTTAAGGCGTGCGGTTTTGCCCTCACCTCGAAGTTTCCCAACCAGTCTAGAAAGACTGCTCGCCCTCTGCCCCTAGTCTCTTGTTCTGTTCCAGCATCGTTCAAAAGGCTTCGGTCAAGCCTTTTATTAGGAGATCAACACGAGACAAAGAGAAAATAATCAACTTTCGCCCAATCTCCCTGATTTCATTTTCATCTAAGATACTGAAAAAAGTAGTGGAAGATCAAGTAAATACTGAAAGTGCTGCAAGTGAAACTTCACTGTATGGATCATCAACATTGCACACTCCGTATGCATTGAAATATCCAAATTGACTTCTCTGCCCGGCGTTATGCATAAAATTGTACCCAGGCTGGGTTCGGTTGGCTGGGACCGGACGGCTTTAGTGAGGGTTAGGGTCACCGGCTAGGCCGGGGTCGGACCCTACGGCATGGCCGGATGTATGCGGTGACGTGGGGTCACCGGGGCTCTTGGGTACGGGAAGTTGGCCAAGTAAGTCGTTGGAGGCTCCCGGTCTCGCCGAGTTATGCACCTGGATTCGTGCAGGCGTGCTCCGGCGATGCTGCCACACACGCAAGGGAACGAGTACCCAAGGCCCGAGCGGAGCTGGATAGCTCGCTCGTTGTTGACTTGTTTTATGCTTTCCCCGTGTAGCGTGTTCGTGACCCCCCCCCCGTGTGTTGGCGTCTTTCGGTGGAAGCTTACGACTGTGGTAGTTGTCGACTCGGACTAGCCAGCAGTTACTCAGCCAGCCGGGTTTTGGACGGCGTAAGCTCGTACTGTTGGATTCGGAGTCGGTACAACGACAGGACTGCGGAAGCCGACTGACCCCAACTAACACGTTTGTTCGCGCTTGCTGCGTCGTCTTGCGCCCCCGTAGTGTACTGTGTATAGGACCCTCCCTGTAGACTTGTTTAGTTGCTCTGTTGTTGTTGGCGCATGCGTTATAAAGATGTTTAACCTGACGGCCGCTCGTCTTACCCTAGCTCGGCAGCATGGCGAGCGGCAGCGTGGCCGGAGTATGGCGGGGTTTGGCGGGAAATAGCCTTTGACCCCAGGAACTCGGTTACAAAATTTTCTAACACAAATGGCGGTTCTTGTGGGAATCTTACGGAGACACCGGCAAACGTGCGGTTAACGAAATTCTCCTTTAAAACTCTCAGAGCATACCGTTGTGTGTGCGTGCTATTATTACAATTAGCACAGCAGCCTCGGCCACTATTGTATGCCCCACTTGCAGCAGGTGGTTGGGCAATTGACGTGGTGCAGTGTCCGGCGTTTGAGGTAAGGATCTGGTGAACCGTGATGGCACACTAGGTAAGGCGATTGCTTTTACGACCTCGGCTCCGAGGTCGTGGGTTCGATTCCTGCGGTGTGCGATCCTTTATTGCCACTGCAAGCGGTGGTGATAGCCGTAAAGGCTCTTCTGTAACCGGGCAGAAGCTCGTCCCCGGCTCTCTACCGGTGGACGGTGTAGTGCAGTGCTGCAGCGCGGTTAAAACACAGGCGGCCACAACTGGGTGCCGAAAGCAATCGTTTATTGTGGGCCTGTTAGTAGTGGTTACGCGCCCGCGAAAGCGCTTTATGTGGCGCGCACCGGACCGACGGAGTTAACTTCGCGAGCTCCTGAAGCCCGAGTATAATAAACTACCCTACGCGTCTACGCTCGCGCGCCAGACCGATGGAGTTAACTGCGTGAGAACTCCCGAAGCCCGACTACAATAAGCCACCACACGCCTTCGTCGCTAGCAGTGGTCCCGACCCCAAAGGCGGACCGCTACAGCACCTCAAGATATGAGCAGCTAACTGAGTAGCCGACAGAACACAACCGTGCAGTCCAAGTTGCACTTTGCTGTTTGTCGCCGTAGGTTCGACTCTCGTGCTCTCCAGGCGTAGTCTCGCATCGACTAGCGAAGCTGCAGCTCCGAGCTCAGCTCTGTCAGTCATATCGTTTATACTCTCTCTCTCTCTCTCTCTCTCTCTCTCTCTCTCTCTCTCTCTCTCTCTCTCTCTCTCTCTCTCTCTCTCTCTCTCTCTCTCTCCTCTTGACCTTGAGCGTAGCTGCTATTTTTGTCGGACCCTGGCTCTCACTGTCCGTCCTCGGCCTATTCGCGTCTGCCTGTAATTTATTAGATGGCTCCTCCGCCAGCTTGCCATTCGTTCGCCAGCTTGCCATTTGTTCGCTCTTTGTCTAATGGAGCACAGTAGTCGGTCCACATCCTGACCGCTCTTTGTCTAACCGAGCTCCATTCTAACCTGAGCGGATCTCGCTGTCAAACTGACGCCTCGCTCCGCTCCCGGTTAACTAATGTGTCCCCCTACCAATTCTTCTTGGCTAGTCCACCCGCTACGGGTTGCTCTAGGTGCCCAAGTCAACCCCAATAAGGCAGGGGCTAGTATCGCGGCCAACCTGAGAGCTGCACCAGTGTACTTCTGTCGCTATACAAAAAGAGGATTGTTTAATCAGCTAGGATGTGGCCCGCCACAGATGCACTCTGTAGCCGTTGTGGGAATAAAATCGAGTCTCGTTAACCGCTCACGTCCGTGCTGTATCACCATAAGACACTGGTGCTGGAGCCACAGCAATACAGCAGCACGTACATAAGAGCTCAATCAATCGCAGCAGACGACACGAAATAACATGCATTAGTGGCCTGACGCTTCGCTGTGTCAATGGCTTAACTTTTGGCCCCAGATGAGGCAGGTGAGCCGTGGTGGCACACTAGGTAAGGCGGTTGCCTTCACAACCTCGGCCCCGAGGTCGTGGGTTCGATTCCTGCGGTGGGCGATTCTCTATCGCCACTACAAGCGGTGGTGATAGCCGTAAAGGCTCTTCTGTCGCTATAAAAAAGAGGCTGTTTAATCAGCTAGGATTTATTTATTTATGTACACTGGTGTCAAAGCACTTCGCTAGTTAAGACAGCGGAAGTATTATGCGGACGCATTAACGAGCTCTTTGCCAGCCAGGGTGGTGAGACCGTCAATCGTAATACAAGCGATGTTGAGGGTGCGAATGACATTGATTCTGGCCGCCATGATTGCGTGGCATTCTGCATCAAGCAGTCCACCACTGTTGTATGAGGGTTCGACGAATTACCGAAAGCCACCACAATCCACTCTAATTGGGCTAACAACGACCAGACGAAAACGCTGCCGAGCTCAAGTATTGTTCGCCAATATTGTAGTACACGTTCGAATTTATCTATCCACCAAATTTCATGTCGCTGTGCGAACGTGCACTTATGCAAATGTGCTACGACGTCGGACGTCTGTACCGCAATCCATCACAATTCATTCTAGTACCCCTCAAATCCACAAAAAATCAGCTGCACACCGCTCCAAAAAGTTTGGAATATTAAACTAAACTACACATACAATTTACCCAGAAAATTTCGCGTGATTCCGCTCACGCGTTCTCACGAAGTCCACTGAAATAATAATACAGTGGCCCAGGCCGATACCGCAATCCACTGCATTCCACCACGAAACGAAAGAAATCCTATTCTAAAAGCTCCTTTTATGATTCCATGTGATAGAAAAATCTGCAGCAATTGCACTTACAAAATTTCACTTGCATTGGCACGGTTATTCCCGTGCAATGCAGTGCAATCGACTGCAGTGCCCCGGGCCAATACCGCAATCCACTTCAAACCACCGCACATAAAACTGAAATAGATTTTGCCGAGCTCCAGTTTTTATTACATATTAAAGTTCACCTTGCGGTGTGCACAGCCACGTAAAATAAAAAATATTGTTCATTCTCGCACTGTGGCAATGGGCGCCAATCACCTGAAATGACCTAAAAGTAAATACGGCAATCCATTCTCTTCCGCTACAAATCATCCTCAAATCACCATCGCGAAGTTCTAATTAACATTGCATGAAGGACTAGATTCAGTTCAAAGTGCACCTACAAAATATCTCTCCATTGTGCACACGCGTTCTCATTCAATGAATTGCAATCGACTGCAACGGACCGGTCCCATACCGAAATCCGCCTCGATCGACCGAAATCCGCTGCACAGCGACCAGAACGCATACACTAGAAGCTATAATTATGATTTAACGCTGCTCTACTCTTCTGTTATTGTGTACTCGCATAACTTCACTGTAATTGCCTCGGTCATTCTTCAGCAATGCACTGCAATCGACTGCAACTGCCCGGGCCAGTACGTCAATCCACCGCAACCCGCCACTAAACAACCAGAATCCGTACAATTTAAGCTCGTACAGTGATTGCACGTTGCTCTGAATTTCGGTTATTGTGCAATCGCACAATTTCACTACAATCGCCTAGGCCATTCGGCAGGAATGCACCAATAAACTGCAATAGTCCTGGCCAATACGGCAATCTACAGCAATCTGATGCAAAATGCCCTGAAATCGGTTTTGCAATGCTCCAATTTTGAATGCATGTTACAAAGCACACTGGTAAAAGCTAACCGCACCATTTCAAGTAGTTGTGCTCATCCAATCTCGGGCAACGCATTGTAATCTACTGCAACGGCTCGGCAATGGCTAGTCGACCACAAATTGGCTGCACGAAGTTTCAATTGTCATTACTTTTCACATTTTGTTGTGCTAAACGTGAAATCTTAGGACTTTCAAGCTATTTTGCACGTTCATTGGCAACAGTGCATGGCAATCGGCAGCAATAGCAGGGATTAATACAGTAATATATGGCAAATCGACGAGAAATCGGCTGCATCCAGCTCCAATTCTCATACCACGTAGCATCTCACTGCGCATGCACATACTTTTAAAGCTTTCAACCAGCTCTGACCGCTCAATTTTGGGCAATGCATGGCAATCAACGGCAATGGCCCGGGCAAATACGGCAACTCATTATGATCTATCGCAAATCACTGGAAGGTGACTAGGCTAAGATCAAATATATCTTACCTTCACAGCGAACTGTGTTCAAAGGGCAATCACATCCGTTCAATCAATCGCGCACGTACCATCGCGAGCAATCAACGGCAATCGACAGCAATTGCCCGGGACGATACCCCAATTAGTGCTAAATTGACGATAAATTGGCTGCTCGAAGCCCCAATTGTCATTAGATAAAACATTCCGCTGCGTCCAAAGTAAAAACGTGGCGTTTTTAAGGTGCTTTGCTCGTTCACTGACAGCAATGCACGGCAATCCACAGCAATAGTAGGGGCCGATAGCGAAATCCATGGAAAATTGACAAGATTGACTGCAATAAACTGCAACTCTCACTCCACGTAACATGTACCTGTGTGTGCGCATAATTTTCACCCACTGTGTGCATTTGATCGACAGCAACGCACGACAATTGATGGCAATAGTCCGGGAAATACGTCAATTCGTAATGGTCAGTTACAAATGGACCGACAGTTGCTGATAGAAGCTCCAACTTTTCTTGCATATTGCATTAAACTTTATTAAAAGTGCAGCCACATCCTGTTAGGCAATCGACAAATTCACAATCAAGGGCAATGCACAGCAATCGACGGCAATTGCCTGAGAACATACAGCAATCAATGATTGTTACAATTACAATTTTTCAAAGCTGGTGGTACAAAATCACATTTTTTCTTGCGTAACAGTGCGCTGTATTAAAAGTGCAGCCGCATCCTATCAACCGATCTTGAACGTGCGTATGCAACGACCTGGGAAAACACGGAACATAAAAACAGAAAACAGCGTTCAGTAATAGACCGTCATAGATTTCCGTGTTTTCCCAGGCCGTCGCGGTCGATTGCCGAGCATTGTCCTGAGATTGGCAAACCGAACGACTGACTAGCCTAGCTGCAGATTTTCGTAGGCACTGTAAGCAACTGGTTGCACCAGATGTAAGACCAGCAAGCAAAGAGTTACAGAAGTTAGGACGAGATGTCACAAATGCATGGACCAACTTAGAAGTGGTATCACCGTCTAAACAAGCCCGAATTGTGGCAATATTATGCAGCTGAAAATAATTAGAGCAGACTTGACTGTGGAGCTGATGTGATCGTCTAATGAAAGGTTATTTTGAAACGAGACACCGAGATTTTGTACAGAACATATGTATGCTGGCAGAGCCGATTTTGAGCGACAGACAAGCCTAGCTGCTGAGTTTGGCACCAGCTGTAAGCACCTGATTGCACATGCCGGTAGGCGAGCAAGCAGTGAATTACAGAAGTCGAGACGGGATGTCACGAATGCATGGACCAACTTAGATGTGGTATCCTTATCTAAACAAGTCCGAATTTTAGCGATGTTATGTAGCTGAAAGTAGGCAGATTTTACTGTGGAGCTGATATGGTCGTCTAACGAGAGGTCGCTTTGGAATATAACACCTAGATTTCGAGCTGATTCGACAGGAGATATGCTGGCAGAGCCAATTTTGAGAGACAGCCTTTCCAATCTCTGAATCACACTGGGTTTGCCCATAACTAGTAAGTTAGTTTTGTAATCATTTAGTTTTAGAAAATTTGCTGCCATCCATGTGCGGATGTCATCAATGCATGCAGCCAGTGAGTTGAGAGAGTGTCATCCGCATAGAAGTGAAAGCCTAGATTGTGCTTGGCAATCACATCGGCAAGAGGGAGAGTATAAACCGTGAAAAGAACCGGAACTAGCACGGAGCCCTGAGGTACCCCATATTTCAGAGGTACTTCAGATGACCTTTGTCCATTCACGTCAATACTCTGGAGTCTGCCACTGAGATAGGACCTGAACCACTGCAGAGCAGTGCCCGTGACGCCCAGGCGAGATGAGAGGCGCTCTAGAAGAACTTTGTGATCGATGGTATCAAAATCTGCCAAAAGATCGAGCTAAACAAGCAGGGACACTTTACCCATGTCTGCATTCCCAAGTAGATCGTTGTATACCCTAAGCAATGCTGACTCTGTGGAGTGATTAGCTCTAAAGCCAGACTGGAACTTACTAGCAAGGTTTGAAGTTTCAATATGTGAGTTCAGCTGGTTCGCCACGACTCATTCTAGTGTCTTTGATAGGAATGGTAGAAATGAGACTGGGTGGTAGTTGCTTAGTATCAAAAGCTGCCGAAAGATCGAGCAGAACAAGCAGAGATACTCTACCTAAGCATGCATTCATACGTAGCTCGTTATTAGCCGAAGTTATGCCAAGTTTGTGGAATGATTTGCTCTGAAATCAGACTGGAACTTACTAGGAAGGCTTGAAGTTTCGATAAAGGAGTTCAGCTGGTCTGCCACGACTCCGTTAGTGTTGTGATAGGAACGGTAGAAGGGAGACTGGGCGGAAGTTGCTCAAGTTTTCTCGGTCTAGTGTTGCTTTTTTGAGTAGTGGCCCGACTACAGCCATTGTGAAAGGTGCTGGGACACGACCTGACACTAAAGATATATTTATAATGTTAGTTATGTATGGCAGCAGCAGATCAATGCATCGTAGAAGCAGGGCAGTTGGAATAGGGTCCAGAGCACTCGTTGTCTTCTGTGATTGGGATATTAACGGCATGACGAGATCACTAGTGACCGTCTTGAATGTAAACGCGCTGGTTTGGTCCAGCTGTTAAGGAGCTCGCCCCGATCAAGGTCTAGCGGAGGTCATGGGCTTAAGCCCGGAGGTATATGTGGAGGGCCTGAATAGAGATTAAGTTCTCTTGGGGTGCTATGCAAATGAATTATATTCTTTTTAGACATTGATGCATGGAGTTGATGGACATGATTCCAGGGGAGGCTGCCACCGTCGCGGTGGACTCCCTGATCTTGTATATCTTGTTGCCAGAGAAGCTAGAGAAGCGAGATGAGAGGCTAATTACATATTAATGATGTTAGTTATACATGGAAGCAGAACATCAATGCAACGTAGGAGCAGGACAATGGGAACAGGGTTCAAAGGACTTGTTGTCTTCCTTGATTGGGATATGAACTTTCGGACGAGATCACTAGTGACCTGCTTGAATGAAGACATTGAGGTGTTGCAAGGAATTGAGGGACAGCATTCTAGGGGGATGCTACCTACGCAGTGATAGACTTCGTGATCTTGTCAATCTTCAGGACAAAGAAGCTAGAGAAGCGATCAGCTAGATCATCACAGGAGTCATCAGGTAAGGAGCTAACCTGGGAGCGGTTTAGGGGATGGTTGATCGTCGACAGATGCATTTTGGATTTCGCATCTGTGATTCGACAATGTTTTTATAGAAGTTAGACTTGGCCTTTCCACGACTGGTTGGTTCGGTCTAGAGTAGTCCTCGTATGCCTGCCGATGGACAGTCAGTCCTAATCTTGTGTACATTTTTTTAAGCTTGCACTTAGTAGACCTAGCTTGTTTAATGCCTGATGTAAACCAAAGGCCGTCTGGGCGAGGGCGCACAGTGTGCAAAGTCGTCGAGCCTGTCAGCTAGGGTTGTATTGTAACAGTATACCAACGATGAAAGATCGGAATAGGGATTGAGCAGCAGAGGCGAGGCAGACATTCTCGCACGGACAGCATCGATGTCAAGGGTCTTGAAGATTCGCGATTCACAAGTGATGTTACATGAGGAGGAGGAGGGCACACGTTGTAGACTGAATGAGATCTGCACGTGATCAAATAAGCAGGATTGGTAATAATTGGTGATAAAAAAGTGCATGAGAAAATGTGCATGAGAAAATTTGGTCGAGTGTGTGACCCTTGCAGTAGAGTTATGCACGTGAGCCACAAGAGACAATGAGTCAGTGAGTGCACGAAATTCAGTCCTGAAGGCGTCAGATAAGTTATCAAAGTGAATGTTGAAATCAACAGCGACCCCGGCCCCGTGGCGTCTCCGGAGTGCTTTTCTTTTGTTAATGGATAACTCGTGGATCTTAGCAACAGTAATATCATCAAGTAATACATTTGAACTACGATAACCAAGCAATAACAGGTATGCACGATCTTAACTAATGTGCAGGTTATTAGCCACCGGTAGGCTTGCCGTTGATTGCATAGTGGTCTGGTGAAGACAAGCTTTAATCTGTTCCTCGTCTATACACTCGTGCTCTGTATACACACTTGTTTGTTGGGCTTCGTTGAGTGCTCACCGCAGCGACAGCCATTAGTGCATGGATCCGTTTTGTCGCAGCAACTGTTATGATTACTATAAAAGGAGGATACTACGAGTGGTTCCTGAATTATAGTTATTACAAAACGGATATCTCACGATTAGGACAAAGACCGTGTAAAGCGATCGGGACGACCCAATCGTCTACGTTGAATCAGCTACCAATCCCGTGATGACTGCCCGTCATCTAGGCCTAAATTCCTAGTTTGACGTCTGCCTACAGGCATTTATTGAAAAAAGGACCCCAGCCAAATTAGTTCGTGCGTTTGAAACAACGGAATCTAGATCATTGCCCTATCGAGCATAGAATCGACTGCACAATTTCCTCCCTGGCCACTACAGGCTTTTGTACTAGCTTGTATTGTATATTATAGCTTACATTTCCTCCCTGGCCACTACAGGTAGCTTGACTAGCTTATACTGCCCACGCATAGAGCTTTTCTTGATCTTCCAGTTTACTTTTCCAGTTTACTCCTCTAGCACGCTCCTCTGCAACTGGTCATTTCGCTGTCCGTCACACTAAATTGATAGCACTTGGTGATCGAGCCTACAGCTCATACACGCTGAAGGAACTCGCTTTCGGCTGAGATTACTACCAGGAATGACTTTTCAGCTCGACTAAAGACATCTTTTCCGGCAGATTTTCATATTATTTCAATTCGCTTTGCATGAGTACCCATGCAATAGTTAGGTGGGTGCACTTTACTTGGCAGAAGTGTTTGGTTTTCGCATAGCTTTAATGCTTGCTTTAGCACGGTGGCCAAGGTATGTGTGCGTAAATTAGCTGAAGGGAATTTCGTGCAGTTTTTAAAGTGCCTGAATAGAGATGAGAGTATTTAGGTCGCTATACAAACAGCTCGTTATCCTATTATTACCTTTGATAATTAACCTCACAGTGGGCTACTTCAGCACAATGGCTCAGTCTGGATAGTTATAACCTTATTCTGCACTATTTACGTTACTTCTGAGAAGCAACTACTGCTGTGACAATTTACCTAAAGCTGATTATTTTGTAACGCCGAGGGCTCGGCGGGGTAGGCTTGACCTGCCGCTTACCTAGCGGCGTAGCCTAGCGCCTAATGCCGTTCGGTGCGCGCCTACGCGCAATAAGCTGGCCGCCACGAAACGAGCGTTCCTGGCGCCGACCTGCTTGCCATTACTAAAGGGGGTCGTGAGTCCGCGGCGTGAATTGGGAAGCGAGACACACAAATTGGGGACTTTACTGAACTTTATTCGCAAGCGCACAAAGTCACTGCGCGTCTGGCTCAGTTTTATCTCCACACTCCTCGCACGTTCTCAACAGCACCAACACTCTTGCGGAGGGAATACTTCTCCACACTGGGCGCGAACCGGAGCCTAAAGCCTAACCGGAGAACTAAGACTCCGTTTCTACCTGTGCGTAAGAAATACCCCACACACGCCAACTTAAGCACTCTTGCGGAGGGAATACTTCTGCACACTGAAGTGTGAACCGGAGCCTAAACCCTAACCGGAGAACTAGGTCTTGGTTTCCACCAGTGCGGCAGGAATGCTCCACACAAGCCACCTCAAGCACTCTTGCGGTGGAAACACGTCTCCACACACGCTACTTACATTTATACTGGGGAACGACCCAAATAGACGGAGCTCAAACTGGAGCCTAAACCCTAACCGGAGAACTAGGACTCCACACACGCCAACTACGCCTAGCTCGCGCCGGCAAATCCCTATGCCGAGACCACGTGCTAGCGTGCACACACAAAACACCGAAGAAACACAGAATGCCAGCTCGGGCGCGATACGACCATATTCGGTGGAGTCCACCGAATCCTCCTAGCGCTGTCTTGTCCTGTTCCGTCCATCGTCGGCGGACAGCCCGCCCTCCTCCCACGCTTTCAGAGAAACGAGTCCGACGGCGTCGAAACTCGTAGCCGGACAAAAGACACAAGACCAAAAAGACACACCACAGACCCAGAGCGAGCGTCGCTCGACTCTTAACGACTTAGCTGAGACAATGGGGCAAGAGCTTAGTGGTATTGGGCCCTACACCTTGGCCCATTACGGTAAGGAATTAATACCGTCCCCAGGCCACTGGAAGGGCACCTCTGTCCAGCTTGAATGGCGAATGGGTTCTAGACGATTTTTTTTGGAACAAGTGAAAGCGGCGGTTGACAGGCCAGCCAACATCAATCAGCAGCTTCCGCTGGTATCAGACGAATTCTAACGGCCGAGTCGCCACCGCTGGTCTCAGAGCTTCCTGGCTTACTCTTAAGCTCTTGCTCTCTAACCGCACTGACGCTCCTCTCTGGCTCACTGCTCCAGGACAAAGGAGTTCTAGCCCGCCTCCGAACAGCTCTTGTTCGCGCTAAAATTCAGCCAAGGCCAGCAAAGTGCTACAATTTATTTTTCTCTGGCTATTCCATTTTGAGTGTAGTACTTCTAACACTCAGCCACCTAGCCGAGCTCATGTTTGAGGATTGCTAAGCTGGATAAATTACTTAGTGTACTTTACCGAGCCATTCACATTTCTTCCTTGGCGACTTGCCAATGTCAGCTTCAATTGTATTGATGCGGAAACCAGAGAAAGCGCAGCTAAATCTTTTAGCTTTTGACCACACCAACGATGCATCACTGGCACTGTTCTGCAGTGGTTCAGGTCCTATCTCAGTGGCAGACTCCAGAGTATTGACGTGAATGGACAAAGATCATCCGAGGTACCTCTGAAATATGGGGTAGCTCAGCGCTCCGTGCTCGGTCCGGTTCTTTTCACGGTTTATACTCTCCCTCTTGCCAATGTGATTGCCAAGCACAACCTAGGCTTTCACATCTATGCGGATGACACTCAGTTGTACCTTTGCTTTGATCCCCTCGAGCAAGTCGAATACTCTCAACTTCCTTCCTGCATGTATTGATGACATCCACACGTGGATGGAAGCAAACTTTCTTAAATTGAATTGATAAAAAAAACTTTCTAGCTATGGGTAAACCAAGTGCAATTCGGAAATTGTTAAGTCTAACCCTCAAAACCGGCTCTGCCAGCATCTCCTGTTGAATATGCACGAAATCCAGGTGTCAATGTTCCAAAGTGACCTTTCTTTAGACGACCACAGCTCCACAATCAAGTATACCTGCTTTCAGCTACATAACATTTCTGAAACTTGGGCTTGTTCAGTTCAATCCGGACAGGGATACCATATCTAAGATGGTCCATGCACTTTGTGACATTTTGTCTTCCAACTTCAAAGTTTTGTCGCTCACTTTTAGGTCCCTTCATTCTTTGGCTCCAACCTATTTATCAGATTTACTCCCCCACAGGCTTAAGCATCGTACCAATCGCTTTTCGGAATATGTTTAATTATACCTCGCACAAGCCTCAAGTCCTTTAGAGACCATGCCTTTAGTTCGTATGCTCCCAAAGCCTGGAACTCACTCTCGACTTCCGTCACATCCCCTGACTAGCCCAAATTTACAATGGCATTAAACACACTTATGAAAGCGTTTAGTGAGTACCTATGATTCCTCTTTTATATGCTTGAGCGTGCTGACACTATCCCATGCTGCCACTACCCGCACTTGCATGCAGACCCTGGGCATGTCACACCTAAAATTGTTATTTATCAAGCATATCACTCACCATTCGATCGTGTTTCCTTTGAAGCTAGTGTAAAGCACCTAGAAAGAGATTCTCTGAGGGCGCTTTGCATTATTTGGTTGCTAATCCGGTTAATCAGTCTTTGAAACCAGCATTTACCCTTTTTCAGCTTTCACTACAAGGTAACACCTACTCTTATCGTATAAGAATTTTTCTTGCATTATTTTAAACAATCAACTAGGGTTCTTTTAACGAATTGTGCATGCCTTGCACCTCATTACGAGTACAAGACGCTGTATTATATTATACATATAGCTTGTTCTAATCACCTTATCGCACGGAGAAAACCTTCGGTGCCACATCTCAGTTTGGCTATTTAAGTCCATCAGTCTTCATTATTTCTAATGATATAAACTACACTAAGCTTCTCGACGCAGTTGGGGCAAGTTGTGCTATAACACAAGCATAGAACACAAGCACAGCTAGTTGTGTTCCTGTTACTTTCCCCTCACTAGACCCACTTGGTTCTAAGTGGCACCTTAAACTATTGTAGAAAGTGCAATTGAAATTAAAGGAATAACAAGCACTATAAACAATTACTAAAATCTGGTAGGTCTGAGTACTTCTTTCTACAAAGGCAACATGGTAATTGTGTCAGCAGGGAAAACGCCTTAATCATTATTACACTAGAATGCTATAAGCCTTAAAGTAAAGTATAATAATGCAATTGCCAAAAATAACGTATATGCCGATGAACATGTTTAATGCAATAAATATTTGAAGAATAATTCCAGCAACTTTGCAGGAAAGCATAATATAGACATGTAATACTTAATTAAAACTCCTATTTGTAAAAAATCCAACATGACTCGAATTTACAAATAGTAGAGCTTATCAGCCAGTACTATATCCGGCTCTCGATGAATGCTTTGGCCAACGAGGAATGCCAGTTTGTGAGCATACTGGCATGGGGCTGGCACACGTATAGTACCCTAAAATGAGAAAGAATACATTGAAAAGATTTCACAGCATTAGCAAACCGCTAACCAGCATCCCAAAGCCCGTGAACCTACCGGCCAATTGTAGTACAAGTGAGTCAGCTTGTATGTAAGTCGCTGCATGTAATCAGGCTTTATTTGGCAACTGTCATGAATTACATTGTAATGAGTCGGGCTCACGGTGCCCTGTCGGACTGATTGGCTGACGAGAAAAAAGTCATACCTATAATAAAAGAAAAAAGATTAACTTCGAGTCTGAAAGAGAAAATATGACAACAGTAGAAAAATCTCTTATACGCAATATTTACACACATCTCCGGTCTTGTGACCGTGTTATCAATGACAGTTCCAGGTATAGGATTATTGAGCTGAGACCCATTTCTAAATAGAAATCGGGAATTGATCCTCTTCTTCACCACAACGACGGATAATTGTATCCTGTAACATGAGTGAAACATAAATAAACGATGGCAATGCGAAACACGTACAAACAGAGCTGATGAAAGCTGATATCACTGGCTGAGAATCAGACGTGTTGACTAACTTGTGTTCATCACCGAATTTAGTAAATGCCTCGGTTATTTGCGGGATCTCATAATTGACAACAGCTGGCAACTGGCCGTCACCAACACCATCTCTGTATAAGATAACTCGATCTGGTAACTCTTTGTTTACTTCATAGTACTTCTTTAAAGAAGCTAAAAAAAATGGCATGATACTACTTAATAGTTCATCGAGCAGGCAGCAATCATGCTTCCTGAACTAAGACTGGTCGTCCAATACAATTAACGCCAGCACATACCAAGAACATGTGCATGGAGATAGCTTGCTAATTCTTCGTGCTTTCCTTGAATAGAAACACGAGAATAATATCGAGTCAACGACTTGTTGAGGCTGCAAACGAGGCCACCAACGCTGGATCCTTTCCTTGCAGAATCATGGTAAGTGTCGAATCCCATCACCATGAGCTTTTTTAGCTACAACAGAAGCCATTTTGAGTCGGGTGTCCAACCCCGGTAACCACTGAGAATCAATGACAACTTATTTCATTACCAAAAGAAAAACTAACTTACCGGTATTTCCAAGGCCCAGACTTCACCACCAAGTTTGCAATTGAGCTGTATGGCAACCTTGGTACACACTGACATCACCATTGACCCACCTTTTTTCAAAATTCTCGTGGTAATCACCTGAGATGGAACAGGGCAATCGACACAGCACATCTTCTTTATAGCATCATACCTATCTTTTCTGTTGGTACTCAGAAGACACACAATGAGCTGCACTGTCGAATTGAAGTTTTTCTTCAACTGGCTCAGATAGGTATCAGTTCGATCGTTGGTCAATTCAAGTCTGCAAACAGGCAATGATAGATAGTCAAGTAGTAAGCCAATAAACGGTGTACAAATATACGAAAACCTATTACTAATCAAATTTACTCCTTACATAATTGGTTGCCGAACTTGGATACCCATGGGAGGTGCAACCCTTTGTAAGGCCCCCATAAAATCCATAGCAGCTTGCTTCTCGTACTGAGGATAACAAAGTATCCAAAAATTAAGATCGACAGTCGAGGTAAGATTCCCGCGGACAGCTCTAGACCAATCTGCTGTCATTGGATCGTAAGAACAGGCGTCATTCTTCAAAAATATTTTTTCAGGCCCAATGCAACGTCCGGTTATCTCTATAAGCTGCTTGTCAAACTGCAGCTCCCATCCTCTTAGTTCACTGGCCACACTCTCGTTCCTGAAAAAATGAAAAGCTTGTAGAGTCGGCTTGACCAAACAAAATAATGGAACACTACCTTTAATCTTGCATTGTAAGCAAAATTACCAAGTTGGTGGGCAAATGCATACCTATTGAGTGTGTTAATAAAGTCCACCAAGCTCCTGTGACGGATATGTGGAGCTATTCTTGTATGAGCTGCAATATCCGTCATGATGCGAAAATCCGACCTTGCATCAGCCGACAAACCAGTCATCGTGCAGAGCTCGGGAATCAAATGTAACACTTCAGGCCCTTTCCGAGAGGACTCTTTCTTCTTTGGTCGAGTGATGAGAAGAGGCTGGCCATGATCCCTGATATCAATATTATAGCTCTGAAAGGTAGTTTATTTATTTGATCGTCATGCATTAAGCACTAGCTGCATTAAAAAAGAAGCAATTTGAAGTATTGCATACAGCAACTAACCTTTTTATAGTAGGCCAAATAGCTAACCTCTTCGTTATTTGACAACTTGAAGGTCTTCGTTGGATTTAAAGAGAAGTCAATGTCGTCGACCCTGTAGGTCTTGTTGTTGTACCTAAAATACACAATGCAACGTTTAAAACAAAGTATAAAATATAAAGCAATGTGCTGATGAGTAATTTTTTGGTCAAGTAATATATGGTAAATCTACACAGAAGTGATTGGTTATGGTGACTTGTCTTTATTGACCTGGATTGCACGTCTTTATTGACCTGGATTGCACTTTTCTATGCACTGATCGAATAATTTTGAAATATAGGTGCCTAGAGATATCCACGTTTGCCTTCTACTGCTTCGTACAATCAAATGACACGGCTATTATAACGAACTCCAGATTGGCTGAGCAAATATAACCATAGTCTTCAGTTAAAGAACACTCAGCTCAAATGAGTGGAAGACAATTACGTCAAATGCAGGAGGTTTAAAGCTAACATGCCATATACAACAGAATTGCCTCTTCTCAATCAAATTTGGTTCTTGCTGACTAGTCACCTGGTTGAGCCATCAATTTCTGCCGTAATGTACCCTGTGAATGATGGCAAGAGGGCATATTGAAAATTGAAAACCTACTTCTGCAATCTAGTCGTTAAAAACAAGAATTAAAAAACAGTTATACCACTATTCAGTTGTCCTATGAAATAGGTTTTCTTAGGCTTGAATTAATAATGACTCCCCGACATATGGTAAGCAACGCTTAGACCAACGATTGCCACTAGTCCAAGGTCAAGGCAACAGCGTTACATCCACAAGACCAAATAAAACATACGTCTGAATGCAGAAAACATAATAGCGACGATACGATCAATTTCCGAACTAGCCACAACGTTGATGCATTTTTGCTTTCTGCATTTAGAAGACTCACCTGGTTAGGACAATCTCTCCAACAAGTGCTTTAGTGCAAGCATCAATAAATCCGGCATTGTTTCGCCCAGGTAACTCATACATGAAATCGAGGACCGTATCAGTTCTCAAGATCTTGTGAGCAATATCAACATTTAACAACATTCCACCATCATATTGAAGAATTGAAGAAATAAATCCTGGCCACACTTCAAGCCTACCAAGACAGAACATAAGGTCAACATGTAACAGAAAAGTCGCTACCGAATCAACTTTTATTAGCTCCAAACCCGACTTACTTATGTTGAGTTATCTGAACTGCTTTAGAAGGATCAAAGTAATTTCTATTGACTTGTTTCATTCCAATCTTTACCAAAAGTTTCTTGAACACGACATTATAAACCATCAAGATTGTCGGACTTCCTGGTGGTAGCTCGGTTATCAGCTTTACAATTATCTTGACTTTCGAGTCGTCTGCTTTCCTTTTGCTCCAAAACTCGGTAGTCTAAAGACAGGTATTAGCAAAAGGCATCAAAAGCACTATGCATAAATAGAGCAGTTGCATAGTTTAGCTACAAGTGCTTTCTGATAAAAATAGCCATTACCTCCTGGGGCAATCTCTTCGACGAATACAGCTGCATCCCATCAAATGCATATATTCCGCCAATGGCGACATCGTGATCATGAAGCATGGCAATCCTGGCACGCTTGCTATCCACTGGCGGGTCGTAGTCGACATGGTAATGGTACATATGCCATTTAGGAGACATTATCAACTTGAAATAATTTGCCAATATTGGCACCGTCTGTCCCGATGTACCTACACGAGTGTAGAACATATATGCACAACCCTGCGGACAAATGAGCATACACACAAATAAAACTCACCGCTTGCTATTGCACTTCTTGCCACCTTACCTCTCTTGTCCGTGCAACTATCCGGTCGAGTGTGGATTTCCCGATACCGCATCTCTTTGCTCCTCTCATCCCTGTCTGCTGCCCCGTGAGGACTGTCTGCATCAACACGAAGGCCCGTTAGCTGGACTGCTAGCTGCTCTGCCCCGACGTCAGGTGAGCTGGTCGAAGGTCCTGCCTGGTGCTGAGGAGCCTGCTGCCGAGGACCGGGCGGCTGCTGCCAAGGACCGGGCGGCTGCTGCCAAGGACCAGGCGGCTGCTGTCGAGGACCAGGCGACTGCTGTCGAGGACCGGGCGGCTGCTGTCGAGGACCGGGCGGCTGCTGTCGAGGACCGGGCGGCTGCTGCCGGGGACCGGGCGGCTGCTGCCGGGGACCGGGCGGCTGCTGCCGAGGACCGGGTGGCTGCTGCCGAGGACCGGGTGGCTGCTGCCAAGGGCCGGGTGGCTGCTGCCAAGGGCCGGGTGGCTGCTGCCAAGGGCCGGCGGGTGCCTGCAAACAGCCATTACGTTGCTTAACTCAAGCCTAAAATCTTGGGAGGCCAAAAGCAATCACTGTTGTATTACTACACCAGCTTCATGTGCGACCCAGGGAAAAGTTTGTTCAACGATAGGGCATGGCATACGGGCTTGCATTCTACTACGGAAACAGCAGCGCATTGTGCGTCTGACAAGCTATAATAATAAATGGCAGCGACCACAACTAACGAGCGGACCCCTAACCAAAAACCGGCTTAACTGCAGCAGCGACGGCGTATACAACAGCACATGCACAGCGCACTTACAACAAAACAGGTATAACGTTCTCGAAAGTGGCCGAAACAGCTACGCACCGCAGCAGCTAGCAGCTAGTAGTAGCTAATACTGCGAAAATTTTCTTACCCCGGGAGCGGGTGCCGGTTGAGGTGTATCTGCACCACTGCCGGGCCGACGAACACTCTCCGGTGCCTGGCCGGGTACGATACCTCGGGCACGGCCACGACCCGCGGACCTGCCGGTTCCCGACATATCGGAAAACTAAAATACATTGTATGAGCGTACTGAACCGTACAGAACGAACGCAAATTTACCACGCTACAAAGGCCGCTAAACGTGCACGGTTGATTGGGTCGATCAGTACATGCGAATTAAACTCCCACAAGCGAACATATCTTAAGAGATAAGACGCTGTCAGACACGCGATTACCTCTCACACCGCCCGGAGAACACCAGGCGACTGCACACGACCGCACGAGCACGCGATATAAACCAAATGGCGGCACCGCCAACCAATCCACTCGGCTGTTCTTAACAACGACTTCGTAAAGCATTTATTATCCTTAAACTTTCAATATATTTAAGTTTATAAGAATTTTAATATGTATTAAATTATTTATATTCCGTTTTAAATTGGTTCTTACTCATCCTTTTACGAGCGGAAGACCGGTTCCGGAGGCATAGATATTGTTCATAACTGTGTCCGGCGGCACTGGATGTTAGCCAGCTCAAAACAAGAGTTACGTCCCCTGCTGGGCCCAGCTAGTCTAAACTATTGGGCCACATCAAATGTTGCGAACTATGCATGGGTGAGTCATCGTTCGACGCATTTCTAAACACAGCTGAAATAGACAATACTATGGCTAGCTAAAGCTCCCTAGATCATATTCCACGGAGAGTTCACAAGCTTTCAGTGCTTCATTCAGAAGGCTGCTTCTGCAGCTAGCCATTACATCCAATCCCTGTCCAAGATTAGGAGCTGTCTCCCACAAAAATTTAACTAGCTCTTTAGTTCTGTCTCAGCTTGATTATTGTAATTCCCTTTTGGCTGGGCTGCCAAAGAAAGCTATTAGACAACGGCAGCAGACTATGAATATGGCTGCAAGGCTGGTCTTCAAGTCCCAGCGGTTTGAGCACGTGTCTCCTTTGCTAAAAGAGCTTGGATGGATGCCGGTTGAGCAACGGATCCAAAGCAAAGTTCTTACGCTGACCCACAAGGCCCCCACGGCTTGGCTCCTTCGTACCTAGCTGAACTGCTGCACCAGTTTCAGCCTGTTCGCACCCTCAGGTCATGTGTGGACAATAAATTAGCTGTTCCATTCCTCCGCTTAATGTCCGTTGGTGACAGAAGTTTTAGCTCTGCAGGTCCTAGGCTGTGGAACTCGCTTCCATGATTCTTCCGCAACGACAAACTACTCTCCCGCTGCCGACTATGGCTCATCCTTTTCAGCGGTTCTGAGCTGCTACTTCTAAGCTACTCACTACCTCAACTGCTCTCCTGACTCTGCTATGCTTCCCACTTTCTCTGTTTTGCGTGAGACGAAGTCTGTTGGCTACCGAATGCGTACCGAAAGCGGCTTAGGCTGTGAGTGTGCTATACAAAACTCTCCTGCGTAACACCCACATGGTCTTAATGACTTCGTGGAGTTAAAGACGGAGATACATTACATTACATTACCAATGTTGTTATGACCGCGAGACCCTCACTAGTTCGGGTAGCCGCACGGCGCCAACCATGTGCAAAAAACCTGAAGCTCGCAATACACCAACGGTAACGAAATGGCGCTCGCTATTCTGCACGCAGTGCTAACCACAATACCGTATTAGAAAAGCACAAACAACAGCCTTAAATTGCGGTTGATAAGACAGATTTAACAGACTCGTTTACACGCTTAGAGCAGCTCACTCAGAGCGCTAGGACTCATCTACCCGCAGACCGTTACGCCAAGACATTGACTGCGGTCAGGCCCGAGTGCTTTATATTGCCAGGTCGTAAGTCGTCAATAATTTCGTTCATAAATTACAATAAATTGCACTGATCATAACCCTCGGCTTATCGTGGCTATTCCATAAGCGGTTCTCAATTATAATCCCGGTGCTATGCTCATAGTTCTTAATCGGGGCTTGGCTGTCAAGCTCGTTGTTCATAATCGTATGGCATTGCAGGGTTCTAATCTGCAGTACTTTCATTGACAGCAATGCTCATAATCACACGCCTGAATTTCTGACCATCCCTCCTGCTCTACAAGGCTGATAAATAGGCAGATATATAATTTTACTCCGTCGCTCTCCCAGCCTGGCCTTGGAGCAACCACTGTTCCATGCCACCCTTGTCAGGCTAAACCGGTGTACTATCGTTACATTGCAGTACTATCAATTTCGCATTGGCTGACCAGATCCAAGGCAAGGATCGAGGGCTTGATCACGAAAAAAGAGCCTATTTTTTCGAGAAATAACTCAAGATTGACGGCTGATTTCGGACAACCACCGTTGCCTTCTTCGGGCGCCCAACAGAGCGTATCTGCACGCCTGGAGCAGCCTTCTGCACTGATGCTCTTTTTTCTGCCACGAGTCTGCGCCATATCGGATGCCGCCGCCAACGGCGTGCCAATATTGTCAGGATCTTCGTTCTTACTGTGAGCAATACTACCCAGGTGAGCACTGGCGCCGCGATTCCTGACCTCCTGCATAATCTTTTCAGACCAGCGGGTGGCAATGAAGTTCCCGGGAAATGTTTTCACGAACTTGCACACCAGCTCCGTTGCGTTGTTAAGAACATCATTGGTAACGTCTTGTATATCGTCCTTATAGCCAACCATAGCGTGCATCATTTCGTTGAGCTGTTTCGCACGTAGTTCTTTAGATTGAGTCGTGATGGCATACTAGGTAAGGCGGTTACTTTCACACCTCGGTCCCGAGGTCGTGGGTTCGATTCCTGCGGTGGGCGATCCTTTATCGCCGCTGCAAGCGGTGGTGATAGCCGTAAAGGCTCTTCTGTCGCTATAAAAAAAAAGAGGCTGTTTAATCAGCTAGGATTTATTTTTATTTATTTATTGCTTCGACACGGCTCTGACGGTGCTGCTCCTGGATCAGGTCAACGGCATTTTCGACTTCGAAACGCTAATTTTGTAGAGCAGCTATCGCAAAATAAATAATTAATTTCGATTCTACTTTCGGAAATTCGGTAACCCGGGTTGTCGCCATCGGGCTCTATCGCACAAAAGGCTGCTGAATCAAGATCAGATTCTCACCTCCGGACCCAAAGTGCGCTTCGCGAATTCCTTGTCCGTTGCAAAATTCTTTTCCGAAAGCCGAAGTTCTTGCGAAGATCGTATACGGAAACCGATACAACAAAGACCTGTTTAAAGCTTATATGATAGTTGTGTGACCGTAGAGCCTAAGGAATTACATGCCTATGGAGATCTTATCACTTATTTCCTTTGCAACAAATGCATAGAACTTGGAAAGAGATTGAGTTCTGTGAGTGCGCTTTATTAAATGTATTATTACTATTTATACCGCTTCGGGCTGCTGGGTCTGCCGCACCGGCGGGGTCTTTAGATACGCCAGTTGGGTAACATGCGTGCGACTTATGACCATGTATACCTATTATCGCTTCGTTATCGTAATTCAAATGCATTTCTAGATGTTATTGCTGTGCTATTATTATTGTTATTGTTTTATTATTTATTATTATTATTGCTATTATACGTGAATTATGCATTAACGAAAGAAAAGCGCCTCAGAGCCGCCGCGGGGGTCGGGGCCGCTAGCTTTGATATTCGTAGCTTTGTCTCGAATCGCTCAGCCCGTTCTCCCTCAAGCGTTACTGTGAATCTCTCTAACTTATTGGTCATTGGGCCTATTATTACCCCAGCGGCACTTCTTATTTCCTTTGCAACAAATGCATAGAACTTGGAAAGAGATTGAGTTCTGTGAGTGCGCTTTATTAAATGTATTATTACTATTTATACCGCTTCGGGCTGCTGGGTCTGCCGCACCGGCGGGGTCTTTAGATACGCCAGTTGGGTAACATGCGTGCGACTTATGACCATGTATACCTATTATCGCTTCGTTATCGTAATTCAAATGCATTTCTAGATGTTATTGCTGTGCTATTATTATTGTTATTGTTTCTATTATACGTGAATTATGCATTAACGAAAGAAAAGCGCCTCAGAGCCGCCGCGGGGGTCGGGGCCGCTAGCCGAGCGGGAACTGGGAGCTGAATACCCGCTCTTTTGATATTCGTAGCTTTGTCTCGAATCGCTCAGCCCGTTCTCCCTCAAGCGTTACTGTGAATCTCTCTAACTTATTGGTCATTGGGCCTATTATTACCCCAGCGGCACTTCTTAACGCCGGTCATTGGAATCCTTGCTCAACGTGCAATAAACCAACAGTAATAAGGGACCTTATTTTTGACAAAGATCTCGACCTGCTCGCCTTGATTGTATCTTGGCTAATGTCGGTAAACTGCCTGAGAATAAAAGGCGCTACCCCGGCTGGTTTCGCATTCGTTCACACTCCTAGATCAGTCAAAATTGGAGGTGGAGTCGCTATAATCGCTCACTCGAACTTAGACTACTAGCCGCTTGCAGCACCCTCGAAGCAGTCTTTCGAATCTATTGTCTGGATTTCAGGCGACAACAAGCTACCGATGGTGGCAGTACTCTATCGCCCACCTGGTACCAAGTTTTCCTCTATCTCAGATTTCTCTCATCTCATTTCGATTCTGTGTGCAACAGATCGGTCTTTCCTCAGTAAGGATTATTTCAACATTCACTTTGGTAACTTATCTGACGCCTTCAGGACTGAATTTCGTGCACTCACTGACTCATCGTCTCTTGTGGCCCACATGCATGACCCTACTAACAAAAGGGTCACACACTCGACCAAATTTTCTCATGCACATTTTCTCATGCACTTTTTCATCACCAATTATTACCAATCCTGCTTATTTGACCACATGCAGATCTCATTCAGTCTACAATGTGTGCCCTCCTCCTCCTCCTCCTCCTCCTCCTCCTCCTCCTCCTCCTCCTCATGTAACATCACCTGTGAATCTCAAAACTTCAAGACCCTTGACATCGATGCTGTCCATGCGAGAATGTCTGCGTCCTCTCTATTGCTCAATCCCCCTTCCGACCTTTGCTACAACACGACAGTAGCTGACAGGCTCGACGAGTTTGCACCTCTGACTAAGTGCCCTCGCCCAGACGGCCTTTAATTTACCATAGACATTGAACTAGCTACGTCTACTAATCTCAAGCTTAAAAAAGCATAGCAAAGATCAGGACTGACTGTCCATCGGCAGGTATTCGATGACAACGGTAGATCGAAACAATTAATCCTTGCAAAAGCTAAGTCTAGCTTCTACAAAAACATTGTTGAATCACAGATGCACTATCCAATAATGCTGATATCGACGATCAAACGTCTCCTCAACCTCTCCCAGGTTAGCTCACGGAAGTGCGATTCAGATATTGGAAAGGTTAAGGCTAAAAATCGGCCCTGCCAGCATATGTCTCATTGAATCTCACTCAATCCTAAACCCTAAACCCAATCCTAAACTCCTAAACCCAATAAAATGATATGATTGAATAATTTACTATGTTTGCCAACAAATCTTTGTACCGAGCCGTGTGAAATTCTATTATAAGAAGCAATAAAGTAATCTACAGCTATTTCAATAGCCTTGTTAATGGAGAAGCACAAGAGCTGCAGCAGCTTGCACATATTTTTTCAGCAGGTAAAACACCTTGCCTGCTGTATGACTCACACCCACAGCCTGGATTGTGAAATGTGCTGGGCTAAGACCTCATATCTAATCATGTCGGTAAAATATCCAAGAACCGCCCTGTGCAGCACTTCTAAAGGAGTCTTTTTTATTCAAGGAATGCTTAAATATTTTGAATTGACCAGTTAGCCAGGAAAGATGTTAGAGTATTTATTAATTTTTGGCAGTTAATCTTAAACCCAGCTTCCAGTTAGTCCACCGGCCACCTATTACCCGACTCTCCACTTTAGCCTGCCCATGAAATTTTCCTTTTCAAGATCTAGATTTAGTCATTCTAGGGTTCAATCCTGACTAGGCATTTGGGTTCATAAGCTTTTGAGAATCAGGCATGCAAGGGTAGGAAGAAGAGTCAACGATGGTCTTCAAACCTGGCGCTTGCAATGTAATGTAATGCATATCTTGTCTGTAACTCCGCCAACCCAGAAGACTAAGCGAGTGCTGCATAGGAGAGTTCTCCATTTCGAGGTCAACACATAAGGCTTTTGGAAACCATGCGTTAGCCAAAAGACTTCATCTCATGCAACGAAAATATAATGAGAAGCATAGCTGAGGTCAGGAGTGCAGTCGAGGACGTGAGTAGCTTGGAAGTAGCAAGTGGATCTTGCTAAGTCTTGTGATCTCACAATGACTGGCTCCGGGTGCTGTTCTGGAGCCGTGGTAGCAGCTGATGCTCCGGCTGCCAGTGCCTGCCCAGGGCAGCTTCCTCGGTCGGCAAATCAATTTTGACAGCTGTCATTTGAGAGAATGCAAGGCAGCTGTGCTGATGCTGACAAGAAGAGAGCTAGATGCACTGCGTTGACCAGTGGTCTTGTCAGGGCCCCTGATTTAATAGGCAGGCCTACATTGCTACGAGTGTGCAACTGAGCTCTTTCCGAGCAAGCTCGAGCCACCCAAGAGATGTACACCCAGATCAATACCGGCCAAGGTGACTTGTCTTGATACCGATCCGGCTACCGAGCCCCTGTGCCAATCAAGAAAGAGATCCTAACAACCATGCACTATTGGGAACGATGCCGAACATCAGGCTGCTTTCTAATCACCTTAAAGCTTACAAAGGAGAGGCCGCATTTAGCCTCATTAGGTGCAGCTACATCGGCAGTAGCTGTACAGCCAGCCGACTTCCAGCCAATTGCAAACCCAGGCTAGATTAGAGAGCATGCAATCCTAATGCTCTTTACTTATGCATGCTGGTAAAAAAATATATGCATCGGAAGTCGAAGGAGCTGGTGCCAATACGGTATAGTTACTCGGCTTTTGCCTTGCCTTACCATTTTAGCATTTTTTATTCAATGTCTGTGGAAAATTAGAATCACTGCCCTCCTAAGGGAAAATAATGCAATGCATTAAGGCCTAATAAATCATTGTAAGTATATAATTTTTGTTACCAAACTCAAGAAAGATGTGATATACTATGTTAAGGCAGCTGGTTATTGATCTACAATTTAAAAAAATCCTCTTGCCACCACCTGTACACTCATGCGTAAAAAAGCAAGCTGCGAATACATAATAAGACCAAGTCTGAAGTCTACATTTACAGATCACTTATTTGACTCACACATCGGTTACTGCCTTTAAGACCAACGGGACTGCTAATAATACTTACTTGTCCACTGTCTGCAATTGGTTGAACTGTCTTCAGCCAAAACGAACCAATAAAGACTCAAGTGAATCATCTGTTCATATACAGGGTTGGCTATCGACTTTAGTAAGCTGTATACACACTGTCGTGTACCGTGGAAAATTGTTCTGCATATCCTAATCACTTGGATTCGCTGCACAGCCAGAAAAAATTACAGCTTCCATTGAGTCAAATGAATAGCCTATAATTCGGTTTAATTTAAGTCTCCTTTCCTCCGGTAAGCTGACGGCTTCTTGCGACTGCTGATCCGGCAGACAAACGGATGGGAATGTTAGGTTCAAAGGGGGTGGGCATTGCCAGGCTGGTTGCTGCAAGGCACAGCAAAGGATGGCCTGGTGTTGCCGGTTCATAAATTGCTAGATATTCGACGGTCATACGGTAGTGCAATCACTAAGATGCTGGTGAATGCAGCAGTCAGTTTTATTCCATCCATCATGTCCCCAGCCAGCTAGCACATATTTTATATCAATCATGGTCTTAGGAAGGTCGACTACTCGCGAGCACTTTGCCAACTGAAGTAAAAAATACTGGGAACCCATATTGTCAGATCAATGACTGCAGAATAGAGGTGTTTTTTCTTTCTTTACACTAGCTCGATTCCAGTTTCTTGGCGTTGCCTTAATAAAGCCAAATCTGTTCCTTTTCAGAAGCCGATCCTGTTTGAATTCCATTTCAGAATAGCTCAAAGTAACATATTTGAAGAGCACGAAACTGCCATGCCCACTGCCGACGTTTTCTTATCACAAGATCTAGCCAATAGCGATTGTCAGTGCACTGGGGCAGCTCTCAGCTTAGCCGTGATGGGAGCCCTTGCCTTAGTGGGGTCGACTAGGGCGCCTAGTACAGACCCAGCGCCTGATCCACTTAGCTCAGGTTAGAATGGAGCTTTATGCAGGCGATGCAGTTAGGAGATGGAGCGACTAATGTGCTTGCCTTAGCAGGTTCGACTAGGACACCTAGTACAGGCTGCTGGTCAACCAGCTCAAGTTAGAATGAAGCCCGGTGCAGACGATGCGGTCAGGATGTGCACGGACTAAGGCGAAATAAGCGACTAAGGTCTAGCGGTTAAGGTGCTTGCCCCGACCAAGGTCTGGCTGAGGTCGTGGGCTCGAGCCCCGAGGCACATGTGCAGCTCCTGAATAGAGATTAAGTACTTTTGGGGCGATATATACAGGAATTATAATATGTATATATATATATATATATATATATAATGTGCTGAAATAGAAATAGCAGCTACACGCGAGGTCGGGAGTTTAGAGGAGAGTGAATATAATGGGACGACTGACAGAGCTCGGGGCTGCAGCTTGGTAGTCGATGCGAGACTACGCTTTGAGAACACGAGAGACGAACCTACAGAGACGAACAGCTAAGTGCACCTTAGACTGTGCAGTTGTGTTCTGCCGGCTACTCAGTTAGCTGCTCGTATCTTGGGGTGCTGTAGCAGCCCGCCTTCGGGGTTGGGACCATCGCTAGCGACATGCGCATAGGATAGTTTATTATACGCGGGCTTCGAGAGTTCTCGCAGTTAACTCCGTCGATCCGGTACGCGACGCATAAAGCGCTTTCGCCGGCGTGTAACCACTACTAACAGACCCACAATAAACTGCTGCTTTCGGCGCCCAGTTGTGGCTGCTTGTGTTTTAACCATATTGCAGCACAGCATCACACAGTCCACCGGTAAAGAGCCGGGGGACGAGTTTCTGTTCGGTTACATCAGTACACAGATGCTGACAAGCTTATTTTAAATAACGATCATCCTTTACTATTAGTGTAACCTGCACAGCAGCTTTCGAATTCCAAGCACAATGCATCTTGGTAGGAGACTCCTACATTAGGATTAAGCCACGAATGAAATGAAACATTCGAGTAAAATAGGAACCAAATTCCAAAGTTTTAAGCAGAGAGCAAGCAAAAGTAATGCATTGTTTTTGGCTGCAACTGCTACTCGGTCGGACACCTTTGGCTATCTGTGATGACTGGCCAGCACCACTACTCACAAGTCAATTATTAGGGCAAGCTTCTGATAGGCAGCTGGGGTTTACCGTTGAGTGGCCGAAGCCCTTGTTTAAAAAGGTGACCATGACCACCAAGCAGTGCAGCTGGTAGTTAATCATCTCCGGCATGGCAAAAAGCCAATCCTAGCTGGTAGGCTGCCTTGATATGCCTAGCTGCATCAGAACACTTACCTCTCCCTACCCAGCCACGTTTCGACCAGCTCTTTCAGCAATACCCTATAAAATAAAACTATGCACGAGATATTCTCATTCACGATGACCCCTCCCCAGAGAGTTATGACGAAGTCGCAGAGAAGTAGAGGGCTTGGGATGAAGTCGGGCTTTGTAGCCATCCGGTGACTACACTAGTTCAAGATGAAGGGAGCTAGGGACTTGCCATCGAGTTCCGAGCCCTGGAACGGTTGTCGCTTTAGCTAAGGGATCTGTTGGAAGCAGTACCACGGCAGCTACAAACCAGAGCTGAACGTGCTCATCCTTCATCTATCGCTGAATACACCACCCTATTCCCTGGGCGCAAGAAAGGGGCTTCGCTTGCGTTTTCATGTCTGCAAATGCCACCACATTCTTCTTTGCTAGCGGCCGTCTTGCTTGTTCCTCGTACTAAATTGGAGCACTGAATTGAAATATTTTGACAGTCGAGCCTTCAATTCGTATTCACCGTTAGCCTCTCTGCTTTCTGTTACCACCTGCACAGATCTTGCATCCTCCCCTTATGCCGAATGAAATTGTCATTTTTAATCATGTGGGCTTTTCGCGCTTACCTGTGCGTGACTCGATGCATGTTACTTACCAGGGGCATTTATCACGAGTGGCCCTGAGCCCACTTGTCTAAGCAATATACTACGGAGCCTGTCATTAAACCTTGGCTATTGATTATCACACTGAGAGTTGTAAAACACCTGGACAGAGACTTACTTTCCCTGTGTTGCAATACAAATGACCTATTATCATTATTATTATTATGATTATTGTCCTTAAAAGGAGTAATATGCAAAACCGTGTGGATTTTTGGCTTCGACAGTGCTGTTAAAACGAAAAATACTGGAGACTTCATGAAGCAACGATGGCTTTAGAATGTATCAAACTCAGCTGTGCTCAGATGTTAGGCTGTACGGACAAATAATAATGACGTTTTTATACAGTGCCCTAATAAAACCAAATCTCTATCCAGGTGCTTTGCAACTGGCTGCAAGAGAAAAGTAATTGCCAAAAGTTATGGTAAAGCATGGCATTATGCTAAGACAAGCAAGCAAAAGAATACAAGAAGACAACAAGGCAGTTTAGAAATGATCTTGGTCAACCGACTAAGGGACTGTAGTTAGCCATTCCAGCCCAGTGGAAGCTCAAATTTAGACAGCCGGCAGTTACCAGCAGCGATTTGGGCCCGGTCATGAGCAGCCAGCCTGCATGGCCTGGCAGCTGACAGGAATCTGCCAAACTAGCTGCCGAGCAGGTGCTCAGAACCACCGAGATACATCAATGGAGGCTGAAACGCTAAGGCTGAAACGGCAGTTGCTGTATGCTTGCTATGCTGCCACCACTCATCTACTCTGCACAGCTGCTGTTGCCCGTGCTGTCAATCAGGTTCACTTCTTTCGAGTCCGGTAGACACTGCTGGCAAAGGGCCAAAGTCACCACTCACAGTCACACCAGTCACAGTCATTACACCACTTCTCGCCGACCTGCACTGGCTCCCAGTCAAGCAACAGATCGACTTCAAGGTTCTGTTACTCACTTTTAGGTCACTTCATTCTTTGGCTCCAGCCTATCTCTCAGATATACTACCCCATCAGGCCAAGCATCGTACCACTCGCTTTTCGGAATCCAACAGTCTAGAAATACCTCGTACAAACCTCAAATCCTTGGATACCGTGCATTTAGTTCATATGCTCCCAAAGCCTGGAACTCCCTCCCGACCTGCTTCAGAACATCCCCTGACCTGACCACATTTAAAAAGAACTTAGAAACTCACCTATTTAGGACAGCATTTAGTGGGTCCCTGTGATTCGTCCTTCGTGTGCTTATGCATGCTGACACTGTGCATGCTGCCACTAACCACATTTGCATGCTGACCCTGTGCATGTCACCCCTAACCATGTTATTCATTTTGTTTGTTTATCAACCATGATATTACTCACCATTCAATTGCATTTCCCTTTGCAGCGAATGTAAAGCGCCTAGAGAGAGATTGAGTTCTCTGAGGTCGCTTTATCAAATGTATTATTATCATTATTATTATTAATGTCCAACCCTGACATTTTTTTCAGCCACTACTACTTGTCCACATTTTTTCCGGAAGCGTGCATAGAGTTAGGTATTTGCATGCTTGCAATACTCGTATTACAGATATTATCGTTCTTTATCGTATCTTTATCGTGTTGTTATCGTATCGTTAGATTAAACGTACTTTAGTATGCACAGGAGCTTCTGGGGAGGGATTTGGTATAGTTTCCATCCGGAAGGAATGCTTTGTATTTAGTCACCGCTTTGTGCACTGTACATGTCTAGATGAAGTATCCGGCCTCTCCTGACTGGTCGCAGTATCTGGCCTCTAAGCACGTGCCGAGATTGGACCAGCCTATTTGAGCCAACTGGAGCTCTTTGTGGCTCGGTTCTCTTGAGTGGAGCTTGTGGCTGGCCGCTTGGATTAAGGGGTCAGCAGCGGCTATGAGGCTTGTGCTGCTTTCGTTTGCTTTCAAAATGGTTTGAAGCAATGGTGCAACGAGCTGCAAACACTCTAAGTGGGCATGCTCTATCTGCCTCCTCACAACCAGAGGCTAGATAGAGCAGCAGCAGGCCACAGCCAGCATAAGTTAAATTGTTCAGTAAATCATGGCTGCTAGACCCTAATTGGTTTCTCGGTGAATAGGGAGAGCAATTCTTAGCTGTCTAACAAACAGGTCACTATTGTCAATGTCTCTGGCGAGGGGGGGCTGGTAGGGAAGGTAATGGTAGGAGAGTAAGCTAACTTCAGCAGACTGTGCCACGTGCCAGCTGCACTGCCAACCTCAGCTTGCCTCAGCACTTTGGGTGTCAAATAGCTAAGGGGCAAGCTTATGCACCACTTGCCCATAGATAAATTATCTGTAGCATATTTTGACTAGACTGCCTGTAAACTCGCTTCGCTGTGTCTTTGTATAATGCTCTCGATTCTTTGTGCAGAAGATAGACAAGATCAGGGAGTCCATCCCTGCGATGACAACATCTCCACTAGAATGCTGTTCCTCGATTCCTGGCTGCACCTCAATGTCTACATTTAAGCAGGTCACTAGTGATCTAGTCCTGAAGTTCGCTTCCCAATCAAAGAAGACAACAAGTCCCCTGGACCCTATTCCCACTGTCCTGCTCCTACGTTGCATCGATCTGCTGCTGCCATGCATAACTAACATCATTAATATGTCATTAGCCTCAGGTCATTTCCCAACACCTTTCGAAAAAGCTGTAGTCAGGCCAGTTCTCTAGAAAACGACACTAGACCAAGAGAACTTGAGCAACTACGGCCCAGTCTCCCTTCTACCATTCCTATCAAAGACACTTGAACGGGTCATGGCAGACCAGCTGAACTCATATATTGAAACTCCAAACCTTGCTAGTAAGTTCCAGTCTGGCTTTAGAGCTAATCACTCAACAGAGTAAGCATTGCTTAGGGTATACAACGATCTACTTGGGAATGCAGACATGGGTAAAGTGTCCCTGCTTGTTTAGCTCGATATTTTGGCAGATTTTGATACCATCGATCACAAAGTTCTTCTAGAGCGCCTCTCATCTCGCCTGGGCATCACTGGCACTGCTCTGCAATGGTCCAGGTCCTATCTCAGTGGGAGACTCCAGAGTATTGACGTGAATGGACAAAGATCATCCGAGTTACCTCTGAAATATGTGGTACCTCAGGGCTCCGTGCTAGGTCCGGTTCTTTTCACGGTTTATACTCTCCCTCTTGCTGATGTGATTGCCAAGCACAATCTAGGCTTTCACTTCTATGCGGATGACACTCAGTTGTACCTTTGCTTTGATCCCTCCCAGCCTTCGAGCACCTCAAATTCTCTCAACTCACTTGCTGCATGTATTGATGACATCCGCTCATGGATGGCAGCAAATTTTCTAAAACTAAACGATGATAACACTAACTTACTAGTTATGGGCAAACCAAGTGTGATTCAGAAACTGAAAAGGCTGACGCTCAAAATTGGCTCTGCCAGCATATCTCCTGTCGAATCAGCTCGAAATCTAGGTGTCATGTTCCAAAGCGACCTCTCGTTAGACGACCACATCAGCTCCACAGTCAAATCTGCCTACTTTCAACCACTTAACATTGCTAAAATTCGGGCTTGTTTAGATAAGGATACCACGTCCAAGTTGGTCCATGCATTCGTTACACGCTGTCTCGACTTCTGCAACTCACTGCTTACTGGCCTACCGGCATGTGCGATCAGGCGATTGCAGCTGGTGCAAAACTCAGCAGCTAGGCTTGTCTGTCGTGAGCGTCAGTTGCCACATTACTCCACTTCTCGCCGACCTGCACTGGCTGCCAGTCAAGCAACGGATTGACTTCAAGGTTTTTGTCGCTCACTTTTACGTCTCTTCATTCTATGGCTCCAGCCTATCTCTCCGACATACTCCCCCATCAGGCTAAGCATCGTACCACCCGCTTTTCGGAATCCAACAGTCTAGAAATACCTCGTACAAACCTTAAATCCTTTGGAGACTGTGCATTTAGTTCGTATGCTCCCAAAGCCTGGAACTCCCTCCCGACCTGCTTCAGAACATCCCCTGACCTGATCACATTTAAAAGGAACTTAAAAACTCACCTATTTAGGACAGCATTTAGTGGGTCCCTGTGATTTGTCCTTCATGTGCTTATGTGTGCTGACACTGTGCATGCTTCCGCTAACCACACTTGCATGCTGACCCTGTGCATGTCACCCCCTAACCATATTATTCATTTTGTTTGTTTTTCAAGCATGATTTTACTTACCATTCAATTGCATTTCCCTTTGCAGCAAATGTAAAGCGCCTAGAAAGAGATTGAGTTCTCTGAGGGCGCTTTATCAAGTGCATTATTATAATTATTATTACACTCCTGAAGTACTGGTTGCCATCCTTCCGGAAGGACGGGCTGACTTTCTGTCTTTAATTAGTAGGGATTGTCACACCCATTCTGTAGTTTATGACTTCAACCTTCACTAATATTGTTTTACGGCATGTATGACTGTGTGGTCACCGGAAGATATGCAGCCACAACGGATCCTTTAATTGAATAAAAGATAGCCTGTGGCTTTATATTGGCTGCCGGGCCAAAATTATGGGGTCTATGCAATAGCTGGGCCTGAAAATAAATTAAATTTATTGACAGGCTAGCCATTAGGAGCACCAAGACAGGCGACAGCCTGATGCCTAATGAGCCCGAGGTGCCGGTACTACAAACTGATGGAAAGTGAAGAGAAAGGAATGCTCTTTATCGATGGTTGGTCTTCTCACAAGCACCACTAGTATCACAAAGTATAGAGTTTTATTTGCACTTTGATTAAAATGTACTACTGCTGAATCTAAAGAATGTAAATTCCATACAGCGCTGTATTTCATGTCTTGCTTACTAAAAGCACAATGCAAGAAATCAACCAGCAGTTGCCTGCTATGAAACTCACCTATTGTATGCCATCCTGCTTCCAGAACACGTTCGATATGCAATAAATGCCCAATAATAAGTGTCATTATTCTTGCAGATGCAGATACCCCTGACCTGTTTGCCTTTAGCAAGACCCGTCTGAAGTCGACTAACTGCCAAACTGTTACTCATCCGACCAAACCCGTGCTCAATGAAACATAATGTACGGTAGCCGTTGCTGCTTGAGCCTCATTCAATTTCAAACAGTTATCTGCCATATCAAAGCATTACTCCAAATAAATGTCTTATGCTGAGTCGCCCTAACACTTAGCTGCTAATGGTTGCAATAATCTATTATAGCTCCTCATGTACTAAGACTTGGCTGTTTCAATTTTTGAGACCACATTTAGCTCTGTTTCCCAGAAATAATTTCTTTCTCATCTTGGATAATTTTTAAGATTCATTTTGCAAACCAAGCTGACCCCTATGCACTAAAATTTGCACCGTGGCCGAATTTCCAGTCCAGTGGCTCATGTACATTGTGCATGCCTCGACAGACAACAAAAGTCATACTGTCGGTGAAACATTCCCAATACGATTGTTCACACTCATTTATTATTACTAAATTCTGCACAGCTGACTGCATGCCGATCAGTCTGTGCAGTGTTCGTCTTCCTTGGTATTGAAATTGTTTGCCACTCTATTTTAAAACCCCATATCGTACATACTAGCTGTCATGTAGGCGACAGCTCACGAGCACTGCACACTCGTTCAGTCTCATTCGGTCATTATTAATCCTCACGGCATTCTTGTGGCTACTTAATGGCAACAATTTTTCAGTTTCACACAATCAAACTGAATGAAGAGTCCGTTGTATTATGACGATGCCCCCTCCGAACCATGTGGCTTTTGAGGCCAATTGCATCTGCTCGGAAGGTAGATGAAGCAAAGCTATAAAAAGAACGTGTAGCCGAAACCAGAAACCTGAGTAGATCAGGCTCCTGGCTTGACATACCAGCCGTGGCCTACCGACTGCCCCTTCTTAGTCCTCCTCCACTGTGGCTCTATTCACTCATGCATCCAATCTACTTTGAATACTCCTTTTTACCACAGATAAAACGATATCTGCCAAAAATGGCTTAGAGGCATGCTGATTCAACGTATAATGATTAACATAGCAGCAGAAGAGCAGCCCTACCGACAGTGAATGAGAGCAAATAATTTGCAAATAGCTCTAGCCAATTCGAGAAAAGAATGCACTGGAATAAACCGTGCCGAATCACTAGCCAGCAACTCGTAGAGTGGACATTATTGCAAAAGCTTAACATGAACTCTAGCAATAGGTCACGTCGGCTCAGCAAATGGTCTCCAGTGTGCACCGAAAACAGGGACACCTGGCCGTGCAAGAGAGGTCGTCCAATGTAACACCACCTAAGTATTTGTGACTTTGTCTAGTTAAAAAGCAAGTTAATGCACTCAGCATCAGCCTGAGCTAGTACTCTTCGACTTGCCTACAGCATCTCTGACTTGCTGAAAGTAATTGTAATCGCATCGGAAACTCGGGCGTTGTTTTCACGAAGGCTGCTTGCACTGCACTTAAGTGAGCTCAACCGTCAGAACACCAGCCAAGGCCACAGCTACCGCTAAGCCCATGGCCGGCCACCTGGTGCCTGGTCTTCTAGGCTGTGTAAGAGACTAAAAAAAGAGTATAAACCCTAGTGGCATGTCGTCTTGGCAGCCGAACATTCCGGATGTAGGCAAAGGCCTCCGAGGTTCTGCACAGAGCATCAAAGACCATGCTCACACAGGTCCCTCGGTCTGCCCTATCTTTGTCATTCAGCTTGGTAAGGCATGTATGGCGGTGTGCATGCATGGCAGTGTGCATGCATGCTGGTGTGCATGCATGCTGGTGTGCATAGATGATGGTGTGCATGTGTGGGTAGGCATGCGTGGGGTGTGTATGTATGGAGGTGTGCATGTATGGGGGCGTGCGTGTGTAAGGATGTGAATGTAAGGGGGCTGCTTGTGTGACGTGCGCTTGTGTGGGATGTGCTTGTGTGAGGGAATATGTGTGTGTGTTTGTGGCCCATGCACGATTATGAGTGCACTTGTGCACAAGTGCACGTGCCCCAACTACTTTTATGAATTACTTCGAGGACCATGTGCCTTAGCCAGTTTAAATCTCATAGCATCTGTAAAAAAATCAAGCCTGTCTAGCCTAGAATCCTAGATCACACACAAACACTCGCAGGCACACATACATACAGGCACACATACACACACACACACACACACACACACACACACACACACACACACACACTCACTCTCTCTCTCTCTCTCTCTCTCTCTCTCTCTCTCTCTCTCTCTCTCTCTCTCTCTCTCTCTCTCTCTCTCTCTCTCTCTCTGTCTCTCTCTCTGTCTCTCTGTCTATCTCTCTCTTCTCCCTCCCCCTCTCTCTCTCTCTCTCAATCCCTATTATCTGAATAGAGTATGCATATTATTTTATCTTCAGCCGACTGAGTGGGGGTCCCAATGGCCTAAACAAGTTCCGTGCCCCTTTAGCAGGAGCTTGAAGCTTTGTCAAAAACCCCTACCCAGCTTCTTGAAGCACTTCTTGCCTATCAAGCTGACATCGAACACCTCTGATGACCCGGACTAGAGAGACTACTGTGGAACAGATGCAAACAGTTGTTAGTCCATCGAAGGGCTGGTGTCTGTGAATACTTCCCTACTGGAAGCTGGCATCATGTTTGAGTGGCAATGAAAGGCATTCTATTACAAAGGTCAGAGGCTGCTAAAGAGCTGACTCATTCAACAGCAGAAACAAGTGGGAGGTGCACCCATTATCCACTGGCACCAATCAATACTGTGTGCCTCCCTAACCACATCCACGAATGCTGGATAAGATGTCACACACACACATGCAAACACACACATACACAACACACACACACACACACACAAACACACACACACACACATACAACACACGCGAAAACTACACACACACAAACACAAATGCATGCATGCACGCACACAGAGAGATGAAAAGATCCGAGATTGTGACTCAGTTGTATTGATGACACTTGCTTTTTGGAATCTAATCGTTTACCTATACCTCTTACGAGCCCCAATCCTTTAGAGACCGTATATTTAGTTCGTATGCTCCCTAAGTCTAGAACCCACTCATGACTTGCGACACGATATCCCCTGACTTGATCACATTTAAAAAAAAACTAAAAACACATATATTTATCACTGCATTTAGTGGGTCCCTGTTGTTCGTCTTTATGTGCTTATGCATGCTGACACTGTGCGTGCTGCCACTAACCATATTTGCCAGCAGCCACTGTGCAAGTCATCCCTAACCATGCTATACTTGTTGTCATGGAGCATGCTTAGAGAGAGATTAAGTTCTCTGAGGGCGCTTTATCAAGTGCATTATTATCATGCCATCACTAAAAAAATACTAGCTGATTTAACAGCCTCTCTTGTAGGGCAACAGAAGAGCCTTTACGGCTATCACCACCGCTTGCAGTGGCGATAATGAATCACCTACCATAGGATTCGAACCTACAACCTCGGGACCAACGTCGTGAAAAGCAGCTGCCTCACCTAGTGTGCTATCACTAACCATTCGATCTTAATTCTTCAGCATCAAATGTAAAGTGCCTAGAAAGAGATTGAATTCTCTGACGGCACTATTTCAAATGTATTATTATTATTAATGATGGTGAAAATATATTATTGATGCTGAAAAAAATTTGCATGGCCTTATTCGTAGGTGCTAGTTATGATAAGGCTTGCGAACATCTTGTTGTCTCATGTTTCCTTTGCAGCAAATGTAAACCGCCTAGAAAGAGATTTAGTTCTCCGAGGGTTCTTTATCAAATTTCTTATTAATATTCTAATTTATCAAATTTCTTATTATTAATATTATAATTTATTATGCTACGCTATTTCATTATGCTATTGAGCGGCGGAAAAGGGAGGGGCAGTGACCTTGGAAGCTTCCCACGCCCCGACCGTCATCATTGTCGATAATAAGTCTGATTTTCCAGTCGATGAACAATCATCGAGTGTGTCGAATGAAAACAATGATTTTGCACTGTAATTTTGTAGCCCCATAAATTATAATCTTGTGGGTCTTAACTTCCTATATGAAATCCTAGCTCCGCCTCTATGCTGGATGCAAATCCCAAGTGTGCCGTTATTTCAACGAGCAAAAACTAGGTGCTACGACAACGGTTGCCATACTTACCTTTTATATATCTCAATGTATTATTAGGAGTCTTTCGGGTGATTTCTTGTCCAAGAGATTTAAAATATCAATTGCTCTCCCTACGCATAGCGGGTTAGATGGGAATAGCACTTTAATTGGTGCTTCGGATAAATTAATTCTGCTACATGGTGAACTGACCGGAAGAACAGAAAAATACCATTAATGCAGCTTAATTGTTCTAGTAGCTACGCGCTTGACTACGCGATGAATATCAACAACTTGAAACGATGAATACCCATAGAATCTTTGAAAATCATTGCATCGAATAGCTGCAAGCCGATGCTGACCACGTCCAAGAGCGCCATTACAGGCTAGCCATCCGGGTAGCACTGAACTACGGTAAGACATGGTGAGCACTTTTCGCTGCCTGTCCTAGGGTGTCCATTGCAGTGCAAGCTCATTGTTGTCTCAAACCTCCGCCGAGTGATCAGGAGCTTCAGAGCGGTTTCAGTTTGAAGCCTTTTCTTTTTATCGTTTCAGTGACCTACTTGAACTTAAAATGGAGTGCTGATTAAACAATTTTTAAACTGCAAGCAATCGGAATTAAGAGAAATCTGGATGCAATTACTTTCTTCTTCTGCAACGAGATCAAGTTTAGTATCGGAGGCTTGACTACTGCTCTCAATTAAGCACGATACATCAGTAATTAGTGTAGGCTAACTTGCTGAGTATCCTGAGACCAAATAAGATTTCAAAGGTTTTGGAAGACGTTTCGGCGTGCAGACCAAGACAACAAAATTGTCCACTGTCGCGTGCCACCAGAAAACACGGTTGCACAAGCCAAATCATGCAAATTAAATCGGCTAAAACTTAATACGTAGAATAGCAGCCACTGCAAAACACTCCAGTCGGAACAAAAGCAACTACATTTTCCCAAATTAAGGCCAATGACCATGGGAACACTTACCTCTCTGACCCACTTCAGACAAATTAACAAGTACATCTTGTTTTTGTACATCTACATACATCTTCGCCAATAACTCCGAAAAATAAAAAATACTCATTGGGTGTCACACTGGAGTTACATTCGGCACTCAGAGGCTTCCGGCGCCCGTGAGGTAGCCAACGGATTGCATGTTACAAAACCGAGAGAAAGGGAGAACTATAGCTAAGTCAGGAAGGCAGTAGAGGAAGTGAGTAGCTGCACAGAACGGCTAGAATGTGCGCCAGAGGTTGCCGTGTGTGAGAAGATGTCGTTGTGGAACAATTGTTGAAGTGAGTGCACAATCCATGACCTTCAGAACAAAAGCATGTGTCCCCAACGCTCTTTAAGTGAAAGATTCAAACAGCTAATGTATTTTTTGGGAAGGACATGATGGCAAGATGAGGCGGAATTCGGTGCAGCTGTTTAGCTAGTTATGAAGGAGTCAACCATTTCGGGCTATATTAGGTACGGTGGTTGCTTTTCACGACCTCGGCCTCGAGGTCGTGGGTTCGAATCCTGCGATAGGCGATCCTTTATCGCCACTGCAAGCGGTGGTGGTAGCCGTAAAGGCTCTTCTGTCGCTATACAAAACCAGTCTGTTTAATCAGATAGTATTTTTGTGAGCGCCTATGGGGTAAGGTGCTCGCTCCGACCTAGATCGTGAGTTTGAATCCTACAGATATACTTTACTGCTAGCTGCAAGCTGTGGCGATAGCCATTAAGGCTCTTCGGCCTCTGTACAAATGAAGCGGTTAGATCAGCTAATTTGTTTTTCGCGGCAGAGTAAGAATGCTGTTCTTTCTTCGTTGATCAAACCGGGAGTCACCTTAGCACCGTCAGGGGAGAAGTCGTGGCTGAATTATTTGGACTAAATTAACCAACCTTGAAGCCACATTTATTCCAAGGGCTTTATCAGCTTTTGCCGGTAGCACTACCAAAACTGAACTGATTGCCCAGTCAAGCCAGAACTAGAAAGCTAGGTAAGCCACTAAGATCACATCAATATGTAGTCCCTGGTCGTGAGCAGGGATATGACTATCTTTGGAAGCATTCTTCAAAATGACAATTATAAACGACATGCCGTCGTCAAATAGGACACCTAAATTTAAAGTAAATAATGATAGTCACACTACCAAACCACCATTAAGTAAAGTAGATAGTAGTTTGTATTTGAGCCGTAAGTTTAGGGTGTCCTATGAGGGGAGTTCAGCTTTATCATCACCCTTATCTCACCTTTGAAGTGGTAGCATTTATGGCTTTAGCTACGTGTTACCTTGTCTCCCATTTGTCAGAAGCTAAATTTCGCTTAGGGCGAGTTACAATATTCTGGAAGTTTCAGGGAGAGCCGATGTATTCAGAAAGTGATTAGCAAGATGACCAATGACTTTGGTCCAAATTTCGGACAGGTATCCCCACTAGAGCAGCTGAGCATATCTTCTCAAAAAGCTCTTGGAAGCTCAAGCCTGCTGCAAATATATTTCTTAACAAAAACGAGCATAATAAAGGTCGATACGAGACGTTTTTGATGATGCAACTGATTGAAGCCACTTAATTTCTATCCTACTATTGGCTGACGGAATAAAATGGCAGTTTTTGTATGCTTTGCCAATGCATATTTATAGGATTTGATTTCATTCATTTGGGTGAACGATTCATGCTTAATCTTTGGCAGTCAGATGCTCATATGATAGCTAGTTAACCATCGCTTCCAAACATTATAATTATGTGAGTATAGATATAACATAAAAAATATGAAGCATAACAGCAGTTAAGTATCTTGTGACAAAGATGATTATTATTTATGTGACAGCGATGAAATATTCTTAAGGAATTATATATGTAGTGGTTTGATAAAAATGTAGCCTCCAGCGAGGATTGAACTCGCGACCTCTGGTTTACTAGACCAGCGCTCTAGCCACTGAGCTATGGAGGCGCTACATTAATTGCGGACAACATAAGATAGTTATTCTGAAACTATAACAGCAAAGGTCGGTTAATCCTTTTAAGTTCGTCTTAGACAGATCCATCGGATTTTTCACCAGAAAATGACATTCTGGAGCGGAACCTCGATCAGAACGCCTTTTCCGGGTTGCGCCTTCTTAGTCTTCTGACCCAGAGGGCTGCTATGCGTCGTACGATTTCTGTGTATTGGTGTGGATACATGTCTATAATTGATTCGAATAGCGTCCAATCTATATCCAGGCTTTCGCAATTACCGCAAGGCTCGAATCCACGGCCTCAAATCGTCGAAAGCGAACACAATAGCCTCTTTTGTGAGCGTGCATGTCTGCACTGGGGCGGCTCTCAGGTTAGCCGCGAAAGTTGGCCTTAGTCGGTCTGACTAGGGCACCTAGAGCAACCCGCAGCAGGCGGACTAGCCAAGTGGAATTGGGTAGGGGTCACATTAGTTAACCTGGAGAGGAGTGAGGTGTCAAGTCTGACAGCGAGATCCGCTCAGGTTAGAATGGAGCTTTGATTGGACAAAGGGCCGTCAGGATGTGGGTCGACTACTCTATTCCATTGGCACTGGTGCAGCAGCCATCTAGTAAATTACAGGCGAAGGGACGAGACCAGAGGACGGACACCATGAGGGGTCCGACAAAGTAGCAGCTACGCTCAAGGACAAGAGGGCAAAGACAGTATAGACGACTGCTCGGGGCTGCAGGTTCGATAGTCGATGCCTGTCGACTCCACCCGGAAAGAGTCTATTCTACGATGACAAACAGCTAAACCCAAAATACCTCGTATAAACCTTAAATCCTTTGGAGACCATGCATTTGGTTCGTGCTCCCAAAGCCTGGAACTCCTCCCGACCTGCGTCAGCACATCCCCTGACCACATTTAAAAGGAACTTAAAAATCACCTATTTAGGACAGCATTTAGTGGGCCCCTGTGATTAGTTCTTTATGTGCTTATGCATGCAGGCACTAACCACATTTGCATGCTGACCCTTGGCGTGTCACTCAATATTTAATTAATTTTGTTTTTTAAGCATGATTTTACTTACCAATTAATTGCATTTATTTCACTTCGCAGCAAATGTAAAGCGCCTAGAAAGAGATTAGGTTGAAGGCTATTTATCAAGTGCATTATTATTATTAACTTAAGACTGCAGTTGAGGGTCCTTCGGCTACTCAGCTGCTATCTTGAGGTCCTATAGCGGCCAGCCTTCGGGGTCTGGACCATCTTTAGCGATGCAGCAGTTGAGTAGCTGATTGTATAAGGGCTTCGTAGATTACTCCGTCGGTCCGGTGCTTAAATAACAGGCACACAATAAACTGTTGCTATCGACACCTTGTTGTGACCGCCTGTTTCAACAGGGCTGCATAATACCGCCTGCCGGTAGATAAACCAGCAAGTATCTGCAATCGTTTAAACGGGCTTTTGAATAGTGACACGAGCAAAGCAGTGCTGTGAATCCTCACATTTTATTATTAACTGCAAAGTTCGTTGCCTCATACGGTACTTCAGATTTATGAACAGTAAGAACACTGTACATTTTCTGAGCATCAGAATCGTCTGGCTGACACCAGATAACTGGACATAATATTTACATTACTTCATCAATACATAGCGGTAAGGTGCACAATGTCGACGGCCAATCACTTCTTTGATTCCAAGGCCTGGCACGAAGCGCCGATCAGATGTCCCCTGCCCAAAGAACATTTTTTAAACATAGAACTGTCTACAAGCAAACAAACACAGCGGTACATTGTACTAAAACGGTTAAATTGACAGGCTGGCAGCTGCTGATCATGCGTATGCTCGTCAATGAATGAAACTCATACATTGGAAGACTGGTGACAGAATGTTGCACAATCCACCACGTGCCATAGGTACGTAATCTATGGACGTTTCGGAATCATGCTGGTTATATATCGAGGATCAATTATTGCATGACCGTTAACAGGCGATCGTGCATACTCAACTCCTCGACCAAAAATTTACGATAAGTAATGAGCGATGGAATCCTCAGCACGTGCACGCCACGATCACTGCAAACTAGTGCTTACCAAAATCTTCGTCTGTAACCTGCAACGCGAAAAATTCAAAGAAACTAAGATGCGTAATTAAATGAGGAAGCGAAGATGCTTAAAACTAATGTGTCACTAAGCACATAGCAAAGCTGCACTGCTCATCAGCTCGGCTAGAAGTACTTGTGTTATAATTTGGCACACGCTACCAAGTCAGGCTAATGCGAAGCATGACCTGAGTTAATGTGCTTCTAACTTTGCACAATTAACAACTCACATTGCCTGCCACAACGCTTACCCGACTGAGTGAAGCTACAGTCCCAGTAGTGGCCTTCCTCGACCTTGAAAATATCTGCTGCAAGGTAAAACGAAATGTTTGAACTTACATTTTGCATATGACAATAATTGATATAAACGATATTCAAAAGAAGTGTCCCGTGAGCCTAATGCAGAAACCCTTTAACACGTGGGTCTGCTGATTTGCTTCTTGGATATAGTTTAGCACATGCTACCAAGTCACGACTTAAAGAAGCAAGACGGACCTGAGTTTATGTGCACCCGAACTGTGTGCTCTAGCGTTATTAGACAAATACGCGGATCAACGCACCTAAGTTGCAGTCTTCAGGTGTACAAGCTGTGCTGATAGCCGACCGCACCCCCATGCGGATGGCTCCGGTCGAACGTGTCTTCAGTCAAATCATCTAGCATTTTCTGCTCCAGTTCACTCGAATACCTATAGCGCACTAATAAGAATAAAAGACGCTGCAAGGATAAGCGGCCCGCTGGGTCTATACGATCACAAAGAGCTGAAAGCGGAAACGCAGTTTCGTATATACCACTAAAATATTATCCCAACGGATTGCGATTATTGCACTTCAGTGTGAAATACACAATACAGGAAAAAGGTAAAGCTTACTGGTAAACTAAAACGGCACGGGTAAAGCGTTCCGTCTATCTCCGTCCAACGCCGTCTTCAGTGTGCAGACTTAATGGTACGCACGTGGCATCGTCGCGCAATGTGACCAACGTTTTCCGTATTATGTTGTGTTTTTTCATAAAATATAATTTTATTTGCTTAAATAAATAAAATAAATAATTTTTAGTCTTACTATTTCATACTCTTTAACATGGCCTTTATCGTACATCAGACCGACGTCCGTGATATATCTATGTTCAAATCTCTGAAGCAGTGTTCTAACTTAGGTATGCCATCAGCTCATGATCAAAGCAAATGAAATTAAAAAGAATATTTTACTTATATGTTAATATATCGTTATCCGTGTGCCAATACTGGTAAGTTGTCCCCAAGGCCAATGAGTTACCACTATGCACTCACACAGCGATGCTTAATATTGCATCGCCACGTCCAGCCCCATGGCCGTGGTAGCCTGTCTCCGGACCGTTATCCAGAAGCTCGAGGTCAATTTATACGGTGCCTGCTCATTCTTGAATCGCCAAAGGTAGGTAGATTGATTACTGGTACAGTATTCTAGCGAAATTCCTATGCAATATTTGCCCAGTCGAGTTGGTGTATCGCTCTTAGCTGCGTAACAGCTAATCGACTGTAGAGACGCCCTGCAAACACAGCGAGAGATTCGCCCAGCGTGGAACTCAGCTTTCGCTTTGCCTGTGAGAAAGGCACGCTGGTATGGTCCGACGTGTGTGTATGTATGTATGTATGTAGCTCCTATCTGCACTGCTATGAAGCCTCAAAGGCGGTGCGTTGTTGGTTTGAGAGTTATCTACAGTGCGTTTCGAATGCTGCCTTCGATGCGCACGAATTTCAATGCGGTTCATTAGTCTGACGCAAGGAAGAGAAAGTGATAGGCATTTCTGATTAACGAGAGTAGTCGAGGAAGTAAGTGGTATGGGAGTGGGAGCACAAGAAATGAGATACAAGAGGACAAGAGGTGGCACTAGGAGATATCGTTACATGTGATGCTAAAGTTCTCTTAATACAATCTTGTTTCCGTGGTTTCTGCTTAGCTGTTCGTGTCTTAAGACCTGGTCTCGAGGGATGACCAAAGACAATTCGCATAGGATTTGGATTTTCGCCAGCAGTTGCTATCCAGATTATTTACGCTATAGCTGCTATCCTATCGTCGTTATCCTCAAGCCGCATTGGGGCTTGTGGCTGTATGCTTTAGTTGTAGTACTCCCCATACAGGTCATGGACTTACCCTGGTTTGGCCGAGGGATGATGGACTTACCTTTAACAACCAAACTCGTTGGCTCGAGCCCTGCGGCATCTGCAAAGCGCCCAGATAGAGATTAAGTTCTCTCAGGGCGACATACCAAAGGATATATTATCTTGATCATTTTCTCAGACTCCTCCACCCGAGCTCTCCACTCTTGCTATACTATGTTATTTGGCCTTTTTGTCAATTGATCTACTGAATTCCGCGTGAATGCCCTTTCTAGAAGGCCACCATATTTTCATTAGATTATTATTTAATTCACTCACAATTTACCCTTAAATAACGGTGCCCTGTTACCGTCAATTTGTGGTAGTTTCACAACCGGATCATCAGCTAAGTTAAGAGAGAATATCTTTCGGTTCTCCTTGTCCAATGCTTTTGTATCTGTCCATTAGTTACCAGGTTCACCACGTGTTTTGTTCAGTTGTGGCCTCCTTTCGTTTTTGTTGCTCTCCCTTGTTGATTTGATTGCAAGGAAGTTGGCTGGAACGACTGAATATTTGTCTACTGGCTGTGCTTAGTTGTGTGGATATCGTGGAAGCAAAGAGCAGCTGATTCATCGCCTTATTTATATTGCAGCAAAAGAGCTTTAGTGGTTTTCACCCTGCTTGTAACGATTTGCCTGCTGCAGGACTCTAATCTGATGCCTTCGACATGCAGTTCGAGCACCTCACTGCTCACTAGGCTGTGACCCAGGCACATCGGTGACACTATCATGAGCGGGGGTTGGCAAGGATCCTATCTTTTTTGTGAAACTCTGCCTGTGAGTGTACTTAGGATTGCCCAATGCTTTCATCGGCTCATTGCACCCTGTCGGTATGGCATAGGTGTAGCGCCGGTCCTGCACACCGTAAGTAACCGCTTACTGCTTACCGAGGGCCTTGCTTCTCTTCTCCTTTTGCAGCAAATGTAAAGGGCCTAGAAAGAGATTGAGTTCTCTGAGGGCGCTTTATCAAGTGCATTATTATTATTATTCTTTGGTAGACCTGTATCCTTTACGGCTGTATCATTTACTTATGTGCACACAATGGTAGTGTGTGTGTCACAGTCTGTAATTGGACCGCCTCGAGGCTGTGCAAGCGCTGGTGGCGCTGATGCTGGAGGACTGCAGTCGATCCATGAGCTGGCAGAGCTGGCAACGGTTTAGTGGCTGACTTCTATGCAGAGGTAGCATTGATGCCTACGTGATCTCGAGGCCTCCCCCCCCCTACATTTCACAGCTTGTCCCTTGTATGCTTCTTGGGGCGGTCTTGATTGTTGCTCTGCTAGTGCAGCAGTTGTTTCATCTGTTGAATTTACCCGGTACACGTTGCTTGCATGTATGTATGCAGTATTGAATTGATGGGTTGCCCAATTGCTTCTTTTCTGCTTAATATTTAAGGTAGATGCGGCTATGTTTGCAGGAACGCATATGCCCCCACCCTCACTGCATCGTACTGTGTAGACTACCAGAAGAGGTCGCCTAAGGCTAAATGGCATGGTCGTACGATTTTACCTCGATTCGGGTGGAAGCCACTTGAGATAAAGAGAGATCGGGATAAGAATCTCGACTTGATTCCCGAGAACGTTGAATACGTAAAGGAACTTGTTGAAGACGTGTATGCAGCAAAAGAAAGCCCTCTGAAGGAGGCACCGTGGCCGAGGCAGCAATGGACTACCAAACCTGGGTAAGCATGACTCTTTATTCACCCTCTGTCCGTGGCAGAGGTGTGGCTCTGTCTGTCTCAAAGAAATGTGTCCTTGTGCCATAAAAGCAGGCAAGCTGCATTCACTGCTATATTCCTGTTAGTGCAGAATGTCTCATTTTCATGACATCACGTCAGGCTTCTGCTTTGCCTTTCTCAAAATGCTTAAATTAATGTGAGAGCGCACCTTTAGTTGGTATTCTCCCAAAGCCTGGAACTCACTCTCGACTGACGTTGCGACATCCCCCTGATTCGACGACATTAAAAAAGAAGCTAAAACCTTGCCGGTCCTCGCAGCATCGGCTGGGTTCGTGCAAATTGTCCTTTGTATACTTCTGCATGCTGACACTTTGCATGGTATCACTAACCAATTGAAACATTTCCTTTCCAGAATGTGTTAAGTATGTAGACAGTTTTAAGTTATCTTGGGGCACTGTACATATGTTATTATTATAATTATTATATTAACAAAATTAGCCATTTTTGCACTGAAAACGACTCAAGGTAGTGGCCATCCGTTGCTCTTATAGAATGAGTGCTTGTATAGAGGTTTAGCTATTTGTTATAAGGCACAGCTCAATAGAAGAAGCCACTTTAACCTGATTTGACTGTATATATATATATGGTGGGTACCTTGGTCTTAATGTCTATTTTAGGCGCCCGTACTTCACGATCCGGGTCATGGGTTCGAGTCCTGCTGCAGGCGATTCTCTGTTGCCCAGTTCAAGCGGAAGTGATGGCTGCTCTATGGCTCTTCTGCCCATTATATAAATGAGGCTGGTGTATTAGCTAACCTTCTTTTGTCACACATGCAAGTCGGAGCTTGACACGTGCCAGCTCCAACATTACCGGCAAATGCATTGGGCCAAAAAATCTTCCCTAGCAGTGACCAATTGAATGAGATACACCGTGAAAGTAGCAGCTCGGCACAGTTTGTGTGAAAAGTTAGTGTAGAACAGCTGAATTAAGCCTTCGGCAGTGAATGGAAAGGGCCAAGGGACTGACAGGATGGTGTAGTCAGAGTTTCGAATCGCATTGCCCCTTGTCTTATTGCCCCCTATTTGTGGAGGGAGATGGGATAAGGCAAAGTGGCTCGGCTCGGCTGCCATTAGCAGCTTATCATCTGCCAATGGTGGTGAACGATAGAGTACAAGCAACAAAGCCAAGTTAATAAGACCGCAGCTATGGTCAGCAACCATTGCAAGCAAGAGCAAGGCTGATTGGGCTTCCCCAGAACTTCGTGAGCAGAGGATGTGGGCGGGAGACATCGTTTAGCTTCGTTAGCTTTCCTTGCTGAGCCGAAGCAAGCATCCTGTAGAGCAGTGGTTCTCAACCTTCTTAATGCCACGACCCTTTAATACAGTTCCTCATGTTGTGCGACCCCTAACCGTAAAATTATTGTGTGGAAAATGTGGAGGTGCCTGTTTTCCGATGGTCTTAGGCAACCCCTGTCAAAGGGTCGTTCGACCCCCACACAGGGTCGTGAGTGAGCTTGGCACTATACAACGACCTAATACCGATGGCCACGACCGGGGTTAGCGGTAGCGCTGTGGCAGCTGCTGTCAGGAAGTGTTGCCACTGCCAGTTTTGGCTACCTGTCGTCTCGGCACAGCCGTGCTGCCAGCAATGCAGCGAAGTGACTCAGTACCTCTTTCATAGGCCCTGCTTTTCCGGCCGGCAGCATAATGCTAGACACTGCGGATTGCTGACCTGGCCGAACATAAATAAATAAAATTCATTTATATAGCGCCCCAAGAGAATTTAATCTCTATTCAGGCGCTTCACATATGCCTTGGGGCTCGAGCCCACGATCTCAGCCAGACCTTGGTCCGGCGAGCACCTTAACTGCTGGATCAAACCAGCTCGGCGACATCTGCTGGGCCCGCTGGCCTAGAGAAGAATATCTTGGCTTTCCTGTCTGTCGCCAGTTGTTCAGCTCTGGTTCATGCCATGCCAGCTGCTACTGTTCATTGTGCCACTTGCCCTGATGGGGTAGGGGTGGCAGAGGGTGGCGTGCCATGGCAGCTTGGCCTGGTCATACGTACCTCCGAAGCACGAGATTCACCGAGACATCTTGTCAGTTGTTTGCTCTCTAATGATATCTCATCTCATCATGAAAAGGCAAGGTTTTCTTCGCTTGCTGTTTGTAGTTCCCGTGGCCTCAAAGCCGGGAACTCACAGCCGACTGTCAACACCTCATCTCCTTACTCGACGAAATTATCTTTGTGGAATTTTACATAGGGTCAGCATGCAAATATGGTTAGTGGCAGTATACAGTGTCAGCACGCATAAGGACACTAAGGACAAATCACAAGGACCCACTAAATGCAGTGACGAATAGGTGCATTTTTAGCTTTTTTTTATTGTCAAGTCAGTCGGGAGTGAGTTCCAAGCTGTGGGACCCTACCAACTAAAGGCACGATCTCAAAAGGATTTAGTAGACATGGTCGTGTGTTAGAGGTATGATGTAATTATAATATCAATAGTAATAATAATTCATTTACATAGCACCCTCAGAGAACTGAATCTCTCTCTCTATATGGACTTTACAGAGGCTGCATATAAAACATTACCAAATGTGTGGTGGTATATATGCAAGCAGCTGACATAGTGTAAGCAGGTACATGCACGTGAAGGTCAAATCACAAAGACCTATCAAATGCTTTAATAAACAGGTGCGTTTTAAGCTTCTTTTAAATGTCGACCTGTCAGGGGACGCTGTGATGTGCATCAGTAGTGATTTTCAGGCTTTGGGAGCATTGGGGCTAAAGGCACGGTCTCTAACGGTTTTGAGGTTCGTACGAGGTAGGGCTAAACGACTTGAGTCAGAACAGCAGGTTGTACGATTCTTTGCCTGATGGGGAGTAGTGCTGATAGGTATTCTGGAGCCAGAGAATGAAGGGACCAGTCAAGCAAGGCATCGACTTCAAGGTTTTGTCGCTCACTTTTAGGTCCCTTTATTCTTTGGCTTCAGCCTACCTATCAGATTTACTCCACCAGGCTAAGCATTGTACCACATGCTTTTCGGAATCAAACTGTTTACCCATACCTCATACAAATCTCAAATCCTTTAGAGATCGTGCTTTTAGTTCTTATGCTCCTAAAGCCTGGAACACTCCCGACTTTCGTCACGACATCTCTTGACTTGTCCACATTTATAAAGAAACTAAAAATGCATCTATTTATGACACCATTTAGTGGGTCCCTGTGACTCGTCCTTAATGTGCTTATGCGTGCTGATACTGTGCGTGCTGCCACTAACCAAACTTGCATGTTGACCCTGTGCACTTCAGCCCTAACCATGTTATTACTATTGTTTATTGAACATGATACCACTAACCATTCTATTTTGCTTCCTTTGTAGAAAATGTAAAGTGCCTAGAAAGAGATAGAATTCTCTGAGGGTGCTATATCCAATGCATTAACATTATTATTATTATTATTATTATTATTATTATTATTATTACCTAAAAGTAAGTGACAGAACATTTAAGTCGATGTGCTGCTTGATTGGGAGCCAGTGCAGGTCGGCAAGAAGTGGTGTGATGTGGTAATCGAGATGCTCACGACAGGTAAATGTAGTGATGTAATGTATCTCCGTCTATAACTCCACAAAGCCATAAAGACAATGTGGGTGTTACACAGGAGTTTCGTATAGCGCACTCACAGCCTAAGCGTCTTTCGGTACGCATTCGGTAGCCTACATACTTCGTCACACGAACAACGAGAAAGTGGGAAGCAGAGCAAAGTCAGGAGAGCAGTTGAGGTAGTGAGTAGCATGGAAGTAGCAGCTCAGGATCGCTGAAAAGGATGAGCCATATTCGGCAGCAGAAGAGTAGTAGTCGTTGCGTAAGAGTTGTGGAGGCGAGTTTCACAGTCTAGGACCTGCAGAGCTAAAGCTTCTGTCATCAACGGTCTTTAAGCGGAGGAATGGAACGGCTAATTTATTGTCCATACAGGACCTGAGGGCACGATGAGGCTGAAACTGGTGTAGCAGTTCAGCTAGGTATGGAGGAGCCAAGCTGTGGCGGGCCTCATGGGTCAGCGTAAGAACTTTGCTCTGTATTCATTGGTTGATCAACCGGCAGCCATCCTAGCTCTTTTAGCAAAGGAGACACGTGCTCAAACCTCTGGGACTTGAAGACTAGCCTTGCAGCCATATTCATAGCCAGCTGAAGTGGCCTAGTTGCTTTCTTTGGTAGCCCAGCCAAATGGGGATTACAATAATTAAGCCCAGACAGAACTAAGGAGCTAGTTAAAGTTTTTGCAACCCACCGTGGAAGACAGCTCTTAATCTTAGATAGGGATTGGACGTGATGGCTAGCAGTAGAAGCAGCCTTCTGAATGAAGCTTTTAAAATTTAGGCAGCTGTCGAAAACGACACGTAAATTTTGAGCACGTGGTGATGGTCGCACAACAGCACCACTTATTAGAAGAGCAAAGCCTTTTAACCCATCCACACGCTTATGGTGTCCTATGAGCAGCAGTTCGGTTTTATCATCATTTAGTTTCAAAAAGTTTTCTGACATCGAGGATCGAATGTCGGCAAGGCAAGCATTCAGTTTATCAATTGCTGCAGCAGATTCCGACGGTTTGAATGACAAATACAACTGAATATCGTCAGCATAAGCCTAGCTGCAGAGTTTTGCACCAACTGTAAGCACCCGATTGAACAGGCCGGTAGACCAGCAAGCAGTGAGTTACAGAAGTCGAGACGGGATGTAACAATCTAGCAAGATACAGTGTTTTCCTTCGGTCCTGCACAGATGCACTATAACTTTCAAGTGCAAACCTGTGACAAACTGCTGGTCATTACTGCCGGTCATTGTATGCAGCATATGTTCGTGGCACTTTGTGTATTGTCCTGACTGATCTTGCTGTGTGCTGTCTATGTAGTTCTGATTGTCATCCTCAGGTTGGGGGTAGCAAAGTGTTGCACACCAATGTTTGGTTTGCTAACACCTGCAGGCAGGCTTGCTACTAGTCTGGCAGTAGTTATCCTTGGCGAGTGTGCTGCTTCTGCTCTCAAAACTGCAGCTGTTGTGCTGCTATGTGCATCGCAAGCTTTTGCGGAAATGATTCGACCTGCGTATCTGGAGTTGCTTCCTAATGCAGGACCATGCGAGCTGGTGTCCTAGCTGTCAAGATTGGAGTTATACCTCAGTGGACCGTCACAGGCAAGAAAGTAGCCTGTACAATGCTTCAGGTATGTGCGATCGAGTATGCGCTATGGCTAAGCATTGCAGTGGTGCATCGCCAAGTGTAGCCTATATTGGTGCTTCAGAGATCCTGCTAGCCTGCTGTGGCAATAATGCGCACAGCTTAGAAATAGCTTAAAGCATGTGTACTAGCGTATGTCGTCGTGCTGGAGCTCACCTATCCTATGTATAGCCTGGCTCCTTTGGTTATGTTGGGTGTTGTTGGTTCTGCCGGAAGGTCGTGCCCTCTCGGTTTGGATGTGAGCAGCTGCTGATTGAAGCCTGTGAGGAGGATGCATGCCTGGTATGTTGCGCTTGTTTGAAGCGAAGCGAGGGGCCCAGTCTCAGTGTGAGGTGGCGGGCAAGGAGGGCTATACACAGAGAGCTCAGCCGTCTGTATGTATCTCCGTATCTCCGTCAGTAACTCCACAAAGTCATAAAGACCATTTGGGTGTTACGCAGGAGAGTTTTGTATAGCGCACTCACAGCCTAAGCGGCTTTCGGTACGCATTCGGTGGCCAACAGACTTCGTCTCACGCAACAAAGAGAAAGTGGGAAGCATAGCAGAGTCAGGAGAGCAGTTGAGGTAGTGAGTAGCATAGAAATAGCAGTTCAGGACCGCTGAAAAAGATGTGCCATAGTCGGCAGTTGGAGAGTAGATGTCGTTGCGTAAGAATTGTGGAAGCGAGTTCCACAGTCTAGGACCTGCAGAGCTAAAGCTTTTGTCGCCAACTGTCTTTAAGCGGAGGAATGGGACAGCTAATTTATTGTCCACACAGGACCTGAGGGCGCGAACAGGCTGAAACTGATGCAGCAGTTCAGCTAGGTATGAAGGAGCCAAGCCGTGGCGGGCCTTATGGGTCAGCGTAAGAACTTTGCTTTGTATCCTTTGCTCAACCGGCAACCATCCTAGCTTTTCCAGCAAAGGTGACACGTGCTCAATCCATAGATTGGTGTCGTCGTGGATTTTGGAAATATGGCTGGGAGTAGAAGGAGGCCGTGTAACGAGGAGAGCTTGATGCTTGACCACTAGTTAACAAAAGTGCTAGTTCCTGGTCGTAGGCATTTCAAAGAGATGGGCAGAAAGAGCCCCAGCTGCTCTTGGTGGCAGGTGCTGAACCTGACACGCCACCCACCCCATCAGCCTTCCTGTGATTGATTGTCTGTGGCTGGCAAAGTCAAAGTAAGGTCACCTACTCTTGTGCTTAAACGAAGCCCCTATCACATTCCTTGCCTACTGTGGCAGGGGAGGGCTTACTTCGTGTGCTGGCTCGGTCTGCTGGTTGAGTCACCCAGCTGTATGATGCTTGGCTAGCAGCAAAAGCTATCCTTGTGGTAGTACTAAGCACTGCGTGTACATTTTTATTTCGTAGGTGCTTGACAATCACGTCATTGATTACAAGCCACCAGAAAAATTTGCCCAGATGGACTCGTGTCATAGGTTACACTGGAAGAACCGCTATGGACTCTGCATCGTTGGAGCACTGAGCTGTGACCCAAGTGAGGTCAGTGGCTGACCATTTCCCTCTCTATCTTCCCTCTCTATCTCTGCCACGGCTTTGCTCTTCATCTGTACAGCTTAGCGCTGGTGTGCCGCTCCTTGTGAAGGACAGCCCCTCAGCTATCAGTCAACATAGCCACCGGTTTGATAACTTTTGTTATGCACATCATGAAGTATCCTTGAATATTATATTCTCCAATAATGGACATTTGGAGCAAATGTTCTGCAAGCAAAATCTGAGATGAACTACTGCAGTGATGAACAAGCACAGCTGCAACTGAACTCAGATTTGCAGTTGCGCTTATCTGTCAAATATTGGCCGAGTTATGTATTTTACAAATCACAAAGCTACACTGTAAATGAGGCTGTTTAAAAGTCACAACCATGTACCTCAACAAGCTGCAAGCATGTACCTCGGTATCCCTGGGTTCAACAAGTTGAAACGCAAGTCGTATATGATGCATAGATCAGTAAAAGGGCTATTTGTACATATATTGCTTAATTTATACTTTTGGGTTAGACGCGGTTTGACTAATCGTTTTTAATTATTTTCTTTGATATGGAAATCGTCAAAACTTCAGATCCCTTTTCTAAATGTCTGCCTTTTGAAAGGTACCCTAAACAATTATTTGATTGTTTGACCAATATTCTCAATATTTTCTCGAAATTTACTCTTAAGGTGACTCTGAATAAGTATTTAAATAAATATTAAATAAAAGTTACTGTAAATGACAATTCATGAGTGTGTACCATGCGGCACGCTGTCTCCTCATAATTTAAAAGTTGGAAACGATCAATGGATGAAATACAAGGATCACTTCAACGATTACATCATTGCTTATGAAAGGTCGACCAAGGATGGACTCTCTCAAGTGTATATGCTGCCAACGACTATAGGTTGGGATGCTATCGTGATTGATAGGACTTTCAACTGGGCGGCATTGCCAGGCGATAGAGGTGACTTAAACGAATTGGTAATGAGATTTACAGTATATTTAATTTCTCAAAGGAATTGTTCATACGAAGGGTCTGTATGCTTCTGCTGCCTCGAGCGCGTGTCAGAATCCTTCGATTCATTTTACTCTACATTACTTGATCTCATTGAGTGGTGCAAATACCACAGTATAGAGAGATCTCTAAGTTATGTATGATCAGATAGTCAGTAACGTTCATTCTGACACTGTAAAGAAAAGCTCGTTTTGGAGACACAGCTGACTCGTTCTCAAGCGGTGAGCATTAATTGGTCTGAGTCATAAGAGCTTCAGTATACAGTCGCTTGCCATTCGACAAAAGATATTCTGCTGGCTTCGAACAAGATGCTTCTTGCTTTTGCAAGTGGCTGGGAGGAAGAGCGGCACGTGTGTTGTCACTATGGTACCAAACATGCACCCCGGAAGTCTTCAGGAAGACCTAGACGCATTGAGAGAGTGAGGAACCATTTCTCTTTGGTGAGTTGATGTGCTCATTCGCTCTGCAGCAGAGACTGCGAATCTAATGCAATGTATCTCCATCTGTAACTCCACAGAGACTAAGCGGGTGTTACGGTAGAGAGTTTTGTATGGTGCTTTTAAAGCGTAAGTAGCTGTCGGTGCGCACACGATAGCCAACAGACCATCTCATGCAACAAAGAGAAAGTGAGAACCATTGTTAAGTCAGGAGTGCAGTCGAGGAAGTGAGTGGCATGCAAATAGCAACAAAGGACGACAGGAAAGGATTAGCCAGAGTTGCCAGCAGGACAGAATATATTGCATAAGAACTGTGGAATTGAATGATCCAATCTGAGACCTGCACAGGGAAAAGTTTCTGTCGCCAACGGTCATCAAGTGTCGGAATGGAACAGCTAATTTATTGTCCCTAGAGAACCCGAAGAGACCAAGAGACCTGAAACTTGGCCAGCAGTTCAGCTAGGTATGAAGGAGCAGAGCCTTGGCAGGCGTTGTGGGTCATCCAGTAAGAATTTTGCTCTGTATCCGATGATCGATAGGGAGCTATTGCAGCTCCTTTAGCAAAGGAGATGCTTGGCTGAACCGTGGAATTTGTTGACCAACCTGGCAGCCATATTCACTATCGGCTGAAGATATTAGTGGTTATTTTGTTAGCGCAGCCATAACTGAAATGCAGTAGTCCAGCTTAGACATAGCCAGGAAGCTATTTAGATTCTTAGCAAGCCACCATATTAGGCAGTCCCTAATCTTACACAGGCATCGGTCGTCTAGGCTAGAAGTGGATGCAGTCTTCCTAATGAAGCTTTCAAACGTGAAGCAGTTATTAAAGAACACCCCATCATTGCGAGCAAATGATGACGGTTGCACTATAGCATTACCAATTAGAAGAGCAAAGATTCCGTGTTCATCTGTATGCATGGGGTGGCCTATGGGTATAAGTTCGTTTTATCGTCGTTTATTTTAAGAAAATTTGCCGACATCCAGGATTGAATGCCTTCAAGGTAAGTGTCCATTGGTAAATAGCTGCAGAACGATTCGAAGGCCTGCACACCATTTGGAATTTGCCAATTTCGAAGGACTGCGTGCTCCAGCCACTTCACTGCCTAGTCGCCAGTTGAGGACCCTGTTGCCTTTGGTGAGCAAGCACTAGTGTCTAGCTTGGCAATACCATCAGTTATTCACCCGTTTGTGGTTGATTGGCAGAGTGGCGGCAATGGTCGGCAAAGAAACTATCACCATAACTCACCCAGATCTTACCTGCTGAGATTAGCTTGCAGACACGTAATCGGACAAAATTGAATGGGTATCAATGAGACTGGTGAGCGCTAGGCTTTGCCACCTTCCTGTCCAAGGCAGTATGCCACGACCAACAGCTCAGTCCTTACTTCTCCAAATCCAAATAATCATCTGCTCACTACAGTCGATCCATTCCTAACACATCTGCCGAAAAGGTGTGAGACTATCAGCCAAATAGACAGCAAGATAGCTGCTATTGAAGTTGCAAGTGATGCTAGGGATCTTCAAACTCTATTGCCGGCTGGCGCCGACGAGCCACGCGCTGTTGCAACTTCATCAGCTGAGTCAGTCATTGAACAGTACAGCCACAAGGAACAGTTGCGTTTTGAGACAGCCTTGGCACCTTGAGCAGTATGTCAAGTGGGCTGCTTTTTAGCACTGTATGCTGGTGGTCTTTGCTATTTATGCATCTACTTTTGATTAGTGTAAAGGATATTGGTTTAGTAAAGCCAAATCATGCTATGCCCAGGTGCTTATAATCTGGCAAAGTGCACCCATAGGGCTTTATGGTCAACGGTCGTGGCCTAGAATGCCAGAATAAGACCCCCCACCACAAGGAAGGACTGTATGCTGAAAATGACACTATTTTATAGGAAGGCCAGCTTGGCCAAGATAACGCTGCTGCTGGAAGCTGCTACAGTGACCAAAGTTAGCATGCAAATGGTGCTTCGTTGACTTTTATAGAAGATCCTCCAACTTCAAGAAAGTGCTTCGGCTGAGCAAACAGCATAAAGTTGCTGTAGGCTCACTGCCATGTCCACCGGACATCTGAAGGCTGGTGTTAGGTTTTTTGGACTGATGAAAGCAAGTTTCAACTATTCTGTTGCTTCAGTCGTAGGATTCAAGTTAGGCTTTCTTCAGCTGACTTCCTGCTGCACACTATGGTGTACAGAGATGCATGGTCATGATTTGGGGCTCTTTTTCCAATGCAAGTATTGGAGCACTGCATCCCATTCCTGGCTTTATGGGCCCGAGTGTTGACCTCAACGTGGTGCAAAAAATTTGGGATTCCGTGCGTCCAAAGACTTTTAGGTGACATCTTTTACTCTAGTTTGGCCTAGTGGTAATGTGCTCCTTTTTTTGGCCAAGATCGTTGACTTGATTCCTGCAGCATATGTAAAGCACCAAGATGCAGATTAAGTTCTCTTAGGGTGCTATACAAATAAAGTATATTATATTATTGTATTATATTATAAGCAGGATAATGACAGTAACTTAATGTAAAGTGGGTCCCGAAATGTCTTTGACAGCTCTGTTGAGGTCATGGATTGTGAAGCCAATCAGCCAATTTGCATTACATAGAGCATCTTCGAGATGACCTAGAACGGTAGCTAAGAAGCTATCCTAACCGACCGCCTAGCTTTGTGTGAGTGACCTGTTTCGGCCACTTAAAAGTTGCTAGACGAGTTTGGCTCGTAGTGACGGCTGCGTACATTTCAGTGCAGCAAACCTCATTTATTTTTGTTTTAAATCTTGCATTCAGTTATTTCGATTAACTGTGTGTGCTTACTGAGTTTGGTACTGAGCGATGGGCTTTGCCAGTGCTCCTCTTACTTTGAGCCTCCAGTAGCTATGGGTGTCATAGGATGAAATTGTGCATGCCGGCTGCTGCTGCTTGAAGCCTTACCTCTGAGACGTTAGCGCAGCATAAATCGAATGCGACCTCGCAGCTGATTCTGTGCAGGCCTTGTGCCTACAGTCCCTTCTGTCCATGCCGAGTCAGCCACGCTGGACTCGGGAGCCCAGCTGTCTGGCCAGCTTCTGTGGTGTCTCTTTTGCTGTAGCCATGTTCACAGAGCCTGAATGTTACTGGAAAGATTGGCTACTAATTAATGCCGAAGCCCCCCTTCCTTCTCAGCCTCCTGTCGATATTGTTCCATAAATGTTCTATGGGGTTATGATCAGGTGACTGGGTGAGTCACTACTTCAGCACCACGTCGGATTCATCAAAAAAGTTCATTGCTCAAGTTATACTCGGTAAAGCAAGTTGATTCTCAAAGCTCAAATACTGCTTGGGGGTCACTACATTTGGTAGCAATATACCTAAGCATTCTGCCAGGCCAGTAAAGTACTTGGCAACGAATTCTTCTGTGGGGCTGATGCAGCAGGCAGCCAGTCGCCTGATTTGAACCCCATTGAACGACTCTGGAGCGATATCGACTGGCAGTTGAGGTGGGTGGGGTATTCGGCCTACTACCGACTGTAGCCGACCTTTTCGGTCTGTCATCAAGGACAGTTGGCCCAAGTTTTATCGTCACTTCACTTCAACTGCTCTAAAGCTTGAGGAATGGCTTTAGGGCAGCAGTTCTCAGCCTATGGGTCCCGACCCCTTTAGGGGTCGAACGATCCTTTCACAGGGGTCGCCTAAGACCATCGGAAAACATGCATTTCCACATTTTGCACACAATGATTTTATGGTTGAGGGTCGCCACAGCATTAACTGTATTAAAGGGTCGCAGCATTAAAAAGGTTGAGAACCACTGCTTTCGGGAGTGAGCACAAGAAAGGCTACACCGAAAAGTAGCTCTCGCTCATCGAAAAGTTTGAGCCGTTTAGACCTCAAGTCTCCGAGGGTGACTTTTTCCATCTCTAATGCTGCCTGTGAGCTTTTAAGGCACTGTACTAATCAGCATGCCGTTTTCGGCCATATGTGTTTACTAGCTTAAGGTTTACCTTGGCATGCTAAGTGGAGTCGAGTTTGATGGGATTTCCATGACCTAAACGTGAGGTTTTCTTGGCCATAGCAGCAACGTCAGTTAAGACTTGTGCTGCATTCACCTCCTGTCTGTGACCCAATAGCATTTACTGTATGTATTGACCACATAAATCGTGCAGTAGACACGATCTCTGGTCGCCGACCACAGCAGTAGACCTACTAGTTGCAAATCAGCACCCAGTTGGCAATAAAAGAAAAGAAATATGGTGCATTCAGGTATTCGGGCAGTACATAAGTATTGGGCTCGCTCGGTCATGGAGGTTTTAATTTAAAGCGAGGGCTTCAAACCCTGTTGAGTGGTCGTAGAGCGGTGGTCTCGATAGCTCAAATGGCTATAGCTTAACATAAATTATTGTAGCTCAGGTTTCGATGGCTCAATTTGTTCGGGACTTATTGTGCAGATATTGTGGATCATTCCTGCTCGTGGCCAAAAGTTTCGGCATGCAATCCCACGGCAGGCCGCCTTCAATCCCAGTGCTGGTGGCTTTTGGACGTTACGTATGAAAAGTCGACATCTGCGATTGCCCATCGATTGGGTCTTATAACAAACTATTTCACTAGTCCAGCACTGCCTAGCTAAGTCACTTACTTATTAACGTATAACCAATTCATTTTGATGGTAGTAGAGGTCTGTCATTTACTCAGATGTGTACACATGTGTATGGCAATTTGTACTTTCAGATGTCCCTTGCAGTAATGGGGCTAAATTTGCTGTTTTAGATAAACGAGAACTATAATGCTCTGTTTACTGAAGCTGGTGTGCCACCGAAGAGGCGTTTAACCAAGTTCTTGATTACGCCAAATGCTGCCATGCAGCCCGGCACGCCCCTGACTGCTCTGCACTTTCGCCCAGGCGATTATGTCGATGTTCATTCCCGGACGTATGTAATGCTTTTTTCTTGTGTTAGGCATTACTTCACATCTTTTGGAGTGATCGCTGGGATCTTCATTTTTGCTGGCTTTAGCCCCAGCTATGTCCAGGCTCACGAGTCTCGTGCCTGATGCTGATGCAGCACAAGAGTTAAGGGCTTTGCTCTGGCCAGCAATGCATTTGGCCCTATTTTTTATTGCTTCGATATACTTCGGTTGCATGCTCTCTCTGTCTCTGTCTGCCTTTCTGTGCCTGTCTGTCTGTCTAGCTCTGTCTGTCTGTCTGTCTGTGTCTGTCTGTGTCTGTCTCTCTTTCTCTGTCTCTCTCTCTCTCTCTCTCTCTCTCTCTCTCTCTCTCTCTCTCTCTCTCTCTCTCTCTCTCTCTCTCTCTGTGTCTCTCTCCGTGTCTGCCTCTCTCGCGCACACACACACACACACACACACACACACACACACACACACACACACACACACACACACACACACACACACACACACACACAGAGAGAGAGAGAGAGAGACGTGTTGTAGTTTCATGTTTGGACATCGGCTTTGCGTGTTCCTGCCGGCTGCTTTCTGGCTAGTAATCTCTGCCTTTGTCGCAGTCAGGCTCTGATGCACATGGGAAGGATGCTGCTGCTGAGTCTTCGCTGCAGTTGCACGCTGGGTACGACTGTCGTAATGGGTCATTTTGAGTAAGGAGTATTGTGGCAGGCCCTTCTAACGTATATCTCCGAGCGAATGGCACTTGCAGTCGCCCTGTCGTCAGGTCAGTTGTCTTGCAAGCTTAAATGGAAGAATTCTGCACAGAGGTTCTTGCCATGCCCAAATGTTTGGCTCTGCTGTCGGTTGTGCGCCATTTGCAAACGAGTGCAGCAACACAGTATTTGTTGAGGCTGCCTCCAATGCTCAAGCCGTAGCTTGCTCTCAAGTCGCCTTTAGAGACAATTTGTAAAGATTTCGTTGTCGGATCTGGGGTCATGAAGTGACTAAGTGGGTAGCCGACCAGAAATTGACACCGACCATTACTCGATTTTCCCATGGCAGTGAGTGTTTGCCCCTACATTTAGCATCGTGCCAGGAAATGGGCAGTCCGGTTTGCCTTCTGAGGCACGGCTGCTGAACGGTTTGACCAGAGGCGTTTCTCTTTTCTTTGTTTGCCATGGTGTCAGGTCTTATTTGTGTGGATGGATGTGCTAGCATGTCAGCAATATCACGTAGTTGGGACTTTTGCAAATGGCTGCTCAAGCTTTGCTCTGAGCTTTCGGTGCTGAAGGGACTCAATCATTTTGGTTACTGAAGCACTAGTTCTTCACCTGGTTGACAAATTAAGGATCTAGATGCTTCTCATTGAGCATTCCCATTTAGTGACATGTTATCCTATAGTCATTCGGGTATAAACATTAGTCTGTGCTTCCTGCCAACGCCTACTTTGTGTAAGCTGAGTTCGGTTCTTCGGTCAACTCACATCTCCAGAAGGCTTGAACTAAAGTCTGCTTGGTTACAAATAATAATAATAATAATGCATGTGCATAGCACCCTCAGAGAACATAATTACTTTCTAGGCATTTTACATGTGCCATAAAGGAAGCTAGACCTTATGGTTAGGGCTAACATGCACAGTGTCAACATGCATAAGATCGTTAGTGGGAACATGCTCAGTGTGAGCATGCATAAGCACACAAAGGATGATTCATACAGACCCAGCGATTGCTGTGAGGAGCAGGTGCACTTGTAGTCTTTCGGATGTTCCGAAGTCACAAGGGAGTGAGTTCTGTACTTTTGTAGAGCATGCAAACTAAAGGCACGATCTCCAAAGTATGTGAGGTTGATTTGAGGCATAGCTAAACGATTCGAATCAGAAGAGCAGGTGTAATGAGCGTGGCCTTATTCAGGGAGTATAATTGGTGGATAGGCTGGAGCCAAAGAATGAAGGGACCTAAAGGTGAGAGGCTAAATCTTGAAGTCGACACACTGTTTGATAGGGAGGAAGTGCTGATCGGCTGAAATTGTTGTGATGTGGCAACTGCAATGCTCATGACACGCAAACCTATCTGCAAGGTTTTGCACCAACTGTAAGTGCGTGATTGCACAGGCAGAAAACCTTCAAGCAGTGAGTTATAGAAGTCCAGGCGGGATGTTACAAATGCACGGACCAATTTGGATGTAGTATCCCTGTCTAAGCAGGCACCAGCATTTGCAAGGATACGTAGCTGCAAGTAGGCACGCTTGACTGTGGAGCTGATTCGGTCGTCTAGTAAAAGGTCACTTTGAAACAGGAGACGATTTCGGGCAGATGCTATGGGAGATGTACTGGCAAAGCCGATTTTGAGCGTTAAGCTTTCTTCTTTCTGAGTCACACTAGGTTTGCTCATAACAAGTGTGTTGATTTTTATCAACATTCAATTCGAGAAAGTTTGCTGTCCAAATGCAATGTCAGCAATGCATGCAGTAAGGGATTTTCGAGAGTTTGGCATGTTGGAATGGAACAAAGCATTGGTACAGGTGTATATCATCGGCATAGAAGTGAAAGCTTAGGTTGTGCTTGGCGATTACATCGGCAAGAGGAAGGGTATACATTGTTAAAAGAAGTGGACTAAACACAGAGCCTTGGGGTACACCATACTACAGCGGTTCCTTGAATGATTGTTACCTGTTGACATCATTGCTCTGGACCCTCCCCACTAAGATAGGGCCTAAACTACTGTAGTCCAGTACCAGTGATGCCCAGGCGAGATAAGAGGTGGTCGAGAAGGACTTGGTGATCAACATAATCAAACGCCGAAGGATTAATTAAAAAAAACTTCGAGACTTTCCGTAAGTCTGTTTTTCTGAGGTCGATACACACCCAAAGCAATGTTTACTCTGTGGAATGATTAGCTCCAAAACCAGACTGGAACTTGGTAGGTTTGAAGTTGTAATATAGGAGCAATAATAATAGTAATAATAATAATAATTCATTTGTAGGGCACTTTACAGCCTCTTAAGGTGCTAATTTGTGTCGTTACGTTTCGTTTGTAGCATCGACCACGGCTTTCAGGGGGTCGTAAAGCGCTGGGGCATGAAAGGAGGAAGAGCTTCGCACGGTGTCACCAAGGCTCATCGGCGGATGGGCTCTGTCGGTGGCGGGCGGGTATGCCAGCAGCAGCCAATCGTTTACCCTTAATATCGTGCTGCCGTGCATCCCATGGTTACTATGTCGTTCGCTGTTGTTTTTGCAATAGGATAAAGGTGGCGTTTGGCGAGGTAAAAAGATGCCTGGTCCCATGGGCAACAACTGGCGCTATGTCCGCGGTCTCAAGGTGGGTCCAAATGCTTCGTAACACTGCGTTTATAGCACACGATTAAAATGCTTCCATATGTAACCCGTCTTCGGGAAGGCCCAGACGTAGCATGTATGGTATGGAAAAAAGAAGGCTCTCTCTCACTTAGCTGTATCGTGAAGCAAGTGGCTCTACCGACCTGATGTGTGTTATGTATATCTGACTCCACACTGCCGTAAAGGTTAAGCTGTAGAGTGTAGCTGTAGCTGTGTGTGCTATGCTGTAGAGTTTTCTATAGCGTAATGGTAAAGTATAACTGGCTTTTCATGCACATAATTGTAGCCAACAACCTGCATCTCATGCAACAAAGAACAGTGAGCATGGAAGTGAAGATAGCAGCCTGGGTCGGCTGGATAAGTGCTAGAAATGCCAGTAGGAAAGCATAGCTTAAGATTTATAAGGATTTACTTGATGTAGGGGTTATTTCCAAGCTATTCAAATTGGCTGTCGTTCGACCAATACTTAATCCTGTGACTGCTACTTAAAAACCCAAAATTTGACTCGAAGGTTCTAGCCAATTATTGCCCAGGTCCCTGTATCCTTGTTCTTTGCTGGAGATTGTCGAACAAGATGTCGCCAATACAGCTCTTAGAACGAAGAGACATGAATGGCTTATCAAAAAAAATTTCAGTCTATATTCAAGCAACACCATGTCAATGAAACTGCTCTCAGACGTGTGACATTTAGTGACATCTTAGATTGCTGTGATAATGCTAACATCACTGTGTTAGTCTGTCGGATCTGTCGGCCCCTTTCGATACTATCGATCACATGATCGTGTTTGAGCGATTGAGAAAACAATCGAACTGACCAACGTGGCTCTTGTATGTTATCAAACCCGTCCAACTGTCCAGTCGGTGATGTGAGACGATCAGGTTTCATTTAGCAGATCCCCTATTATTTTAGGTTTCGCATGAGCCTTTTCTTGGGCTGTTAATAATCTCAATCTGTATGATGCCTCGTTTAGATGCCGACGATACCCACTTGTACTTTCCTTTCAAGACACTAGAATCAGCCTTAACAATTGATCAACTGAATGCCTGGCTTGAATTATTGGGTTCTGTATGTTGCCAACTTCCTTAAACAAAACTAAATGATTAAAAAATACTAGCTGATTCAGCAGCCTCTTTTTGTATATCGGCAGAAGAGCCTTAAAGACTGTCACCACTGCTTGCAGTGGCAATAAAGGATCGTCCATCACAGGATTCGAACCCGCGACCTCGGTTCCGAGGTCGTGAAGAGTAACCGCCTTACCTAGTGTGCCATCACAGCTCGCTTAAGCTGAGCTGCTTGCCATAGGAAACCTTAAATGTGCTGCTGGTCTCAATAACTTGGCATTCTTCATTCAATTCTTCATTTCAGCATTGCAATGAAACTATCAGCATGTGCTCATAATGGTGCCCTCTTTGACGACTGCCTGAGATTTACCAGAATAATTCAGAAAACAACCTTAACAGCTGGTCATCGTAGTTGATCGCCATCTAGGATTAGGGGCTGCTTAGCACAAGGGTTTGCTGAATATCACTAGGCTGATCTGCTCAATTGTCAGTATCGGTATCAGTAGGGCTGCTAAAAAAAAAAGAAGCCATTCAGCCTATACAATTGGTGCTGAGCTATAATGGTTTCTAGTTGTTGGCAGACGAAAAGCAAAATTCCTACTCTGGCCCGAAAGATCTAGCACCGCTTAGTTCCTTTAATACCTAGCAGATCTGCTTTGCCATTTCCAAACACATTGGATTTTTACATCTTCCCATGACAATATATTAGATGTTCGATTCACTTTAAAGACAGTAGACCTAAAAGTGCTTGAAGCACGTTCGGTCATTGGCCTCAGCAAATACATTTAGACGTTGTTCGACTTATATCATATATACAAATCAATAGAAATTGGTCTTCATGCTGTCAACAAAAGGAATCAAATAGGCAGAAACAAAAATGTAGCTTCATTTCATCAGCTTCAAAGCTTCACATTCAGTATCTTTCGTTAGGCCTACGTCGATTTATAATAATAATAATAATAATAATAGTAATAACAATAGCTGATTTAACAACCTCTTTTGTATAGCGACAGGAGAACCTTTACGGTTACCACTACCGCTTGCAGCAGCGATAAAGGATAGCCCACAATAGGATTCGAACCCGCGACCTTGGGCCCGAGGTCGTGGAAAGCAACCGCCTTACCTAGTGTGCCATCACGGCTCATGTCTTAATTGTGTCTGAGTGATGTGATTCTTGATAGTTAAAAATACCAGGTGTGAGCTCATTGATGTTAGAATTCTGTAGATTTCACATGTGCCTCGGGGCCAGGTCGTGAAAAGCAACCGCCTTACCCAGTGAGCCATTATTGCTTGTTGATTTTTACATGCAATGAACTATTAAGTTGGAGAAAGTACTTATTACTGAAAAGCAGTCTTTCGAATCTCTTATTTTAAGTACCTCCGACAACAAGCTGTCAATGTTGGCAGCAATCTATCGCCCACCAGGTACCAAATCCTTCTCTATCACAGACTTCTCTTTCTAATTTCAATTCTGTGTGCAAGAAATCGATCTTTCCTCGTTACGGGTAATTTCAACATTAATTTTGATTACTTAACTGTCATGCTAGGTTCTGAATTTTGTGCACTGACTTGACCCTTTTTTCCTAGTGGCTCACGTGCATGACTCCACCCACAACAAGGGTCACACTGTCAAATATTCTCCCACAAGTGTATGCTATCATACCCTATTGATTATCAAATCCTACTCATCGGATCCTCTGCTGATCTCGTTCAATTTACAGTGTGTACCCTCCTCCGTATACAAAACATCTGTGAATCGTGAAACTTCAAGAACCTTAACATCGATGCTGTCAGAGCAAAAAATATCTTTGCCCTTGCTGCTCAAGCCCCCATCCGATCTGCCACCGTTGGTAGAATGCTACAACACGACACTTGCTGGTGTGCTTAACGAGTTTGCTCCACTAAGTGCAATGTGCACCCTCCCCCCCCCCCAGACAGCTTATGGTTTACCGAAGACATTAAACTAGCTAGGACTACTAAGCGCAAGCTTGAGAAAGCATACAAAAGATCAGGACTGGCTGTCCATCGTCAGGTATATGAGGACTAATGTACATCGTACCAGTTGATCCTATCAAAGGCTAAGTCTAGCTTCTACAAAAATATTATTGAATCACAAATGCAAAATCCAAAAATGCATATGTCGACGATCAACCATCTCCTTAACCACTTCCAGGTTAGCTCCTTACCTGATGATCCCTGTGATGATCTAGCCGATCGCCTCTCTAGCTTCTTTGTCAGCAAGATCGACAAGATCACAGAGAGTCCACTCATACGGTTGCAGGATCCCCTCTGGGCTCCCATCCCTCAATTACATCAATACGGGACTCCTGCCCACCGATTCCGTGCATTACCTCGATGTCTACATTCAAGGAGGCCACGAGTAACCTTATCCTGAAATTCATCTCTCAGTCAAAGGAGACTACTAGTCCTCAAGGCCCTATTCCTACTGTCCTACTTCTAGGATGCTTAGATCAGCTGCTGCCATGCATAACTAACATAATGAATATGCCTTAGTTGCAGGTCATGTCCCTTCACCTTTCAAAAGGCTGTTGTTAGGCCACTAATTAGGAAAGTAATATTAGACCAAGAGGACTTGTCCAGCGTCTCTCCAGTCTCCCCTTTCCCCTTCCTACCAAAGACACCGGAATGCGTTGTGGCAGTTGTGACCAACTGAACTGATATTGACCTCAAACCTAGCAAATAAATTCCAGTTTTGGGTTTAGAGCTAATCACTCCACAGAGTCAGCATTGCTTAGGGTGTATAACGACCTTGTCAGGAATGCAGACTTGGGTAAAGTCTCTCTCTCTGGTTGTTCTGTTTGATCTTTCGATACTACTGATCGCCAAGTCCTTCTTGAGGGTCCAGCATCTTGCCTGGGCATCACTGGTACAGCACAGCAATGGTTCAGGTCTTATCTCAGTGGGAGATTCCATAGTATTGATGTGAACGGTCAAAGGTCATCTGAGGAACCACTTAAATATGGGGTACGTCAGGGGTCTGTGCTTGGTCTACTCCTTTTCAGTTTATTTTGCCGATGTGATAGCCAGATGATGATGCCTCAAGGGCATCTGCTTGTTGTATGCTAAGATTTTGAATGCTGATACCTCGATATGGTAACATATAGCTAAGCATGACAACCTTACCTTGTCACCAGTCGGTACCGGGACTGCTTTCTAACTCAATAACTGGTCAGTTATTGAGTCTTGCTAGACCATTCACCTATCGTCTCGTGTCTACTTCAGCTCCTCCATTGCAATAAATATGCCTGATGCATCACGTTATCATCAAGATTTTCTTTTTGCTTTGTCTCCAAACCCTAAAGGGTCTCTCGGCAGCACTGTATGAGAACTGTTTACTTTGACGTGTTGCTTTGGTTCATTTTGTACAAACCACGAACCGTAAATCAATATCGTGGCTCGTGTTGTGCTTGACACGCTAAGACTTCTAGAAAGTATCAGTATGGAAGCCACCACGACTTGCAGTGCATGAGGACTAAACCTCAACAATACTGTTTACCCGTTAAGAATATCTTGGTTAATAATAATAATGCACTTGAAAAAGCGCCCTCAGAGAACTCAAATCTCTTTCTAGGCACTTTACATTTGCTCTAAAGTTGTGAAAAATATCAATGGGCACTAAATTTGAACGTGCTTGAGCTGAACGTTGTTGATAATGGATACAAAAGACTCGTCTATTAATCCACCTTTTCTCACCTGGGCGCTATATACATGACCACCGATCTGTACATGGAGAACTGTCTATCACGGAGAACTGTCTATCACGGAGAACTGTCTGCAATCTGATTGCAGTTAATAAACTCTTTTGTGATATTCACTTAAAACGATACACAGCTTTACACCTAACCATTTGTCATGGACCTGATACTCCCATTTCGGTTAAAGGCTTTCAAGATTCTATTTTTTTGTTCAACTTACTTGAGGCGTTTGACAGCTCCTTTTGTGTGCACGGCCGTGGGTCAGCATAAGATACTATAATGCATACCTGGGGAGTATTGGTGCACCACAAAAATTAGTCATTCTCTCAGACAGGCGATAATAGTCTGGCCACAGTTCTCTTGGAAAATGAAAGAAGTCGGCAGAAGTGAGACCCATTCCCAAATGCTATTTTTGGGGGTTCCCACATAATGCAGTGAGGAATTGTACTAATACCGCATGCTTTATTACGGATAGAGGATCAGCCTGATTATTTGTTTGTTTCCAGCACGTTGATGATCACTGCTAATGCCATGCATATGCACTGCAGGTTGTACGGATAAATACCAAATACAACGTGCTCTATGTGCAAGGCGACGTGCCTGGAAACAACCATTGCTTCGTACGTGTACTTGACACAATACTACCACTTAAACGCCAGCTGCTGGCAACAAATCCCCCACCAATGCCGACTTTCTTGCCGGACGACCTGCCGCAGCTTATAGCTGCATTAGGTGGTGGTACGAACAGTGAAAGTCTGCCCGATGATTGGCTAGACAAGCAGCTGTACAATTTCGATAGTGACTCGATTACCTACCCTGAGAAGACTCAGGCAACAATCAAGAAGTAGTTGCTGACTGGTAGTGCAGTTGCTACTGACCAACTGGCACAGCTGTAAATAACCAACTTTGAATGAGCCGAGAAACTCGCTTGGGCGGCCGCTGTGGGCCACGAATTGCTGGTGTTGTAAAAAATAAATTCTTTTTGTACTTTACCACTGCCTGATTTATTACAATTGCAAAAAACTGGCTACAGTGGCCCGATGACAAAAAGTCACACAAGAGCTAACCGATACTTGCTCTTTTAACACAGCACACTGGCAGTAGGCGTCTAGCAGGAAGTGACCCCTCTGACCTGGTCACACTCACTTGGTCACAGCATGCACGGCCTTGGCGAGGTAATCGACATTATTTGACGAAATGCCTGCCACCGATATCCTACCATCCTTGGTCAGGTAAACGGAGAAATCTTTGGTTAGCTTTTCGACCTGTAAAAGAGCATCAGTACAGAAAGCGCATCTAGGCGGTACCGAAAGAGCTCCTCTGTGACAGGAATAGGGTAGTTCATTTGAGATCGTTACAACCTAACTAGAATAACAAGTGATTGTGACACTACTGCATTTTGCATATCCGTGAGAACCAGACATATTTCTAGGTACTTTCACATGGGCTGGAAACAATTAATGTAATCTGATCATACTGTAATACAAAACCATGCACCATTGCAACTCACGCAGAAACAAACGCTGTGAAAAAAATGTGGGTTTTCAGCTTTACTTGTATTATCAGCTTTACTTTTATTATATTGTAATGTATCTGTCCCTAACTCCAAAAAGAAAAAAGGACTGGGTTTTACGATAGTGACTTTTCCATAGCTCACTCAAAGCCAAAGTAGTCAACAGACTTCATCTCATGCAAAACGGAGAACCATGGCTGACTCAGGGGTGCAGTCGAGAAAGTGAGTAGCATGCAAGTAGCAGCTCGGGATAGTTGCGACGGATGTGCTGCAGTCGGCAGCAGGAGAGAGGTAGTGGCGTAAGAATTGTAGAAGTGAGTTTTACATTCTAGTGCCTACAGCACACAAGCTTGTGTTGCCAACAGTCTTTAGGCGAAGAAAGGAAGCAGCTAATCTATTGCCCATACCTATGGACACACGAGGATGCTGCAATTCAGGTGCGGCAGTTCAGCTAGGTATTAAGGAGCCAAACCTTGGCGGGCCTTGCAGGTCAGAGCAAGAACTATGCTCTTTATTTGATCGGCCATCGCAGCTCCTTCAGGAAAGGAGAGACCGAGATACATGGCTGAACCATAACGATTTGTTGATTAAATTTGCAGCCATATTCATCACCAGCAGCAGACTTAAAGGCTTTTTTCGAGAGCCCAGCCAAAACTGAAGTACAGTAGCCTAAACCGATTCAGGGAACCCTAGCTGTTTAGCAAGCTACCGTGGTCGACAGTCCCTAATCTTAAGACAAAAGATAGAACGTGATGGCTAGCTGTGGAAGAAGTTGTAGCATTCAAACTTTTAGCTGTTATCAAAGAGAACACCAAAACTCCAAGAACATGGTGAAGGTTACACTACAGCATCGTTAATCAGAAGTCTCTGACAGGCCTGCACACCTAGTGTGCCCTAAGAGAGGGAGTTCGGTTTTATCGTCGTTTGGTTTATTAACTTAGTTATAAACTTTTGTTAACAAAGGCATGGTCGCCAAAGGATTCGAGGTTAGTTGGGAGGTACAACTTTTGTTACTAAAGGCACGGTCGCCAAAGGATTTGAGAGGTTGGTTGGAGGTACAGCTAAACGAGTCTTTGCGTAGTACGCAGGAAGCCTGACGGGCAAGTATTTAAGATTGTCAACCAGAACAAGGGAATGGTGGAATCTAAAAGTAACATGACCTTATCGTCGATGGGAAGCCAGAGCAGGTTTGCTAGGAGAAGACCGGCCATGGTAAACAAGAGCGGTTGTTTGCATAAATATTTCACTCAGCTGAATATTTTGGTTACACTTACCTGATTAGGCTTGAGCCCAGTGAAGCAGAACATGCCAATCTGATCTGTGATATGCTGCCAGTTATGCAAAGAGCCTTCTCTCTTCAAGCCATCCCGCAGCTTTTGCCTCATGCTGATAATGCGATCTGCCATCCCTTTCAACTCGACAAGCCTAAGCAACAAATCAAGGCTCACATATAACCAGGACAGTCAAAACAAGAGCCTAGGGGAACTGCAAGATACAAATGCGATAACTAGTGTATAATTCATTTACATATATATATAATTCATTTACATAGCGCCCCGAGAGAACTTAATCTCTATTCAGGCGCTTCACATATGTCTCGGGGCTCGAGCCTCGAGCTCTAGTGTAAAAGAGATGTAGAGGCAATTCGAATGCTTGGCATACAGGGAACACTGCTGTAATGACTACGTGTCAATGATCCCGATCTGTGTGAGAAGCAGGACTCTCAAGACTCGGCGGCCATTCTGAATGGTTTACCTGCATAGTCATTCGCGTTCGTACACAACATTCTATGCATATCATCGGTTTTTGTTTATCGCATTAGGACTACCCAGAGAAAGAGACGTTAGGCCTTCACAGAGCATCTGAAATAAGCAGCTATAGCCGAGGAAAGCCTAAAAGAAACTCGATCCACATCTTGTAGAGCTTGGCTGGCAGGCGAGAGAGCCGAGAGGTTGCTAAAATTAATAGAATGCGGGGCATGTTGCCCACCTAATGTGCATACCGCCAGATTAAATTGAAATGATGCTACAAGTTAACTAAATGCTATAGTAAACAGCCACAATGAGTGTTAGCTACTGCAGACAGGGAGCTTGTGGCAAGACTTCGTGAAACCACTTGAGGCACATAAAAAAAGCCTAAACAACAGCTGCCACATACAGCCAGTTAACTACATATACAAATAAATCAAGCCAAGGACACGAAATGTGTTGGCAGAAAGGTGCAATAGATGAGTAGCTGCAATTGCCAGAGAACTTCCCATGGCTATATCCTGCCATGGACTGCACTGGTTACCACCAGGAATTATGCAAGTGGCATAATGCCTGTTTGCGGCCACGCATTTACCGGTCTCACAAGCAGTGTCCCATCATCACTGCCACCCATCACGTGCCAGCCGTATGCAGATTTCGAGGCTTGTGCCAAGCTGCCGAAAGGTGCCATGGTGCGTCTAAGACAACATTCGTGCTGCTCGTGCAGCAACGAACATTAATAAGCTGCATGTTGGGCATTCTTGCAGCCCACGGCCCCACACTTCCCATAAATAAGCAGCGAAATGATGCTCGAACACATTGCAGCAAGCCATCGCTCTGCTCTGAGAGAGGGCATCGAGATGCCTTTAGCCCAGCTTTATTAGCTCCACACTGCTCCCCATATAACCTTATATCTAGATCCATACCTACAGTATTATATCCAGCAGGCCCGTTACTCACACCGAGAATGGTGACACAACTGAAATGCAGCATAATCAGCAATGGCTACGGCCATATTGCAAGGCCACTCTGCAATTAAGCCGCAGTTCCCCAGAGCTAAATAGTGTGCACTCTTTAACGCCGGTCCAGGCAGCACCTTCACAAATAAGTGTCATGGACCCGAACGAGCCACTTTCACCCAGTCTTGGCTGCTATCCATCTCGAAGAGTCATATGCAAACAATGCCGAACCCCAATCATTGGGGGGGGGTGGGCTAACGTGCCTACACAAGACTTGATGCTGCATCAGCATACCATCTCCTATCGGACCACCACTTGCTATGCATGAGAGCCATTCAAGCAAGGTGCACACAGGTGCACGAGATGCACACGATAGCATCTACACAGCCTCGGTCTACCACTGACATTGGCAGCCAGCGATGCTACTAGCAACGTTTGCAACCAGAGGTGGCTCAGTAGGGCAGGTCGGGCTTGGACTTGGCTCGGTACTAGGCAAAAAAAGCATGAGCCCGAAAAGACACAAAGACTTTACGTAGAGGCTAAGAATCCAGCAGAGTCTACGTTCATGACAGTTACACACAGTTGAGACAAGTTGATCGCGAGTAAGGCAAACAAAAAGGTCAGAATAAGCAAGGGTACCTGGGTGAGTAAGGAGTGCTCTCCCTGAAGTCTCTCTCGAGTGCTACGATACGAATAACGGGAAGTGAGCGACTCGCCACTGATAGCAGAAGCAAACAACGGGAGCAATGGCAGTAGGCTTGCACTAATGCAATGTATCTCCGTCAGTAACTCCACAAAGTCATAAAGACCATGTGGGTGTTACGCAGGAGAGTTTTGCATAGCGCACTCACAGCCTAAGCGGCTTTCGGTACGCATTCGGTAGCCAACAGACTTCGTCTCACGCAACATAGAGAAAGTGGGAAGCTAGCAGAGTCAGGAGAGCAGTTGAGGTAGTGAGTGTCATAGAAGTAGCAGTTCAGGACCGCTGAAAAAGATGTGCCATAGTCGGCAGTTGGAGAGTAGTTGTCGTTGCGCTACACAATAAATTGCACTACACTATAAAACAAATAAGAGTAAAGCAGTGGCAGCGGCGGCTCGAAAGAGTAGCACGTGGCACCTGAACAGCCACAGCCTACGCCGGCAGATCGGGCAGATATCGAGGAGCGACATCGCCCGGCACGTGCCTCAAGCACGGCATCTGGCAAACTCTGAGCTGAGCGATACGATAAGAGCACGCAGGTAGTGAGCAAGAGGAAAACCCAAAGGCACACTCGGTGGGCAAACACCTACAGGAGATTGGTGCCTACTGGTGATTGGCGCTGCCTGCCACACTTGAGGAGCATGTCACACAGACCGGCGGCATAGCGCTCGCACACGCTTAGCTGCCAGCTGCCTGCGTAACGAACGAACAATGCCGAGCGACAACCGAGCCAACCAATGAGCATCGAGCTCGAGCACCTTTGCCACTGCTACGGCGGCAAAAGGGGGAATCGGCTCGACGCTCACCACTGCTTTTTCAGCTCGGGATTGCCGAGCACCTTCGCCACGATGCGCGCACCGTAGATGGGCGGGTTCGAGTACATTGGCCGGATCAGGATCTTCAGCTGCGACAACACTCTTTCTGCTTCGTCCTTGCTGTCTCCGATAATGCTGAAGGCGCCTATCCTCTCGCCTGAGAGACACGGAGGAGGAAGTGAGAAAGAGCAGGGCTGATCACCGTTCAGTCGCTCGTCAAGGGCACGGACACTGCGCTTCTGGTAGAAGTGCTCATAACATATCGTTGCAGGCACCCCAGGCAATCTGACGGCTTACCGGAAACACCCACAGACAGGCCACCAAGCTGAATTCGCTCACACCAGCCTTGCAAGCATGTTTCAAAACCAGCCAAGCACTAGCGCTGCGAGGTGCTGCCCACTAACGCAGTGGCAGGCACACGATATATAGGAGTGCACGCTTACCATAGAGGCCCATATTCTTTGAGTAGCTCTGACTCAGCGCCAGTGAGTGACCGTCTTTGAGGAAGTGCCTCACGGGAAACGCATCTTTCTCAATGCAGCCACTAGCGAAACCCTGGTACGCCAGATCGAAGAATGGGTACAACTTCTTCTTCTTCATGAGATCCGATATCTCTTTCCACTGCTCAGGCTGCAATGTTCACAGTACAGTCAGTTCACCGGTGTAACTGGCTTGAACACGTTGCTAAGAATAAATCGACGCCCCATCCCTACACACTGGCAACTAGTGCATAGACCCAGGTGTGCCAACCAAGGTGGCCGCGAATGATCACCTCCCTGCACTAGAGAGGATGGATGCTCAGTTGGAGCAGCAGGCTGGCAGCTGCACGCTCATCACGGATGGCCAGCAGATGGGGCACTAGATGCAGCCTGGCCATAAGCACGTCAAGGCCCATAAGGCCATAACACCAAGGGCATGTTAGCCAAAATAGAAATGAAGGCTACAGTCTAACCTGAAAAAAGAACACTATCCTAAAGTAATATCACATCGAATGTAGGGTCAGCCCATAGGTATGGTGCCTTGCATAACGCTGTCTCAATTAGGACTGAATGCAAATGGTAGGCTTGAAGGTCAAAACGATGTTGCTTGGAGCAGGCACTAACAGAATCCAAAGGGCTGGGGACACCATCGTGCCGGAGTCCATGTCTCTCACAAATCACCTAATTTCAGCAACTGTAAACCCCAGCTCAGCGACAGCACATCTCGTCGGCAGTAGCGCTGAGGTCACAGCTGCAGAGCAGGATAAGGACGGCACACTGGGCACTCACTTCGTGTCCTCAGAACGCCCCGGCCCCATTCGCCACTGCCTCTCACCGGTGCCACACCCTCTGCGATGCCACCGTTAGCGCTGGCGACAAGCGCTGAATGCTGCCAAGACGTGCACGTTTCTGCAGCAGCTTAACGCAACCTAGGGGGATTACCTTTGGATCGACGCCGGTGGGATTGTGGGCACACACGTGCAGAAGCACCAGCGCTCCTTCAGGCAGCTTCTGCAAGTGAGAAGAGAGGAAAAGCTGTAACCTGTGCAGGTCAGAGGCCTCGGCACATTCGGCAAGCCACATGCACCGCCGGACACGAGCTAAACCGACACGGCTAGCTGAACGCTGCTTAATGTGCAGCTCATGGCGAGATCCTGATCACCTCAGCCCAGAGCTGATCCACTGCAGCACCGACCGACAGGCATGTACCTACCGACAGGTCTTCCATGGTCCCCTTGAAGTCGATCCCACAAGTTGCTGGGTCGTAATATCGATACGACTTCACGTCGATGCCCGAGTCCCTGTTTCAAGCACATGGCACACTGAGGTAGGCATAGCTGAGACTTTAAAGCACGACACGATGCAAGCTGCCCCTCCACGATGTGCTCAAGTCAAAGTATTTACCTGAAGATTGGCGTGTGGTTACCCCAAGAAGGAGATGGAAGATACACTGTCTTGCTTCCAAAAAACTTCGACTGCAACGTGACAAATCGGCACTATGAAGCGGACGGGGTACTGGCAGAAAACGAGCAATTTGATAGTCCACAGCATAAGAGTCGCATGTTCATGTAATTACTAGACTGCTACAGAACACTCAAACTAAAAAAACTCATGTTAGCAAGGTAGTGAACTGGCAACTTCCTTTTTGATGGATAAGCTTGGCACCACTAGAGGGCACACAGAAAAAACCAATAGCCCTAGACACACGTCAAGCAATATCGGACTGGATCTCGGCGATACTTGCTTGGCCATTCAGCCGCCGCCACACTTTACCGACTTGGCCGTCTTCGGACCTAGCTGCAGCGGGAGGCCACATTTCGACGGTGTGGCTGCCCGCTTTTAGGAAAAAATACGATTTCAAACTCGACCTCATTTCGTTTGCCTGCGAAATGAGGTCGAGTTTGAAATCGTATTTTTTCCGGCGATTCACACAGGTCAAGCAATGTAATAACTTTATATAAAAAATAACCTAATTTCATCATCTCAGCATCAATATAGCTTCTGATAACTGCTAGCGAATTTTAAATTAGCAACATAACTCCAAGTGATACGGGCAACTCTCACCATACTGGGATCCTTACGTGTTTGGATCCTTACGTGCAGCTATGAGGCTCCTAGCTGCTCTAGCTTGAAGCCGAGGTGCATTCACATCAGTAAGTACCTTTTATTTTCCACATTTAGAAATATGTAACACTGGACTAGACTCTTAAAATTTCCTCCGTGACTTCAATTTTTGAGCACATAAATGACATAAGCTACACACGTTTAGCCTGTTGGTAGCACCGGAACCCCTCCAGTCACACCAGCAGTCACACTGCAGTAAAATACTTGAACTGCTGGCCTTCACACTCCGATACTACCATATCCTTCACATTCCTACTCCTTGATACCGGTGCTGGTGATCCAGAGCCTGCAGGGGATAACAGACCCTCGTCTTTACGCTCATCTAAGGCTACAGCCCAGAAATGCATCCAAGATCGACCGAGTAAATGCCAAATTAATAACTGTGACATGCCCACGAGGATTCTCCATAAGAAGTTCCTTTAGGCAAGTTAAAAGCCGGCCTCGAACGATGGCCTGCTCCGTAGCCAGGCTGCTGCATCTGCAGACAGCATTTGCAGGAGAGGGGGAGGTCAAGTCATTGGGGAGGGCTGGCAGGTCTCGAGGTCTCATAGGAATGGGAGCCTAGCAGAAATTGCAATGACAGCAGCAAACCCATGAGCAACTCCCTCAAGATTGCTACTCGCTCTTTGCAGCAGTGGCACTGTGTTGCTGCATCTGCCAGCTCGAGCGACCGGCTGCAGTTCTTCCATTGGCAGGCGATCCCAGACAGCAGCTCACACCCTACCCGATGTTCACAAGAGGTACAGCTCACATTTCAGGCAGGCACCGACCTACCGTAGGTGAAGCCTAAAGTACTCGACTTATGCACTCACAGCATCCACAACTGACGCCCCGGATGGGGCAAGCGCTGGACCACCCAATACTCACGAAGAAAGCTGCACCGACACGCAGCCCGCCGGTGCCTGACACAGTCTGCGTAGTGGCATTGAGACCGTTCTTGAGTATGTCGCTGTCGTCACCGAGCGCCAGTGCAGCGCTAGCTTTGCAAAACTCTGGAACGCCAACGATGGTGGCATACTCGTGGTCGAGATTTTCGCTGCGCATCAGCTCCTCGGCCTAGAGTCGTGGTAGTAAAGAGAAAACGCCAGGGTCGTGAGCGGAGAACTGGGCCGACTAAACCGAGCTCTCGCACGCTGAGTGCGAAGCGTGCGGCAGCAGCAGCAGCAAGGACCGAGTGAGCCATCATCGTACGTGCAATCGAAGCAGAGCCAGCTGTCACTACTACGCCCCCTCTTACAAGGCCTTCGAACTCAATCTCACCAATGGAGAGCAAATCGGTCAAGGTTGGAGGCTCAGGCAGCCAATACTCAGCAACGGTAATATGAATGGCAGCCATTATGCAGCAATCCACGTGGCCGGATATTACGAGCCAAGGGGAAATTACAGACCAGATAATACACAAGGAGCAAAGTCGAAACGACCGCCCAAGATCATACATCGAGTTGACGGCTTCAGCGCGATAATTTAAATGCTTCGATAGAAAATCGATCGGCTTGATGGCTGGAAACACTCAATGGCTGGCAAACCGAAGTCGCCGACCTGAGTTCAGAGCATCTACGGCTGGAGCAGCTCCACTTGGCAGCTTAGATTGGCAGCTAGCAAGCCAATCAACCCGGTCTTCACACCAAAATTTGCATACCTTGAACATACTGCAGGGGGTTAAGATGGGTATATTGACCCTACTCATTAGCTCGGGGATAGCTGGACGATGGCTATGCAACAAATATGTCTGCCACTTTGCACAGAGACAGCCAACTTTCAACATGTCGCAGTATCTGTAAACCGTAAACCTGCCAAAAAATCCATATCCTAGATCCTAAAAACCCTAATCCCAACACTAAATACCTAACCATAATCCCTAAACTAATCAGAACGTTTTTTATCTAATGTAAATAAATTAAGTAGATGATGGCTACCCTGTTGAACTTCCTGCTATGGGTGCAATGCCCATAGCAGAAAGTTGGCTATATGTACCCATATACGATGCAGTTATGTAGGAACTACCCCAACGAAGGATCGAAGCAATTTGTTCGCTGTCTCAATTAGCGTGAGCAGAAGACTGCATGGTCACCATCACCACAGTCCCGAACTCAGGCTTACCTTGCGTACGACAGGCAGAACATATGGCTTGCCGACATCATCACGGTATGCTCCCACTCCTAGATTCATCTTCTTAGGGTTGGTGTCTTTCTTGAAAGCCTCTGTCACTCCCAGGATAGGATCCGGTGGACCCATTTCAACTTTTGTCCACCAGGCACTGTAATTAATGCAGCCGATATATCAACAAATAGTAAAAACCACCACCGGAATCCCAGGCAGTAAGCTACAGGTAGCAAAGCAGCGTCAAACGTTTTATGAGCAATGATCGGTGCGATCAGCAAGATTGAGCAGTACAGGGAACGTTACTAACCAGACAGTCCTTCTAACTAGTAGTAGCCCGGTGCTTTCTTGTGGGCCTTAACATATTGGCCTTAGCATACCTGGTTGCTTTTGCACACTTGTCTAAACGTGATATCTTGAATGTCATTAGCCACTGCTTATTTATTCTCTTGCAGTGAGTTTTCTAGTGCCTAGACAGAGATTTGTTCTCATAGGGTGCAAAACAGTCTATCTATTGCTGTTATCACTACTAACAATCGAGTGATAAAACAAAATCGAGCAAATGACTACACCAATGGCCTATCACCCAAGCAGCCCAGTGGGCTGTCAAGTCTATTCATCGGTACCAAAGGTAAACGTACGTGAACATCAAATAATGTAATCAAACCAGTTAAGGATGCTAGCTCAGTGACAATCAGAATGAAGCACCTGGGGATGAGGATCGTAATCAGACAGTCCAGCATATTGGCCCAGATCTCCACAAGCTTCATCCAATCTACCAACCCGACCCTACAACCACTTTGTTCTGCATGAGGTCATCATCAGCTGAATTCCCATAAAGCCAACCTGGAACCAAGTCGTCTCACCAGATGCTTCCGACCCATAAGTCTCCTGCAGCTAAAATAATCCATCAGGGCTCCCAACTAACCACCACATAGTGACTGTTCCAAATGCTATCGCCACCATTCCCCAACGAACATTCCCAGCACCTATATCAAGACTGACCAGGGATACCATCAACGTGCAAAGGAGCCCAGTTGGTAGCTGTGAGACCACGGGCACGAAGTATTTAACGGCCGTCTTATTCTGCATGCAACGTTATTTTAGTGCTGACTGCAAGGGATTCAACATAGGGAGTATGGATCAAGATGCCTACTGAAAGCTTGACTGGGATTTGACACGATAATCCCAAGGCATTACCCATTAAACATCTAAAGCGCCAATAAATAACGGTTTGGAACTCCCAGGCAACAGTGGTCGAAAAGGTCTCACCACCCTTGCGACCCTCCCGTGACAGGCTGCCCTGCAAAGCCAAGGTCTGGCCTGCTCTTGGACTTCATCCTGTTTATTATCGACCGATGAAAGTTAATTTATGGTCAATGGAGATGGCAAGCAGAAGACTCGTCAGTCGAAAAAGGCCAAGAGTACAACTCGGACTGCTTGCAGTCTATGCTCAAGTACCAAGGTGGAAGTGTGCTTGCTTGGTCTTGTTATTCGGCCTCGGGCGTAGGAACTACACTGCATCAATTGGATTATGGACAGGAACGTGTTCACAGACAAAAACGTTGGCGTGCCCTGCGTCAGAGTTCTTGTGGGGGAGGACTAAGTTTAGCAAATCGATAATGATCCCAAGGATACTGCAAGGGTTGATCCAGGTGTCCTGAGTCCTTAATTGGCCAAGCCGATCACCCAATCTCAACGCTATTGAGCATCTGTGGGATGGGTTGGAGTGCTCACTTAGAGCTGAGAACAGCATCTCGTCTCCCCCACAAGCAGCTTTTTGGTCGGCTTAAACAGCTGTAGGACTGCATTACTCGGGATGTTTGCCGAAAGCTGACTTGAGTCAATGCCCAGGAGCATACAGGAAATAATTAAGAATAGGGGTGGTCCGGCCTCCTATCGATGTCAGTACCCATTAAGCATCTGTGATGCAACTGGTTAGCGCATACAGCTGTCAACCGTAAGGTTTTTGGTTCGAGCCCACACAGGGATGGTCTTTTACTTCCAAGTCAGGCTCTTTGGTGAGCCGTGATGGCACACTATGTAAGGCGGTTTATTTTCACGACCTTGGTCCCGATGTCGTGGGTTCGAATCCTGCTGTGGGAAATCCTTTATTGCCACTGCAAGCGGTGGTGATAGCCATCCAAGCTCTTCTGTTGCTATACAAAAGAGGCTGCTAAATCAGCTAGTATTGATTTATTTTATTTTAGTGCATGCACAACCTTAGTGCTGATAATGGAAAATATCAAAACACCTCGTGCGCATGTTTTCAGTGCTGTTAATGAAGAGCGAGTCAATCAACTGATGGCATAGCGGCTTGGTGGTGGTACCTATTCACCCTCGGATATACTTTTGCGTTTGAGCATACATAGACATGCAGGCGCAGTTCCAAGCCTTTTGACTATGGATTCCTTGGGCTGCCATTACAAGCCAGAGTCAAGTAATTGGAATCAGAAATAACAGCCAAACCACCCAGACGACAGTCCGGCAGGACTTGAGTCAGAGGATGCCGTGTTTGAAATACGATTCAGCAGAGGCCACTAGCTATGCCATTCCATCTACAACTAAACAACGAATCGTCACACATAAAAATCAGCTCTGGGGGAGCAGGGTAGAAGAGCAAGACCACAATCTCAGTAGCCCGGAGAGCACGTAAGACGTGGTCGGCAGATAGTAGCTTTTAGTCACCAGCATGCACTGTAAAAGTCTAAACACGGAGGTTACTGGAAGTATCTGGCTCGACTGCACTACGACTGCTCGCACGGTATCACTGCTCATTGGTGAGCTGAAACACTAACAAATTGATATGCTCTCTTTCCATGTGTAGGGGCTAAGGTGCTCGCCTTTGACGACCTAGGTCATAGACTCGAGCCCTTTGGCATAAGTGAATGCCTGGACAGAGATTGAGCTCTCTTCGGGTGCTATACAAATAAATTATTTACATTTGTTCGTGCCTTGAAAGAGATTTAGTTCTCTTAGGACGCTATGTAAATATTTTATTTTTATTACTACTACACTGAAGTGTACAATGTCCAGCAATCTTCGGACTATACGGTTGTAACGTTTAAGTCTAGTGCCACAATCTCCAGCAACGCTAAAAAATTGCCTCCAATTAAAACCGCCAATGGGGGGTGTTCCTCTCAAGCGAACCACGATTCCAACCCTGTTCCGGGTCTGCCAGGCACGTCAACATGCATTTATCAAAGATAAAGCCGGGGCCAGACCTCTATTCATAGGCAAGGGCTGGCACGCCTGCATCACGCGACGGGCTGCTGGCCGCTCCTTCCCAAGCCAGCTGTCTAGTTAAAATACGCGGAGGACTGTGTTCGGCGAGAATACGATTGTGAGCGCCTAAAAATTCAATTCGCGACGAGGTGCTGCGATCAACAAACCGCACAGCCATCCTACCCTTGAACGCCGCTGGCATGCAGCCACGTTTTTAACAGCATGCCGCCACGTTTTCAACAGGACGGCTACGGCCCGTACTAGGCCCAGCAATACGACAGGTGCTACGATAAGGCTACGCCACCCAGGCCGCGATCGAGAATGCACCCGCACAATACTGTACAATCAGCCCATTCAGTTGACGCGCATAAATTTGCAGCACGAGCCGAGCTATGACCGGCGTCTATGAAATTGCATGGGGTCTTACGGCGGCTCAATTTGCCCATATACTCCGGCCGTTTGTGGGGGGGACACGCTACACTCACGAGATAGCTAGCAAAGCTCTCGATGACTAAATCGCATCAATTAGCAGTCACTAGGAGCTATCGTCGTCGGCGCAATTTTGCAACAATGCCGCGTACAAAGGGTTCAAGCACCTAGCTCCGGTAAAGCAAGTCAAGGGGAGCCGGCGCCGAAGCAGGAGACACGCGAGCGGCAACAACTCGATAGTGGCGCCGGTCTGTGGCATGTTAATACTCACTGGTTACGCGTGCTAACCCACGGCGCAGCACATGCAGAGATCGCTGTCCGAGGTAAAGCGCTAGCGACGACACGCGTCGCGTTTGCTAACGCCATAGCTAATCAAAGCAGCACCAAGCACCGCAGCGTAGTTGGCCACGCCGATTGCACGCGAGTGCTTCTGGCTTTGCCGAATTCGCGACACTATCATGCATCACATTAGACACAGAAATTTTTTTAATTTTGAAACTAAAAATATTTGCTATTTTCAAGCGTCAAGCTTAAGCTAACCAATCGTTGAGGGGGTCCGCCGCTGCTTCGAAGGTCATGCATGGAACGGGAGGGGAGGGGTGCGGGTATGGTGGAGGAGGTTGCTGAGGTTGCTTGTTGTTGAGGCCGTTGCCTCCCCCTCACCCAATCCTCGCTAATGACTGCTTGCTGTATGCAATATTGGCACAACTGCACAAGCCAATGAAGGACACCCGATTTTTGCAATAACCTTATAAGCATAGCAAAATTCTCTCTCTACGCTAAGCCATAGGGAGTCCCCCAAGCAGCGAGCATCGAGAGATAATTGCCTCATACATTTTATGAGAGACAAATAGTATGAATAAGTAGGCAATCTATTGTTGTTTCTATGATACAGGCTCCTTTATCCAGTGGGTAGTAGTTTCCAGCCTTCATGACATGCCTCAGAAGAGATTTGTCTTTTAAAGCCATATACAAATACATCATCATTATCATACTACAACAAACCGTGCGGCCATGCTTCCTTTACAGCATACGTAAAGTGCCTAGAAAGAGATAAGTTGTCTGGTGGCACTATACAAATATGTTAGTATTATTAGTATTATATTAGATTATATTATTATTATATATTTATACATTAGTATTATACAAATGCATTATTAATAATATTACAACAGAAAAAAATTGTTTTAAGTAGTATGCTTCTTGTCTTTCTGGTCACATATCTGACATAGATTGTATGCATCCAAGTTCGGACTTCTTCAACTTAAACCAATTATGAGCGAATTCACTATTCAAAAGCACTACGCTCTTACATGCGTGCACTAGAAGATGGATTGCTAGAGAGGGAGAGGGAGAGGGAGAGGGAGAGGGAGAGAGAGAGAGAGAGAGAGAGAGAGAGAGAGAGAGAGAGAGAGAGAGAGAGAGAGAGAGAGAGAGAGAGAGAGAGAGATTACCGGCCCTTAACTTCCTCACCTTTTTAGGGTTGCAAGTCAAGGTTTCAGCGAACCGCTTTACCAAGAACAGTAATTTCCGCCGCTATCTTCACTCTTGAATTTTGGAAAATTATTAAAGCTCTTACCTCTGGAGGGTGTCGGATACCTTGACCATAATAACGATAGTAATAATATTTTTTCTCTATGATCTATTGCATGGCGCTCAAAGATAACTAAGTCTCTATTCAGCCGCTGTGGAATTCATTGTACGAGAAGCAATATCCAAACGCTAATGGCATGCAAGGTATCATGCTTATAAAAGCACAAGCACACAAGTATCCTGCTTAGGTCAGCATACAAATGCACACAAGAAGACATTCGGGGGTGCACCGATTTACACGACTCCTGATTTATAACATGCTCTGAATCATGCTCGTGTAAGCACGCATAGCATGCAAGAGCAACAAAGACCAGTTAACTGAGGTGAGGGGGAAAACTGACCGGAGCAGATGCGTCTTTAGCTGAGACTTAAATTCGGCCAAGTCACCGTGGGTAGTGACACGAACCAGAAGCAAATTCCAGACGAACGGAAACCCGATCAGCAAAAGATTTAATTTCAATTTAATGCGAGAAACGACGATACTTAACAAAGCTGACGAGAGTATCGTATGTGAGCACACTGTTGGAGCAAGAAGGTTGGATGGATGAGTAGGCCGATGCAAGGAAGTGAAGCAAACTGTAAGCCATAGAGAAGATTTTACAGTGGATACGGTGCTTGATATGGAGCTAGCGAGGCACAGACAGAAGTCTTGAGATTTAGCAGCTATGCTTTTGACGGTGGACCAGATGAACATCCAAATTTTACATCAGTTACAGAATTTAAGGGCACAAGCTAAGATTCTTGAATAAAATGAATTGCAGTAATCTGGAGGCGATGCCGGAAACGTTTGAACAAGTTTGGCTGTCGTACTCTTGTCTAAGGAGGCCCTGATTTAGGCAATGTCCCTCGCCTGAAAGCTGGGCACTTGACATTGGAGCGCTTACAGCAGATAGACTTGACACTGGAGGCAAAGTACTCATCAACAGACAAGCAGTTTGTGAAAAGCACGCCCAGATTACGGGCGGCAGACGTCACGGGAGTGATGTTAGACGAATCAGTCTTGAGGGAGAGGTATTTTAACTATAGGATGACACTTAGGCTTGCACCCAACTATTAGGTTGGTCATATCGTTTTAAAGCTTTTGGAAGTTAGTTTCCCTATTTAATTGCGAATAACCTTCTCGTAGGCTAAAAGGGAATTAACTGGTTTGGGTGAGGAGCACGGCTTAGAAGGATCGAAGTATCTTAGAGCTAAGTGTAATCGGCATAGAAATGAAAGCTATTTTTGCGTTTAACGATGTTATTGGTGGTTTGTATCGAGTATATATAATACAAATATCTTCGCTGATTTAACAGCCTCTTTTGTATAGTGACAGAAGAGCCTTTGTGGCTATCAACACCGCTTGAGGAGGCGATAAAGGATCGCCCGTCTCAGGGTTAGAATATATGACCTCGAGATCGACGTCGTGAAAAGCAACCGCCTTACCTAGTGTGCCATCGCTGCTCAGATAGAGAAAAGAAGGGGGCCTAAGAGCGAACCCTGAGGTATCCCATACTTTAGGCTCCACAGATAACGACATCAATTAATATATATATATATCTTCGACATCTTTCATTGAAGTAAAACCTGGGTCTTAGCCCAGCGGTAAGCTGCTCATTCTTCACTACCCAAGCCGAAAGAAAGGGTCCTCATCCTGTGTTGCCTACTGCAAGCGTTGGTGGTAACCGTTAAGGATCGACTATGCGGGTGTTACGTAGGAGAGTTTTGCACAGTGTTGTTCGGTTCGCACAGCAGAGTGCCAGCCGATACACAACGCCAACAGTTTATTTATTATCCGACGCACGGAGCCGAAAGACTCACGACTCCCTTCGCCCCCTTCTCACACTCGAGTCTCCTCTCCTCGACTCCGGCTGTGCCTTGGCCGACCCCGATGGTGAATCCACCATCTGTTCACCAGCGGGTTATCGGCCTGCGTCAACGCCCCATTAGAAGCAGACCAAACAGCTGTGCACACGCCCCTGTCGATGATGCTCCCAACAGCTGTTTAGGACGGGAGCGGTACCAGCCCGCATGCCATCGAACTAAACATAGCGCACTCACAGCCTAAGCGTCTTTCGGTACGCATTCGGTAGCCAACAGAGTTCATCTCGCACAACAAAGAGAAAAAGGGAAGCACATCAGAGTCAGGAGAGCAGTTGAGGGCGTGAGTAGCATGGAAGTAGCAGCTCAGGACCGCTGGAAATGATGTGCCATAGTCGGCAGCAGGAGAGTAGTTGTCGTTGCGTAAGAGTTGTGGAGGCGAGTTCCACAGTCTAGGACCTGCAGAACTAAAGCTTATGTCGCCAACGGTCTACAAATGAGGCTGTTGAATCAGCTAAGATTCTTTTTTTATAGAAGCTACACGTGGCGTAAGCTGGGATGGATTTGTATATCTTCAACAGTCATCGTTAGTCAGTCAACGGCTAGTCAGTCCTGATCGTTTGTATGCTTTCTCAAACTTTTGGTTAATTAGTACAGGCTATTTTAATGTCTGCTGTAAACCATAGGTAGGCTAGGCAAGGGCGTATGGTGTACTTAGAAGTGCAAAATTGTCTAGAACATTTGACTAGTTTGATGTTGTATATAGGGTTTCTAAGTAGTACTGCTAAGATAGTTAAAGTTAAGATAGTTAAAGGAAGCAAACTTTCTAGAACATTGGCTAGTTCCGTATTGGACGTAGGGCTTCCCAGTAGTACTGATAAGTTTCCCTGCACACGATTGAAATATAAAGTGATTATAAATCAAACTATAGCTCCTCCGGCAATAGCCCAGACTGACAGCCATGCGGCCAGGGGCCAGCATAACTGGGATGAGGGGGGCCCAGGGTAAGCAATATACCCCCTCTCTTGATTAAAGATACAGCTCGAATACAGATCATTTTTATTTCCACTTGAATATTTTATTAGCATATAGAAACATTCATTATATGCAAATAAGCATAGCAAGTACTCGTGTGGCACGTGTGCATTTATTTGCATAGATACATAATTGTTTTTTGTAAGCACCGAATGGCAGAGAAAACATATCAATTCATATTTGTGATGGCATTGTGAAAGTGGCAGCTGTAGCATGACAGAACAATAATTAAAGAGGGTATAAGATACGATCACAATTAAAATGATGCATACTTGACACCAAAGCAGGTGAGCAGTGCTTGAATACAAGATGGCTCTTCCACAAGTACTAGGATGATAGCTTTGTCAAAGCCTGTGGTCAAGTTTTGCTACACTCGTGATCTGTACATAACGAATCACACTCCCGACTGTAAAATACCCTGTGGTAAGTTCAGCCAAAAACCGAAGCTGTCGTTAGTTGCACCACAACTAACAACACACCCTAAGCCCATGCTCTCGTAAGCCTACTCTATACGATTTTCTGAGACTCGAGTCCTTTCCATGTTTGGCTTTTGGCTGTCTTCGGATTCCTTGCATCTCACTAGCTGGCGGTTTTAGGTGGTCTCTATTCTTTCATATGACCGAGCTTTGACGAGTTAGATATCAACTTGTAGTTTTTTGGACTAATCACGGCTAACCTTGTAACTTTACAGAAGCATACAGTGAGATACTCATCAGCCAAGTATTACTTGCACAGTATGAAGAAGCATGACCCAGAACGAGTGGGCTGGCATACCGATGCATTGCTGGAGTAATAACGCACTCCAGGCATACCGATGCATTCCAAGAGTAATAACCCACTCCAGGCATACCAATGCATTCCTAGACCAGCACACATGTACCAGTGTTTCGAGGCCAAACGTTGGAGAGCCGGCCACTACATTACACCATACACACATTTGCGAAAAGCAGTCACAAGCTATTCAGTCAAGTGTGCAGCAGGCTTACGGTGTAAAAACCTAGACAGTACCCAAATTCACTTGGACGCACGTGAGGCTTGGCTGTACTTCGGGGTTCGAAATGAGCAGTATGCTTTTGATGGTACTGTAAGGATGCTATCCTATGTGGCTGTCGAATAGACTGCTCTCCACTAACGCGTTATGTTAATGCTTGTTATATTAAGGTGTGGGCACTCTTGATTGCTGCCGATCTCTGCTAGCGTCTGCGTATCTGAATGTATTGGTTCAACTTCTACGATTCGTACGCTGTGCTCAAAAGCGCCAGTATCCCCACTATTGGTCATGCATCTACAATTTTGGATATACAGGTCGAAGAGCCCAAGCATCCTCTTGTGCCCCATCTGAAGTCTTACATTGGTGAGCATTACACTAAAGCATGCCTCTCGATCTCGCTCGGTTAAGGATGCGGTTTTTGAGGAGCTGAGTACTAAGATCTGATTGGCTGCTTGCTCTACCAAAATGAATGGCTCAGGACCCCCCCATTCAAAACTTTGGCAAAATAAAGAGTACAACTTAAAACGAATATATGGAAATTGCAGCTGAGCAGAACTTGATCGAATTTTGCGGATGTGCATATGCCCAGTGGCTTCGGCATAATACTTACGTCTACTGGGCATGCGGTTGAATAGTGGAATACTTTATGTAGTGTGCCATTGCTATGGATGCCGATACACAATACTTCAAGCAACGGTTAGCTGTAGTAATTTAGAAATTAAGATGTACTGGTTGCTAAGTCTTGTAAGAGTAGTGGTGAGATTACTAATAGCTAATGATGGTAACACGAGTGAACTTACTACTGTTAATCTAGAAGAAGTCGGGAGCAATAAGGCAACCAATGTAGCACATGGGCCGTGGTTAAAGGTCCTTGGGGTTGAGAAACAACGTGACTAAGGGGCCCGTGAGCAGTGGGCGGTTGTCCTGCGAGGGATCAGAGCTGCCGAAGCAGCAGCCGGCTCTCGAGCTGTTGAAGGGCGGACAATAGCTCTCTGGCGGATGACTCGGCAGTCTGGCACAAATCCATGCTTTGGCAGCATCTGTGGGGACATCCATCTACCCCAAACTGCTGCCAGCTGTGGGGAGGTTTTGGCATGAGCAATGGCTCGACATTGCAAGAACAATGCATGCATGAAGCATAAAGGCTGCCGGAAGGGTATGAGGAGAGGAGCAGAAAAGAGGGAGGGAGAAAGGGCTGGATTCCTCTATGCTGACAGCAGTTACGAGTGCATAGACTGAGAGGACTGGGCTTGGCTGGTGTGGCTCATGAAGTGCTGGGTGCTAGAACCAGGAGACTTGTTGCTCGGTAACGCTACCCAGCCCGATGACAAGGTCGTGCAGAGGGTTGTCAGGTACGAGACTGGTCGTTCAGAGGGCTGTCGGGTGCTGAAATCAGGAAACCAGATACACAGCTGAAGATTCCTGAGATAATGATTTTACACGAGTGTAATGGAAATGGCTGCTGGTAACTTCCAGATGTCTATATTTTTTACTTACGATGTGACAACAACTTGATCGTCCTTCTTGTGCCGGATATTGCGATAATGGAGCCCGTGACTTGTTATACCTTGCTTCGAAACTGCTACTGTGCAACTCTTGATGCAATGGACTGCTTCTGGGAGTCGATCAAAGTGCTTTACTAATTGGTGATTTTATGGCTGATGATGTCTGCACTATGAGTCCTGTGACTGTTGCAAACTCTCCTTATGTGTCTGATGAATATCCGTGATTCAGAGATATGCAATGTAATGATGAGGCCAAACATGGCTCTCAGTAAATGGTTTCATTACTAGATTTTTTCCAATTCCTTAAGCTTTTCTACAACGGCTTTCGACTAGGGCTTCTCTCACTTGGTAGTCAAATGTTATCTGCTACTAGCTAGCAATTTACCTGCACATGCTGCTTACTGACCTTTGTTGAGATTTAATATGGCCAGCAATGCACATTATATGCTACAGAAAGTCTCTCAGTTCTTTTTAGTTAGTGCCACCAATATGCATCCCTATCAGCCAGCTGATGAGTTTAATGGACAAGGAGGCAATAGGCAAAAAACAAGGGTAAAGTATGGTAGCATTCTACTTCAATAGTGCTTTTTTCATCCTCATGCAGAATAATATATGAGTGGTTCTCTTGCACGGGATCTGAGAGGTTCGACTTTGGTGAGCACAATCTCTACCGTGCCCTGCCTGTACAATCTCGAGTTTGGCCTGCTTTCATGTAGGCATCAACATGAGTGTAGGATTCGAACTGAGGCTGGTAAGTGATGCCTTTAAGTACATGTGAACTCAGTGTTGCATTAGCATAACTTGCACTTGCAGCTGCAAAATCAGTAACTAGTCAGACCAATGACATTTGTGCTACAATGCACATCTGGCACCCCAAACTGAACTACCTTAACTTTGGCTGTTTCATTTACGATGTGTGTAAATGATTCATTCCACAGGCTAGTCATAAAGCTTACATCAACACAGGCTGCTTATCTTGAGTGGTCGGACAGGATCCATACCTGGCTAGCTGAACATGCAACACATAAATTCTAAGCTTACAATTCATGTGTACACCGCCCTAAGAGAACTTAATCTCTATTTAGGTGCCAAGGGGCTCCTGCCCACGACATCAGTAATAAAATACATTCACCATGACCTTGGTTGGGTTGAGCACCATAAACACGGGGCCAAACCAGTTCGGAAGCTTAAGCCAGACTCGCTGGACGAAACCAGTTGTGCTACATAACTATGCAACTAGCTGCAAAAACATGGTGTGCCGGTTTACCGTACAATTTCACATGCTATCACAATGGGTGCTGTCATCAATGAGTAAGCGACAAGATCCAGCAAACAGAAAGCACATACCCGAATACGAAATCCAGCGACATGCCCACTCTTGCATATGGGCGATCTGAGTGAAATTTCAAGAAAATCTGACACGAAACTTTTAACGTGCAGAATGCACCGGTCAGATGGCTCGAACAGTAAGAATAATGTAACGTGATTATATTAACGGTAATCAACTATATCTAAGCAGGGCCTCAGGACGATTGGACTTGTCAGGCGATGCGACTGCAAGCCGCAGCATGCACCAAAGCAAGCTCCGAAGCAAGAGTAGGCCATGGCAGCCGAGCGTTTTCGAGTCAGCATGCACATGCAGTTGTTCAGCCCGACGAGGAGTCCCAGCGTTTAGCTCCGGAAGCAAGGCATGCAGACGAAACACTTGTCTTTCATTTTCGACGCCCACTTGAAAAGCAAGGCCAAACTCGGGCCCATTCAGAGTGCTGCTTGCTGGGCTAGGAAAGTCCTAATCTGCTGCAGCAGCTCCTTTTTAACATCGTCAGGGACGAGGGCTCGACCCTTCGGTGTAATCTCGGCGACGAGGTCGTCGACGGTAACGTGCTCGAGTCCCTTCTCCTGTACTATTCGCTTGCAGTAAGCTTTCAGCTCGTCCCGCCAACCGCACTGTATCAATCTAGTCCGTAGCAGATCCTTTAGCCTCTCGCGTTCGCCAGATTCGATGAGCTTTTGATTCACCATTGCTCGCATCTAAAGCGACCAGACCACATGAAGCGGCGGCCAAACAGTTGGGCGACTCGGGAACGGAATCGGCGGCGGCGACGACTTTACCGGGCAAAACTCGCCCAGCCGGCGCGACAGCACAGCTCGTCTGGCGAGCATGAGGGCGCCAGGAGGCGGAGGAGCGCTCGCTCGAGCGACGGACGACAGCCGGCTTAAACGGGGTCAGTTTCTGGAGCGAGGCATGCGGTACCGTGCAATTTCTACGCGCGCACAGACACCGACAGGCGGAACACAACGCGGCAGCAGCAAAGCGGCAACACAACGGCCGCAACTTGCGTGCGCGCGCCGACTTTTCGCACGTCGAGTAGCCAACATCAAACAACGAACCTGCGTATCCTTGCCTTTCTTCTCGTCCATAACGGAGCCGACCCGTAGGATAAAGGCCGCGAAGCTCGGACGATACCGGTCTACAGAAAAACACTCAGCCCACGGTCATCCGACTTACGGCAACCGGACGCGCCGCCAAATGCCATAGGCGCAGTGGCTCCTACTGCGCATGGCCGGAAAAGACGTGGGGCTCGACGGAGGGATCTGGTTGGCTGTTTCGATCGCGAACATGTCCCTCTCCTTTTTTATTTATCGCGAGTTCTTACTGATATATCAACATTGCATGATACCTCATTCGGTTCTTGAAAAACTGCTTTGATAAACGGATCCCCACCAAAGTCACTGTTTACCTCCGGCAAAGAGAAGCTTAAGAGGGTTCCGACCAAAGTTATAAGAAAAAAAATCCTAGCTGATTAAACAGCCTCTTTTTGTATAGCGACAGAAGAGCCTTTACGGCTATCACCACCGCTTGCAGTGGCGATAAAGAATCGCCTACCGCAGGAATCGAACCCACGATCTCGGGCCAGAGGTCGTGAAAGCAACCGCCTTACCTAGTGTGCCATCACGGCTCACAACTTTAAACTTAGGCTAAGCATAGCAATAGGTCGTTGTGTACGAGACCTACATATCTTTCCAGGCACTTTACAACTCGCTGCAAGAGTATCAGTTCTTAAGGAACACTGATATTTGCGATATCGAGTATGCAAAAGTAAATAAGTGTAAATCTAAGGCCACCAGCAAGCTAAAGCAAACAAGAAGACATTCATGGCCACCGTTACTAAGAACTCGGTATGTAAGCGTGCACTGAATCATCCACAGGCAGGTACGAACTCAAAGCACACCTAAACAGAAAAGACGAGCTCAAGGGAAAGCTGGCCAGAGTGAACGCGTCTTTAGCAGAGACGTAGAAAGATGAACGGTCATTGCAGATAGTGCGGTACAAGCGAGCTAATGAGCAACCGGCGGTGTACTATACAGCATCGCTCTACTAAGGGGCGGGCCACCGCGAACGGTTGTCCCTCGAGTAGTCGACGTAAAGGTTAGTGAATCCAATAAGCAGGTGTGGTCTAGAAATTAAAGCTCGGTTCGTTGCACGCAGAGCACGCGAACCTATTGCAATGCGTTTTGCACCATGAATCGCGGCACAATCTGCCGAAACGGACACGGTGCTCCTCGAGCGCACGCGAAGAGGATTGTCAGTCTATGGTTTTTTACACGGTTGATAATGTATGATGTATATCCGTCTGTAAGTCTACAAAGCCACGAAGACTATGCAGTTGTAGCTCTGGAGAGTTTTCTGCAGATTGGCACCCAACTAACTTCATCTCAAACAACGGAGAGCAAGTGAGAAGCATAACTGAGTCAGGAGGCAGCTGACGTAGTGAGTAGCATGGAAGTAGCAGCTCAGGACTGCTTGAAAGGATGGGCCACAGTCGGCAGCAGGAGAGCAGATGTCGTTGCGTAAGTATTATGGAAGTGAAATAAGAATTGTAGAGTGAGTTTTACAGTTTATGACCTGGAGAGCAAAAGCTTCTGTCGCCTAAAGTCTTTTAAGCGGAGAAATGGGCCGGCTAATGTATTGTCCATAGAGGACCTGAGGGTACGAGGACGCTGAAAATGGTCCAGCAGTTCAGCTAGGTATGAAGGAGTCAGCCGTAACAGGCCTTGTGGGTCGCCTATGAACTTTTCTCTGTATCCACCGATTAACCACAAGCCATCGAAGCTCCGTCCGTAAGGGAGACAGACGCTACACCAAATGGAATTTTATAACTAGCCTTGCAGCCACGTTCGTAGGTAGATGAAGTGGTGTAGTAGCTCTTTCGGTAGCCCAGCCAAAATGGAATTGCTACAATCTAGCCGAGACAGAATCAGGGTGGCTGGTTAATTTTTTGCAAGCCACCGTGGTAAATTGTCCCTAATCTTAGATAGGAATCAGACGTGATTGCTAGCAATGGACTCGGTTGGGCCACGGATGCGCCTCAGAAAGCCTGCCTAACCTTTGTTAGTAATCTGATTCTCAACAGCCTCATTTGTATTTCGGAAGAAGAGCCTTACCGGCTATCAACGTGGCTTGCAGTAGGCAATAAAGGATTGCCCACAGCAGAATTCGAATCCACAACCCAGGTAGTGAAGAGCAACTAACCCCCGGGCTAAGACCCGAGGGCCAATGCTTTACATGCTTCTGATCCTGGCCAATGATGCAAACTGCTGGCTCGTTCTGTGCCACTCAACCCTCCTAGTGCTCACAGTACGGTCGGTTCGCGAACGAAAGTCCACCATCGCCACTCGCCGATCGCCACTTGAGAAGCCGATCGCAGCTAACTCACGGCGATCATAGATTGGCATACAGAACTTCTGTAGCATCTAGCGTCAGTTGTGATGCACAGCTGTAGCTACCTCGAGGCCTTGGGCTGAGGTGAGACTGACTCGAGGTGATGGTCTAAAAGAAAGTAACTTAAGGCTGTGGCTCTCGACCGAATTAACGTGGACCGTGAAGAGGGCCATCGGTAAGGACCTGTTGGAAGCTAAAGAGAGAAAGCAATACCGTAGCCCGGTTTACAAAATTTCTAATGGCTAGGCCTTGTACCCCTACGACTGTTGGTCGCCGAGTTCTCACCGAGGAGACTGCGTTGTGTGAGCCTGCTGCTTCTGCTATTGTAATTAGCACAGCAGTCACGGTCACTAATGTATGCCCTACCTGCAGCAGGTGGTTCTGCAATTGACTCGGTGCAGCGCCTGGCCTTTGATGTAAGCAATGTGGCCCACCATAGACGCACTCGCATATCTGTGGTGAGTCAGTCAGTATATGTACCGGCTGAGGGATTAGAAAGATTGAGTCTCGTTCACCGCTCACGTTCGCCCGCTCGTGTCTCCGTGAGACTCCACAAGAACAGCCGCCCGGAGACACTGTCACACAGGAAGTGCTTTCCTTGAAACTCTCAACCAACTCTCTCCAAATTCAGTCGTCCATGCACACCCCACGAATTTATAGTTCTTTAAAAATACCACACACCTTTGGTTTGAGGTTTTACCTGGGTAAGGTACCGGATTTCGAGCATGCGATGAACTGACCGATTTATCGGGGCCCCCCGGCATGCAGTTCCGGGAGTGGACTGCCAGCGCCGCTCCTCGTTAGATGTGTCATGCGCGTTCATTGATGTGGAGTGCCAGCAGGCTATGCCGCCGGTTGATCGATCCACTATGAGGGGAGCCGGGAAAGCAGAGAGGAAGCTCAAGGGTTGGGCCGAAGGACGCTGACCTGTGCATATCATCGTGACGGCACCCAGCGAATTCTGTCTTAATGCAAAAGGTATTTGCCATCGCTATGCTCAAAATTGTCACACCTTTAACAACGATAAGTGCTCGCCCGGTATCATCTCCGTGAACATTTTCTCACGTTTCTTGTAGAAGATTGGGGCCAAAAAATAAAATGAAATAAAATAAAAAATAAAATGTCTCCAGTATGCACTTACTCCAATTCGGCTTCTTCTATCTGTAAGAGGACACCAGTTACGGTTAAAAGGGATGGGTTATTGTGCATAGGGACGGTTGGTGTGAAAGCGCCGCACGATACTAGTGTTGGTCTCTTACCGCTCCAGAAATATCCAGCGCCATCAGGCGAAGCGTGGTCTATATCTATGTCCACTATATACACTCATCTATGGCCCGGCGTCATTCCGAATGCATTTCTGGAGAGCTTCGAATGCCCTTCTTGTGCTATGACCCTTCGCAGCTGCTGCACATAAATGGCTTCTCGGTAAGTTTCAATCTGGCTTCACCATCGACAATTGTGCAATTAGGAAGACAGTTTTTCCTCGCAACCGTTAGTCTTTTGCAGAGCTATTATAAGCTGATTTAACAGCCTCATTTGCATAGCGGCAAAAGAGCCTTAACAGCTTTCACCACCGCTTTCAAGTTGGTAACAAAGGATCGCCCATTGCCTGATTCGAACCCACGACCTCAGTCGTGTAGCTATGTCGTCGGTCGTACTGGTTCAGCCTTTACATGTTTTTAGTCATTTTTTGACTGCAATAATCAGTAGCTTGTGCGGCTCACTGCAGAGGTAAGAGTTCATTGCTCTGACCTTTCCAGGACTCTCTGTCGGTTTCAGACTAGCCTCAAGTACCGCTCAGGCTTTTCCGAGTGCCCAACTATCACCAGATAACAGGTTTCAGTGTACTTGATGTCTTTCTATATAAAGTGTTTGCTGGCTCCTTATGCTAAGAATTAAAAAAATGTTTATTGTTCCACAGAAACGCTGCTTCGTGGTCCGGAAAACTAAATTTCGCAATTCATCGGTTTCGCTGTTAGGCACGCTGTGGAGGTCAGGTTCTCACTTATATCATGCGCTATGCTGCGAAACGAATTGGCGGTGTTAGGCAAACATAACACCATAGTAGTACCCATAGAAGTGGAGCAGTGTATATACCTTAAACAAACAAACAAGTTTATTTTATTGAATAATTATAATAACACACTTGATAAAGCGCCTTTAAATAACCCAATCTCTTTCTAGGCGCTTTAAATTGCTGCAAAGAAAACACGATAGGATGGTTAGTGGTAGCATGCTCGATAAACAGCAAGAGTAAACGTGGTTAAGGATGACATGCACAGGGTCAGCATGCAAGTGTGGTTAGTGGCAGCATGCACAGTGTCGGCACACATAAGCACACAAGGACGAATCGCAGGGACCCACTAAATGCTGTGATAAATAGGTGCGTTTTTAATTTATTAAAATTAAATGTGGTCAAGTCAGGGAATGTCGTGACGGAAGTCGAGAGTGAGTTTCAGGCTTTGGGAGCATACGAACTAGATGCACGGTCTCCAAAGGACTTGAGGTTTGTACGAGGTATAGGTAAACAGTTGACTGAAATGGCATCAAGAGGTTGCTTGCACCCAGCAGATACATTTTGCATCGTTTGTGAACATTTTATCTAGACAGCAATTAAATAGTGGTGCTCGAAAGCGCCTATACAGTTTTGAGGGAAATAGGCAGCTTACTTGAGCATGCCTTTTAGGAATCAAAACTAGCCCTGGGGCTGCTCACTTTGCAGGCGAACACGGAGAGAGAACCTTTGAAGTCACACTGAACAATTGTTGCAAGCGAGATGGAATTTCCCATTCAATATTAGGTAATGTGTAAAACATAATTTCTTAATTTATATAGTTCTGGTATTTTTACAGGATGGTACAGGAAAGAAAAAAGAGCCCCGAAGTTTCCCAAGAATTTGGTGGAAACTGGTGTTTGTATTGGTTTTATGTTAGGTGTTATATCTATTCTATCTTATGAACTTAGTTTTATGTATCGCATCAGCGCTTGTCTGCCCTTACACATCTGGGTATGCAGATTGCACCACCCGGAATCCGTACACCCGGACCAGCAGTAAGCGTGTTGAAGGTTAGCACGAGTCTTAAGTGATTTAGGAAGCACATTGCATAGACTTCGGGTGCCCTCCACCCGCAAAAATTACAGAATCCAACTGACCACTCAAGCAACGGATATTTCTGCAGGGCGTATCCTTAAAAAATTCAAACTGTGACGAGCGCGCCTCCCATCATGTATCCACACATATTTCTATCAATCAACTCAATTCCAAAGTGCCATGTGCTTTCCCCGTCCCCACCGTTATGGAGAGGGATAAGCCATCTTCAGGCGAAAGCAGAAAAAAGTAAGAAAGTGATGAAGAAATTGCAGATCCAGATTCCCAATTCATATTTTCGGCTGAGGAGAGAAAGTCACACTTCCCCAACCACAAAGACCTCATTGGTTTAACCAGAGACCTCGGTCTTGCCAAATCCAATGCCGAGCTTCCGATATCTAGGATCAAAGAGTGGAGCTTGTTGAATGAAATGAAAGCAAAAACAAATAAGAAAAGGCGTCACCAACTTTTGACCGCCTTCCTCAGTCGGCAAGGTAGGCTGCACTTCTGCAGCAAGGTAGCCGGTCTGTTAGAGCCTATAGCAGCCACCTTTAACCAAAGTGAATGACGCTTATTCACATTGTGTTTATCTAGGAGCTTGCTGCTTTGCACAGGGAACATGTACCTATCTCTCACTATGGCTCAATCAGTGCGCTTCAAAGAGGACAAAGTCCATATGTCGCCGAGTACCTTATAGTACGGAGGCTATGGCTGGGAGATTATTGTACACTTCAATATGGTTTTATACCCATGGTTATTAGCTAAGAGTTAGTTGCTTGCTTTTCCTGATCTAGGTCGTGAGTTCGAATCTTACAGTGGGCGATCCTTTATTGCCAACTGTAAGGGGTAGCGATGGCCGTTAAGGGTCATGTGCCGCTATATAAACGAGGCTGCTGAATAAGCTAACCATGTTTTATTTATCAGTGATGAGCCTTCCAAGCGGTTGAACAAAGTTCTTTTTATGAAAGAACAATATCAAGTGAGAGCATCCGGTGGACCCGCAGAAGGTGCTGATGCCTCCATAACACATCAAATTAAGCCTCATGAAGCCATATGTCAAGACTACATATAATGAGTCAACAGCTTTCCCAGTAACTCAAAAGATGCCTTTCCACAGCTGGTGGAAGTAAAAGTCAAAGCTATTAGTTTTTTCTGACCACAGATAAAGAACATCATTGAGAGCGACGAATTTTCCAAGAAGGTGAACAGGACGGAGAAAGCGGCTTGAAACAGTTTTGATGCAGCGGCTCGCAGCTTTCTGGGCAATCCTGAAGCTGAAAACGATGGGCAGATGATTCAGGCTCTGTGAAAGAACGGTGCTGGAGGTTCCACAAAATCCATATCCTTGATGCTCATCTTGACAAATTCACGGAGAAAATGGGATCTCACTCGGAGGAGCGAGGCGAGCGCTTTACCCTGCATATACCGGACTTGGATGGTTGTTAGAAAGACAATATAACAAAAACATGACTAAGTTTGGGGAGCTTTTTTAAGGAAGCGATTTGCAGTATAAGTGCAACTCTAGGCTAGAACTTCCATTAGTTTCTGAATCACTTCCAGTACTAATTTTTATTTGACTTCAGAGGAAATGCATGTTACTTTTGATCCATTTGCTGTTCTCTCTGAATAAATGTGAACCACAAGATACGAATTTGCCAGTTTCCTAATCGTAAATAGATTAATGAAGTCCATCGCTGTCCGGGTTACGAAAGAAAAGTTGTAGGAAATAATTGCCATTATCAATACTTCGGAGGCATTTTCATCACTTCAGCTCAATAATCCTTGATGTTAAAGGCTGATCCTAGGCCGTATTTTGCGATGCCCATCAGCAGAGCGATAGCATGTTAGTTAAGAAAGAGTCTGTTCCATATAGATGCTTTATTCTACAATATGATACTTCCAAGGCTAGATTGAGTAATTAAGGCGCATAAAAGTTGATCCTACTTCAACGCACAAGTAGCTTGTCACTAGCTGTCATTCAAACTCACAAACTTAACTGCAGCTGATATGTCCAGACCTGCTTTCTTGACATTTAAAACCGGAAGTCGGCCACTTTTCGGGGCTAAACGACGATATAGTTGCCATTAATATTATACAAAGGAAAATTAAAGCTGAGAAACGTAGCTTAAGCGTAGCAAGTAGGGAGCCCAGGAGTTCATTAATAGATGAGAACAGCCAGTACTGACCGGCTGCACTGTTTTCTTTTTCGGTGAGAGGCGTAGTCGCTGTTGCCTTCTCGAACGGAGTGTCACTCCAGAATGACCACCAAGGTAGCTCCCAATCGATCAGTGAAAGTTCATACCAAAAGCAGGATTGAGCCCGACACCCCAGGGCCCAGAGTCAGTTACAGGGTATACTGGCATTTGAGCACAGTACATTTGATGACTACCCAGGTCGCAGCTGGACGGTTGTCGCGAACCGCTACCACTTTGTCTGATAGATAAAATGATGCTGCTCAAAAATTAGATATCAGCAGGCATCTAAATTGACAAATTCGTTTTGCAGGCAGGTATGAGACTGAACAAATCAAAGACACTGGAACGGGTCGTGGCAGACCAGCTGAACTCGTATAGCGAAACCTCACACCTTGCTAGTAAGTTCCAGTCTGGCTTTAGAGCTAATCACTCCACAGAGTCAGCATTGCTTCGGGTATACAACGACCTACTTAGGAATGCAGACATGGGTAGAGTGTCTCTTCTTGTTTTGCTCGATCTTTCGGCAGCTTTTGATACCATCGATCACAAAGTACTTCTAGAGCGCCTCTCATCTCGCCTGGGCATCACTGGCACTGCTCTGCAGTGGTTCAGGTCCTATCTCAGTGGGAGACTCCAGAGTGTTGACGTGAATGGACAAAGATCATCTGAAGTACCTCTAAAATATGGAGTACCTCAGGGCTCTGTGCTAGGTCCGGTCCTTTTCATCGTTTATACTCTCCCTCTCGCTGATGTGATTGCCAAGCACAATCTAGGCTTTCACTTCTATGCGGATGACACTCAGTTGTACCTTTGCTTTGATCCCTCCCAGCCTTCGAGCACCTCAAATTCTCTCAACTCACTTGCTGCATGCATTGATGACATCCGCTCATGGATGGCAGCAAATTTTCTAAAACTAAACGATGATAAAACTAACTTACTAGTTATGGGCAAACCTAGTGTTATTCAGAAATTGGAAAGGCTGACTTTCAAAATTAGCTCTGCCAGCATATCTCCAGTTGCATCAGCTCGAAATCTAGGTGTCATATTCCATAGCGACCTCTCGTTAGACGACCACATCAGCTCCACAGTCAAATCAGCCTATTTTCAGCTTCATAACATTGCTAAAATTAGGGCTTGTTTAGATAAGGATACCACGTCTAAGTTGGTCCATGCATTCGTGACATCTCGTCTCGACTTCTGCAACTCACTGCTTACTGGCCTACCAGCATGTGCGATCAGGCGATTGCAGCTGGTGCAAAACTCAGCAGCTAGGCTTGTCTGTCGTGAGCGTCGCAGTTGCCACATTACTCCACTTCTCGCCGACCTGCACTGGTTACCAGTCAAGCAACGGATTGACTTCAAGGTTTTGTCGCTCACTTTTAGGTCTCTTCATTCTATGGCTCCAGCCTATCTTTCAGATATACTACCCCATCAGGCAAAGCATCGTACCACTCGCTTTTCGGAATCCAACAGTCTAGAAATACCTCGTACAAACCTTAAATCCTTTGGAGACCGTGCATTTAGCTCGTATGCTCCCACAGCCTGGAACTCCCTCCCGACCTGCATCAGAACATCCCCTGACCTGACCACATTTAAAAGAAACTTAAAAACACACCTATTTAGGACAGCATTTAGTGGGTCCTTGTGATTCGTCCTTGATGTGCTTATGCGTGCTGACACTGTTCATGCTGCCACTAACCACATTTGCATGCTGACCCAGTGCATGTAACCCCTAACCATGTTATTCATTTTGTTTGTTTTTCAGGCATGATTTTACTTACTATTCTATTGCGTATCACTTTGCAGCAAATGTAAAGCGCCTAGAAAGAGATTGAGTTCTCTGAGGGCGCTTTATCAAGTGCAATATTATTATTATTATTATTAACAAATTGACATGAATTTGAAACTGAGAAAGTCTTAAAGCGAATTCGTAGCGGAAATGAAACAAAATAGGAATTTGTTTAAATTTTTAAGAAGCGAGTGCAGGTCTTTAAGGCGGACAACATTACTCAGAATTTAATATTATTAGTTTTTTTTAGCTCCCGGCTATTGGCAGCAGCCACACAGTCCGAGATTAGGTCACCGGAAGCGATGCTATAAACGCTTTAAACGGGGTGGCTGTGACTGCAGGGGTCACGACTCGCATGGAGTCGTCATACACGTGCGGCTCACGCTCTATCGTGCTATGACTGTCTCAATCATTCAGGCTCTATCTGCTGTTCAACAACAAAAATGTCTAGGATTATAGTAAAGAATCTTCCCAGCAACGTGAGTATGATTTGAGTCTATGCAGTGAGCCGTACCGCCGCCCAGAAGTATTCCGTTTGCCCGTACTTGCGTCGGGTGTTGGCGTGCTGGTGCTTCTAGATGTGGCCATGCCTCTGGATCGCGACATGGTCAGCGCTCGCACCAGTTAAGCTGGTGCAGAATTACAGACGGTTCATTCTCAGGACATGAGAATTTCGCGTTAGCAAAGCCCAAGCCACAAATATTAGACTTGCCTCGTGACTACCCCATCTGCTCCTTAGTTCTCCGAGGCTAGTCCGTGTCGAGCTCGCTAGCTGCGCTGCAGTCAGCTCTATTTTGGTGAAAGTACTGGTTCCATTATCAGCCTCTTGGGCCTTAGTGAGCGACCTCGGCTACTTGGCTAGTTGGTACGTGTGAGTAGGTACGATGCGTTTTGCTGCCTGAAAGCTACAGACAGTTCTGTTGGATCTTGCCTTCCTCTCTGACTTCATCGCGATTGTAATATTTATGTGTATTTGATATATCATAAAATTTAAAAAAGCCTATGGAGCTGCTCCCACCAGGCATGGGGGATGTCGCAGTGTCGATATATTGTTTGAATTAAATGCCATTTCTTGCTGAACCTCTAACGAATATTAAATGACACTGCTGTCATAACCAAATGTGTATAGGCAGCGCTGCCGAGAAGTTTAAATCAGGTTTACCAGGAAGTTTGCACTAAACTACAGTGCAATGGGCGCGAAGGACAGTGCCTGCAACCGTGACAATGAAATCGACTAGATAATGAGCACCTATCAGAAATCGGCCCCTCAGGACGTGGGGGCGTACCGTTGAGTATTATGGTAGAGGCTTTTCAGCAGTTTGAACTCGCTCCGGAATGTTGAGCTTGAACTCTTAATGCGTGTCAGGTCTTTCTCACACGAATACCTACACTTGTAAACAAGCGCGCATGCGTGTACACGAACATACAGAGCAGTTCTAGGTAGATTAGGGAACCCGACACTAGATTGCATACTAGCAATGGTGTTGACTAGGAACGTGCTTTTCAGATCTCGAACTAGATGAGGTAGTGACTACAGCCAACCACTTTACCATGTGACCTATAACTGCTTACACTCATTTTCTTGTAGTGTGTCAGGTAGGTGCAATTACAAAGAGATGCACCTTTAGGTGGGGCTTAAAAGATGCAAGCTCAATGCAGGTTGTGGCTGTAGCCCGAAGTTCATTCCAGACGTGTGGTGCTTAGAGCTAAAGGCACGATTACCAAGAGATTTCAGTGTAGTGTGAGGGGCAGCAAATCGACTAAAGAACAGCAGATTTAACAGCCTCATTCATATAAAGGCAGAAGAGCCTTAACGGCTTTCACCACCACTTGCAATTGACAATAAAGGATTGCCCACGGCAGCATTCGAACCCAGAAACGTGTTCGTGGAGAGCAAGCACCTTACCTCCTTTGCTATCACGGCCCAATATAGATAACATCAGTATGTTATCTATACTGGAAGGAAGAAGAGGAAGGAGGAAGCAGCAAGGAGGTCGAATAGGTAGGCTGTTGCAGGAATTCCAATAATCTAGACCCGAAATCACAAACGTATGAGCTAGTCTGGCTTTCTTACTCATATCTAAGCAGCCCAGACTTCGGCAATGCTCCTTAGCTGAAAGTAGGCCCACTTGGCAGTGGAAGAAATGTGTTTATCTAGTTTTAAGTCATTTTGGAATAATATGCTTCGATTAGGAAGAATGCAAACGTTCATTGTTTTATGCTGCGTGAGAGTCTCAATGTGAGACAGTTATCAAGTGAGGCCAATTCTTCCAAATTCCTTCTTTTTATCAAATTGTAGCCTAAAGCATCTTGGTTTTGAGGTATGACTTTGCTACCAGCGGCTTTGCATTGCATAGCTTTGGCAATCGTGGCAGTATATATTGATTTAGGCTATGTCTTGAACTGTTATGAGATGTCGATTTAGACTATGGCTGGAACTGTTAGGCTCGAGTGATTGAGTATTGTGACCTTAAGCTGACCAAATATTTGAGGACAGAAGGCAAACGACGACTAGGACCTGAGACTGCTCGTGTCTGCAGCTCTACGTCTTCGCTTTTATTACTCCATTAAGCCCGATTCATATACTGTTGTTTTGGCCGATCTATTGCTGGGTTGTGTCCGATTTGACAGTGCAAACAAGGGCGCCACGACATCGTGCAACCTTTAATGAAAAAGGTAAATGATTGCGATCCTTCTTGCTAATATAGGTAAACAGATACTCAGGGTATCAATTTTCCTTATGTGTAATAGCTAACGTGTAGGCATTCATTATCAGATAGTTTTCGATTTTTATTTAAGCTGTTTGGATGGTATGATACGATTCAGGTTTGACTGACTGCTGTGGACATCTGTGCATTCTTGATATTGTGAAGCTATTTGTTGTCAGTCTCTGTGTTAAAACTGGCTTGATTTTTCTTTAGATAAAGGAAGATCGTTTGCGGTCCCTCTTTAGTCAGAAAGGCACAATTACCGACTGTGCCCTCAAATACACTAAGGATGGTGTCTTCCGAAAGTTTGCTTTCATCGGATATAGCGACCCAACTGAAGCAAGCGCAGCCGTTAAACATTTTCACAAGTCATTTATCGACACATCTCGGTTATCAGTAGGTGGTCGTACAACCCTGCAATCCGTTTTTACTTGAACACTTGTGAATTCATCCCTGTGCTGTTCTATCTTAATTGATGTGAATAGAATGCATGCAGGAACCATGCATATTGCATCGAAGTGACAATTTATTTGTCGAGAAGTGGCATACTTTCTATGTCAATTCTTTTGCTCTAGACAGTCTTAATCTTGTCTGTGGAGCCATATGCTCTGAATTGATGTGCCGAGACTTAATCACTTAGCATGTGCATTGTTTCTGTACTTTTTATGCTTAACATGCTTCTCCGATAAGCCTGTGAATACTTTCTGTATTTTTTTCTGTGTACTTTCTTTGATGTGAGCTGCCAGGTTGTTCCGTGTTCTAGATATCTGTGTGGTGCCATTACATTTTAGGTAGTAATAATGTTAATACCACTACTAATAATAATAGGCCGTTTGCAATGCAGAGTAGAGAACTTAATCTCTATCTCTACACTCGACAACTCGCCTCTCGAGAATCAGTACCCAAGGTTTAGTTACATGCACGGCATCAAGCATGCAAAAGCAAACAGGTGTCATGCTTAGGCCAGCATGCTAAAACAAATATGAAGACGTCATAACCACCGGTTATTTGGACATCTGATCTTTAACATGGTCTGAATCATGCACATGTGCACATGCAAAGCACAGTGAAACAAAAAAGGCTGTGTGAAGGGAAGGTAACTAGAACAGATCACTGCTTTTATAATCCTGAGATTATGTCATTTAAATTAAGGGCTGCTTCCATGTTTGCTTCCAAGAAACTTGCCGGTTCTCACTGGGTTAAGCTTGTGTAACTTTGTTCTGACAGGGCTTAAATAACAACATTTCTACCAGCTCTTCACTTGGGACAAAACAACGTGGCTGCTAATCTGGCCTTCTAATCAATGAGATATGGCCGCACGTACTGCTTGCCAAAAAGTCGTACGAAGACCCGCTGGCCTCAGCTCCAGCATACCTGACTGATCTCTACAGTAGGATCAACCCTCTCAGTTTCCTATCAGAACAATACATTGCCTGTCTCCTTCTTTCATTTGAAGACGGTTGGCAACACTTGCTCGTTCGGTTGCTGACCTTTCCCAGCTGTTGCTCACTTCCCAGCTGTGGTCATGTCCCAGATGTTGCTCACCGATTTAGCTTGATCACCGTTCTGCCACTTCCTTTCTAGTCCAGTTTGCTGCTACTTGTTACTGCTCGTTCGTGTTTTCATACTTTTAGCATTTCGCTCTGCTCGATATTCGTCATAGCTTGCGACCACGTGACAGAGATCCTTGGTGCAGGCTCGGTGCAGCTCGAGAGCTCTGAAATCTGCTCAGGCCCTGCCAGCTTTTCTTATACTTGCCTGTGTGCCCGATCCCAACAGCAACAGGTTTTTAATTCCAAAGCCGAAGTAGAAAGTACTTTTTTGTGACAGATAGGTTGAGACTGTTGTGGTCACCTATGCTGCTGTGCGTGCATACTTGTAATGCTGGGCATGCTTGCTGTGGTAATCCTGTCGTCCTCACACCTTTGCTAGAAACTCCACCGAGCCACTCGAACTCGGTAGGAGAAGTACTCTGTTTTCTCAAGCACTATCGAACAATGGGCAGTTTTCGGCAGCATTGGGCATGCTGAGTAGCACAGCACCTTGGGGTTCGAGGAACAAACAACGCAGCAACAACTTACTTCGCAGCACAAAGCTACTGGGAAGGGAGTATCTCGGCGGCACGAGTCAAGTCGGCTGCAACGGCAGAATTTAAAGAAAAGTACTCGTCGTTGACCGCCTTTGACTTGTATAGGAGCCGGGTAGCTAGCTGTTGTCTGTCGACAGCCTGAGGGCACAAGGAGGCTGGCACTCTGTAGTCAATATGCAACACTCGAGTCATTGCTAAATTTGTTTATGTGTGTGTGTGTGTGCTGCCTTTGGTGCATAGCTGGGCTCTGAAGTTGTTCTTGTCATCATTCCCCCAAAGCCAGATCCAGCCCCTTGTGTGTTTATGATTAGTTCTAAGGACCAACTAAGTGGTTAGTCAATCGACCTGGCCATGCGGAGCACCACAAGAGCCAGTCATTCTCCGGTGCACTCTGCCCTCGTGATCGCAGTTGCTGACGGTCGTAGTTTGATTACTGCCAGCAGCCGGGCGTTTTTGACTGCCGGTATTGGCTGCTGTTTCAGTACCACGCGGTCCAGTTTGACTGCAGAGGCAGCGCAAGGGCTGAGGTCGGCACTCTGGAGCATGCTTACGGCCGTGGTGTTTTGTCGGCGGTGCTCCTGGGCTCTGGTTGGCTGAGATGCACTTTTTCTGCATTCTGTGCCTGTGTTTTGCTCGATGCTGCTAGCTGTAATCCCAAGACCAGGCGTGGCTCAGATATCATGCCGCCTGTTTATGCACTGTTGACGCTTTCAATGCGCAGCTGTTTTACTTTTACCTGTTAATAGAACAGCTGGCATACGTAAAACCACTGCAGACTCATGCTCCCTAGCATCAGTTGCGCAAATGGTCCATCTTTCCTAAATAACTTCTAGAGCTCAGTTGCCTGCAGCCAGAGTTACCGGCTATTCACCACTCGGTGCATGGCTTTGGGCTACTTAGGATTTAGCTTGTTTGTTGCCCATTTGGGCTAGCGCTGTTTTCATTTATTACGGTCTCTCACTGCTCAAGCCTGAATGTTCGAGTTCTAGGTCTTCTGCCCCATGGTTTCTGTCTGGGTGCAGCCGATCGCTACCTTATAGAGCCAGCTCATGGCTGTGGCATAAGGCCCAGCCCTAGGGCATACGGCAGCAATATGCCGTGTAGCCATTTGTTGTGCAAGCTAAAGCTGGCGTTAGTAGTAACTTCTTTCAAATGCTGTGGGCAGTAGCCTGACGTCTTTGTCAGGCAGTGGTTTTTCATTGGCACCTAGGTGGATATTGCTCAAGATATAACCGATGCAAATAAACCCAAGGCATGGAGCAAGTACACCAAGATGAAGCGCGGCAGCAAAGATAGTGAAAAAGGGGTGGCAACAACAGCAGCCCCGATGGTGAGTGGCAGCTTTTTTTTTTACCGTCCTTGCTTCAATTGGTGATTCCTGAGGCCTTCGTCTTTGGTGAAAAAATGCAGCAGCATGAATTGTCTCATTTTATTTGCCATGCAAAGCACGCTTGCATTAGCTGAACCATTCTCGGCAGGTTTCGGTGATCTAAATTTTGCATGAATTACTTGTCAAACTTGGGTGAATGCCATTGTTTGTTTCTAATACTGGTTAGGGCTTCGCCGAGTTTGATCAACAGTAGCCAAGTTGGAGCTAAATCTACACGATGCCCAATTAGATTAGGGCCGACCAATCGTAAACGATCAGTAGACCAGAGGGAGGCTGGGGCTAAACCTGATAGATGGTAACTGTTCACTCATTTGAGAACATATTGCAAAAGGGGGATAGAGATTTTAAATAAAACGGCGCCCTTTCAATTAGCAAGTGCGAACATCCCCCTATTGAACATGAGTGGGCACTGCCAGCATGCCATGGCAACTCACTGGCTCGGGAAGCTGAGGCCACTCCTTTATTTCTGTCAGTGTTGTAGCTGATATGTAATGTATATAGACCCATGCAGCTGGTCCACGTTGCTATGGCTGTGTTAGGCAGAGTCAGAGCCTATAGCTGCGTGTACGCGGTCTGATCTTACATAGGCTATTCCTTCTTTCCGGTGACTGGTTACTATGTCACTATGACAGACGAGCCTTCCTAACTGGAAAGATTGTTACAAGGATTAAAAGGAATATCGTGTGTTTCTCTGTGTTCACACTGTGTCTTCTCCATATGTAGCCAAAGGAGGAACAAGTCTGGATAGGGCAAAACTCTTCAGCCAGGTTTGACTGTCGTGAGCATCGCCGTTGCCACTTACACTGCCTTGCGAAGACCTGCAGGAGCTCTCCATCAAGCATCGCATCGACATCGAGGTTCTGTCACTTGCTCTTCGATCCATTCATTCTCTTGCTCCAGTGCACCTATCCAAACTTTCTTCCCAATCAGGCCAGGCATCGTACTGCCCACTCTTCTGACTCAAGTCCTTTAGACATGCCTTAAACAATCTTAAATTTTTTGGAGACCGTGCCTTCAGTTTGTGTGCTTCCAAAGACTGGAACTCACTCCGGCTGAAGTCTTGATATTCCCTGACTTGACGAAATTTAGAAAGAAGTTCAGAACAGGCATTTTTTCCTCACAGCATTTGCTGGGTTCTTTGTGAATTGTCCTCTGTGTGCTTATTTATGCATGCTGTGGCTGTGCATGTTATCACTAACCATATTGACACGCTTCCTTTACATCTTATGTAAAGTGCCCAGAAAGAAAGATTTGAATTATTGGATGGCACTATACCAACTTATTGTTATTATTGTTTTTATTATAATTATTGTAGTTCTGGCTTTGCATTTTCCACATATCACGTCAAAACCTGTCATCCATGATTGCTTGATGATGTTGCTTAGTCTGTCATTATGTCAAGCATTCGGCTTCTCAGGTTCCCAAGTGCCTGTTGCTGATGGGCTAAGGACTTCGTGACGTGTCTTGGTGATTGCTGAGGTGGATGGAACCCTGCTGCCCAGCACTCATTCATGCCTTCGTAGTTCTGACTGCAGTCCTGACCACAGCGCTGCCGGCAGCGCCACACTCGCAAGTGGGCCTTTCTGGAATGAAAGCCCTGCCTACCCCCCAAGCCCCTAACTAGTCGATCGTTGGCAGTGCTGTTGAAGTGGGTGGGAAATCGGTGGCGCGGGAGAACTAACACTGTTGCTGCCATGCGGGACTGCCACCACACTACTGACAACGAGATGTGTGCAAACTATGCTAGTTCACTCCCTTTCTTTTTACTAATTTGTGGTTCCAAACCATTGCTGAAATCCTCGTAAGAAACTCGAAACGTATAGCCAGAATCAGTACTATGGCGCTTTTAATCGACCTTAAGGTAATTTGTGAATGCAGAGCAAACTAATTTGGTTTACGTCAAAGTTGGTCCATGCATTCGTGACATCCCGTCTCGACTTCTGCAACTCACTGCATACTGGCCTACCGGCAAGTGCGATCGGGCGATTGCAGCTGGTGCAAAACTCCGCAGCTAGGCTTGTCTGTCGTGAGCGGCGCAGTTGCCACATCACACCACTTCTCACCGACCTGCACTGGCTACCAGTCAAGCAACGGATTGACTTCAAGGTTTTGTCCCTCACTTTTAGGTCCCTTCATTCTATGGCTCCAGCCTATCTCTCAGATATAGCTATCCCATCAGGCCAAGCATCGTACCACTCGCTTTTCGGAATCCAACAGTCTACCAATACCTCGTACAAGCCTCAAATCCTTTGGAGACCGTGCATTTAGTTCGTATGCTCCCAATGCCTGGAACTCCCTCCCGACTTGCATCAGAACATCCCCTGACTTGAACACATTTAAAAAGAACTAAAAACACCTATTTAGGACAGCATTCAGTGGGTCCCTGTGATTCGTCCTTGATGTGCTTATGCGTGCTGACACTGTGCATGCTGCCACTAACCACACTTGCATGCTGACCCTGTGCATGTCACCCCTAACCATGTTATTCATGTTGTCTATCAAGCATGATATTACTTACCATTCAATTGCATTCATCTTTGCAGCAAATGTAAAGCGCCTAGAAAGAGATTGAGTTCCCTGAGGGCGCTTTATCAAGTGCATTATTATTATTATTATTATTACCCTAGGATGAGAGCAGAAAGAATTTTCCCCCGAGCTGGGTGTGGTCATGCGGGGTATGGTCATGCAACTTCTACAGGCGAGTGCTCTACCAGCTAAGCTAGAGAGGCACCTGCTTCAGCTGTCCCTGGGTTTTAGCCCAGGACAACTGAAGCAGGTGTAGGATGTTCACTCTTCACGACCCAGCTTGTGGGATCGAGTCCTTCAGCAGTAGGCGATCCTTTCGTGCTTACTGCCAGCAGTGGTGATAGCCAGCTCTTCTGGCAAGGCTTCTTCTGGTAAGGCTCTTCTGCCGATGTACAACTGAGGCTGTTAAATAGCCCACCAAAAGCCAACCAAATGCCCTTGCTTAAAATGAAAGCTCTTGTACCCCAGCCAAACCACGATATAGATATTATCTTCATGTGTTTATCCCAATAATTTCAGCTGGAAGCCGAGATGCATTTGTGATGTCTGCTTTGGGGGGATACCCGGCGACCAGATCTGCTGCTTTCTTATGCCGAACCAGGCAGGAGTAGGATTGCTCCATGTCCTTTACCCATCTGCAGCAGTGGCAGGGGCAGTGGCAGTGGTTCTCACAACCTCCGAATTATGGTATGCATGCATTGCCATAGTGATACTATCGTTAACAAAAGAAGTCACCAAGCCTCAAAAGTTGGTTCCACAATATGGCTGTTTATTTGTCTGCATGCAAGAGAGACACTTGCAATAGCTCCTTTGCTAAAGAGGTCATCGTGGCTTCCGGTAGAATCTGCAGATGCAAGTCAGCATTTCGTTTCACTCTTGCCTTCAATCCAGACACACTGCTTAGCTTCTTTGCACCTAGATCATCCCAATGTCCTACGAGAACAGTAAATTAGCGATATCCTTGAACTAACTGCTTGAATACTCTTGGCAACAGATTCTTTTTCTCGGTCGGTAGAACTCACTTCGACCTTCTTGCTCGTGATGCTGGCCTCTGTCTCCTGCTGTGAATCCGGCACTTTTTGACTCGTTGCCGCTACTTCTTTGCTAGACACTGCCTCTTCAATTCCCCTACTGCAGCTAGACTTCCTACTGATTCTGCGCCAAAAGCTGAGTTGGTTGTGCGGCTCTGTAGATAACTGTGGGACAACACGTAATCCTTATTGCTGGTGGAGTCGCAGCAAGAGACGGGAGTGAATGCATGCATGCACACGTGCCCTGACATGGAACCCTTATCCACGAGCTCACAGTGCACACTCACTTGAGCACACCCATGCTGTGCATGCATACACATTTACACACACACACACACACACACACACACACACACACACACACACACACACACACACACACACACACACACACACACACCCACACACACACACACCGATGCATCACCTGGGCTTCGTGATAGTATTACTTTCCACCATTGCTGCAGATTATTTTTTCAGTGAAGTGACATAAAGAAAAGGTTCCGTAAGCACTCATGCAGAGCTAACAAGTTGAAGTCACCTAGTCAGCCAAGTTTGAAACTCCTTTGGAAGCATTAAGTGTTGATGATCTGCGAACTTATTTCTGCTTTGTGTTCAAGCGTCAGTTCTTAGCTGTTAATTATTAGCCTTTGCATGTTTTAATATCGGGCTGTGTGCAGCCAGTCTCACTGCCGCTCTCTATGCCTTGCAATGCTTTCATTCGAATCTCGTGCGTTCTTTCAGCAGAAGGGTGCGAACAAAGCTCACAGCAATGGTGGAACGAATCCTGTTTCAGAGATACTTGCCAATGTAAGACCTGTTGATGCGCAGTGCGTAACATGCCGGCAGCCCCAGCGATGTTGCTACCTGACCATTTCCTTACCATCCACGCTCAACTAACTGCTGTTTCATCTGATATTGTATTTTGACAGCTATTGTTGTACACAATGCTCGGCAGTTGTACCGCTGGGCCAGGTGCTATGCTGGTCGTATGGCAGCCAGCCGTTGGTAATAGGTCGCTAGTAGAAACTCCGACTCACTTCTCCGATCAGACTCACCTCTTCGCTCATCGTTACTGCGACAGTGCACACCATCCTCCCCCCCCCCCCCGACACCGGTCCCGTGTTTGGCTGGTAGCTTAGGCAATCTCGAGACACCCAGACTTGACCTCGGCTCACACGTACCAGAATCCCAGCGTTTCAAAGCGGTAAGTTAGCGAGCAGTGCCTGAACAAGTGGCAGCGGTGCATGGAAATGGAATTTGCTGGCAACAAACAGCTTCCGATTCCGATAGCCAGCTGCTCGCAGTCTCTCCTCGGAGACGGCGAACTGACCTATTGCCACACTTCTGACCTGCTAGTTCTGTCCTTTTCTTTCCGATGTCACTCTTATTTGTGCCACGACTGCGTGCGAGCTCTGACTGATCTTTCCCGTGCCACGAAGGCGCATTTCTCGATAGAACCGATGAGCGAATTGCAGGGAAGTGGTCAGGGAAGGTCAGGGGACACGAAAAGTTGTTCTCCCTTTATTGCCATCGAGACTTAGGCATACCAACGGGAACAGCAGCATGGCGACCGAAAGTGGCTTGTGGAACTGGGAGCTCAGGCGAGCTTGCAGTGCCCGGATACTGCCACCCGCATATTCGTGCTGTCATTTTGAGATCGTCTACAGATAGTGCTAAAGTCGACTACATTGTTTAGAGCTCGAATCGGTTTGGCTTTATCTCTGACTTTTAAAACGTTGCATGGTGTAACGGAGGCTGGAATGTGTCCCGTCTGCACTTTTTCACAACAACAGTATTCACCAGTAGCACATTGTACATGCAATAATTATTCAGCACCTGTTCACTTGAGAAGCAAGCATAGCAACTGTTTGCTGCATTTTAGGTGTGCATGTCTGATTGGTGCTGCACACACACACACACACACACACACACACACACACACACACACACACACACACACACACACACACACACACACACACACACACACACACACACACACACACACACACACACACACACACACTTTTTATTTGACCTTCTTGATCTTGCGTATGATCCCTAACCCCCCACTCATGTGTTTATGTGCATGCACACATACGGGCATGCAGTGTGTGCGAGTGTGGACACACTTACGGTGGGTGCATGTGTGTGTGAGGATGGGTGGGAGTGTGTGCAGACATGCATGCATGCATGTGGTCTCTCAATCCGCATGCACGCCCATGTGTGTGTGGGCGTGTGTATGCGTGCCCACATGTGTGCGTGTTAGTGTTAGTCTTGTGCGGCAGATCCACAATGACCGTAAGCTATTATAAGTTTTCGAGAGGAGAGATTTTTAAGCCGGGTTTCTCGTGTCAGCATTTCAGTTATGGTTACTGTTGGCTGAATCTGCTTGACAGCCATTTTGCCGGACGATTTCACCTTGACCTTCAGTGCATCACTGATTCAGGAGACCGGCTATTCTTGGAGCTGCAGACTACAGCTGATTGGCTGTACCTCAGCCAATAGTATTCATTCATGACCACTATATATTGGACCCGTTTGTTACTTGTTCTTATTCCGTGTTTCCGTATTTGGATACGGTCCACGTTATGTTTGTCGGCTGCAGTAATAAACTACCGTAATTTTCTCGACCATTGACTGGTGAATGGCTTCACGGCAGCACTGCGTCTCGCAGTTACCAATAATTTTAGTATTGGTTGGTTAATCGTTAAGCCGATGCAATTGCTGCTTAGGTGTCAGGAGCTACCTTAACACGGAAAGCAAGAACACAATTCATGCATCTTGATTTGTATACTATATTACTCTACACCTCTCCTTTGCAATTTAAGATATATAACGATAAAATGGTGATACAAGGATTAGAAGCAATCAGCCTGCCCTCAATCCCTTGATTCCAGGAATTCGAGCATATGTTCAGCTATCCTTGCCTGCACTTATGTGGGTGATCACCATTTAAGCAGATTCCAATTCTTTCTGGATAAAGAATATCATAAACACAGCCTGAATACTTGGATTTCTGGGAAAAAAGAAGTTAGAGATAAACGTAGACTTTTCAGTACAATACTCCCTAAGGTGCTATGCCAGGCAGGCTAGACTTAGATCGTGTCATCTTTTGTCACTCTAATTGCTGCTACAATATTTCTTGTGCATTGTGTGCTGTAAGCGATTGATGAACAGCCTGGATGTTGGCTGTGGTTTATACAATTTATAACATTATTCAGGTTGTTGCACTATATATATGCTTCGAAGTGCTACCCTAGAGTTGGTATCCGACATCTACACTCAAGTGCGCAAATCTCCGAGAGGCCAAATGGCCACCTGACCCTAAAAGTTCCTCATATGGTGCTAAAAACGTAACATAAAATACTGTGATCATATGCCCAGTATTCCCACTAATTAAAGCGAGAAAGTCCGTGCTTCCGGCACGCGGCAAGATGTCCACCAGTACTTCCGGAAGTATAATAGCCGACACAATACTATGACTCAGGAAGCGAGTCCGCAGGCAGTGAGCTCTAGTATGAAGTAATCCTAAATAACATCCAAGCAAAGTTTCAGTGTTCGATTATTAAATTTGTTGCACTAAAATAAAGTTTCACCACCACGACTGGCATTTACCTGTCTGAGCTGCTCGGGTATAGAGTGCACTAAGCGTTCGAAAACGTCTGGCGTCATCGGTTTCTCAAACGTCATGTAAACTGGAGAAATGTTTTCGGATGTGATTCGATGCTATCGGCGCTCAGAGCCTTCAATCAGCTTCACCCTATTGATGCTCAATGGAATTGAGGTCCATAGATTGACTAGATGACTCAATTAGCATAATGGGCCCTAAACCGAGCTCAACAAGGTTGCAAAAATATATTGAACTTACGTGACCGTGGGTTATAATCCTATTGGAAAATATTATTATCCACGAAGCCTTATTTCGCTAGCTACCGAAACATTCTGGATTATTTCTAAATAAACCTGATGATGTCAGTTATCTGATGCAGGAGGCTCAGCCCATCACCACAGAAGCATCCCCAGATATTGAGGTCTCCAAATTTTTTTTGGGGAATGCAATCGGATTGTATACCAAGTTTCTGTTTGTGCTGAAGCTATTAAAAGCCTCTGTGAGCAAATGTTGGATGTATTTCCTCACTCTGGAGCTTCTCAGGCCATGTATATTTAAATTTCTGACTGAAGTTGGTCGTATATTGCAATGCCATCTGGCACAATGCTTATCTGGATATCTTCAGCAGTGTTGACATTCTGTTCACGTGCATATATCTGTAGCTAAGAAACGAACCAGAATTTCAGCAATTCCTGGCGGCTCACAAAAACAAGTCTCAAAAAGCCCTATGGGTTAATGACGATGGCGAAATTAATCAGACCGCAGAGAAAGTGCTGACTGCCGGACAGGAAACGTCGAGTGACTTAAAGTCAGCTGCATTGGCCTATGCTTTTGAAGGAGAAAGCGACTCTGATTCAGATTCTGACGATGATGTTTCCAGGAAGAGAGGTAATGACTTGTTGATCTCTGTCATTGGCACTGGTTTAGGTTCAACTTGGTTCTGGCCATCGTACTTTTGTTTGAGTGCAATAGGCTGGTGAGTGGGCAGCTTGTTAGGTTCATGCAGCAATGTCAGGTCACTGGTCAAAGGTCAGCTTAAATGTTAGCGCTTTTAATTACCTCCGAATTACCTTCCTCTTTGCCTTTCGGAGCAGTTTGCCCCTGTTCGGCTTTAGTATCAGCTGAGCAGCCGACTGTATGCCAGTGCAGTAGCTTTTTTTTCTTGGTGGTCACAGGCAAACTTTTATTTGGCCGGGGTAATAATAATAATAATAATAATAATACACTTGATAAAGCGCCCTCAGAGAACTCAAATCAATATCTTTCTAGGCGCTTTGCATTTGCTGCAAAGGGAAACACGATTGAATGGTGAGTAATATTATGCTTGATAAACAGCATGAATAACATGGTTAGGGGTGACATGCACAGGGTGGCACGAAGTCTATCTTGCCATCTTGCCTATTTCAATGTGCTAGCTTGGTGCTTCAGCTTTGTCTTTCCTGTTTGAGATATTGTGATGACTAATGTATATGTAATGTATCTCCGTCTGTAACTCCACAAAGTCATAAAGATCATGTGGGTGTTACGCAGGAGAGTTTTGTATAGCTCACTCACAGCCTAAGCGGCTTTCGGTATGCATTCGGTAGCCAACAGACTTCGTCTCACGCAACAAAGAGAAAGTGGGAAGCATAGCAGAGTCAGGAGAGCAGTTGAGGTAGTGAGTAGCATAGAAGTAGCAGCTCAGAACCGCTGAAAAGGATGAGCCATAGTCGGCAGTAGGAGAGTAGTTGTCGTTGCGTAAGAATTGTGGAAGCGAGTTCCACAGTCTAGGACCTGCAGAGCTAAAGCTTCTGTCGCCAACTGTCTTTAAGCTTAGGAATGAGACAGCTAATTTATTGTCCATACTGGACATGAGGGCGCGAACAGGCTGAAACTGATGCAGCAGTTCAGCTAGGTACGAAGGAGCCAAGCCGTGGTGGGCCTTGTGGGTCAGCGTAAGGACTTTGCTCTGTATCCGTTGCTCAACCCGCTTCCATCCTAGCTCTTTTAGCAAAGGAGACATGTGCTCAAACCTCTGGGACTTGAAGACTAGCCTTGCAGCCATATTCATAGTCACCTACAGTGGCCTAATAGCTTTCTTTGGTAGCTCAGCCAAAAGGGAATTACAATAATCAAGCCGAGACAGAACTAAGGAGCTAGTTAAATTTTTTGCAAGCCACTGTGGAAGACAGCTCCTAATCTTGGATATGGATCAGACGTGATGGGTAGCTGTAGAAGCAGTCTTCTGAACGAAGCTTTTAAAATTGAGGCACCTGTCGAAAACGTCACCTAGATTTCGAGCACGTGGTGACAGTCGCACAGCAGCATCACCTATTAGAAGAGCAAAGCCTTTTAATCCAGCCACATGCTTAGGGTGTCCTATGAGCAGCAGTTCGGTTTTATCGTCATTTAGTATCAAGAAGTTTTTCGACATCCAGGATCGAATGTCGGCAAGGCAAGCATTCAGTTTCTCAGTTGCTGCAGCAGATTCCGACGGTTTGAATGACAAATACAGCTGAGTATCGTCAGCATAAAAGTGATATCCTATTACACAGGCCTTAAATCACTTTTCCCAGAGTTTGAGTATAAATGGAGAACAGCAAGGGACCGAGTACAGACCCTTGAGGGACTCCACAGGTGACCCGTCTCGTGTGTGAGACCTGACCCCCACACGACTTAATCGTCAGCTGAGTTTTAATAGCAATGACTTCTCATGTGGATATCATATTTTAATAATAAGCAATTGATAATAGTGATTGTATGATAGCAATACTGGTATAAGTAATTGATAAGTAAGTTAACAATAACTCAAGAGAACTCACTGTCCATCTTGGCATTATGCATGTGCTGGAAAGTGGCTTATCTAGTGATCAGTTACAAGTACATGTATAATTGCAGCAGGCATAAGAGCAGTAAGGAGCATACAAAGCAAATGCTGAGGAAGAGGTGAGTTTGGGTGTGTGGTTGGTTAGCTGAATATGCTTCGATAGGCGAGAGGAGGAGTAGGTAGCTCAAATAGGTGAGTCGGAGCAAAAAAGTGAAGGGACCTAAAAGTAAGTGACAGGACTGTGGAGTCGATGCTCTGCTTGATGGGCAACCGATGCATGTTGGAGAGAAGTTGTGTAATGCCGAAGCTGTGACGTTCGAGGCAGAGCCACTCACGCTCTGTTGTGAGGAGAGCATAAACTGCTGTTATCTTCACAACGTGTTTTAGGCGTAGCGCCACCAACGCCGAGCTCGCCCAAAGGTGTCTCATCCCTCAGCAAGCAGTCGCCCGATTCGAAGTCAAAGGCCAAGCCAGCCTCGGACCTGGACGTGAGTGTGATGCTTTCCTGTCTGCTGACCTCTTGCCCACCCCGATGGTCCAATAAAGAGACCGGCTGCTGTCTCACTCAGTCTTGCTGTTTGTAGTATCTGCGATCCAAAATGAAGTCTAACACCCACTTAGATTCGGACGATGATACTGATGAGTCTGACGGCGATGGAAGCCCACGTGGAGCTGGGGATAGCGATACCGAGGTATCATTGGCTGCAGAAGGCCGAGGAGAAGCCGATGACGTCGAGGGAGGTGCCGACGAAGCAGCACGGCCTGCTAGCAACACGAGCCACAAGATGCTCACTGTCAAACTTCGAGGCCTGCCTCACAACGTTAGAGAGGTGAGCCTCTTGGCCGACCTGCTCGTGTCTGTGCAGCTGCTTCGTAACAACGTCATCTTGGTGCTACGTGTGGCTGGTTAGAAGGCTAGTGCAGTTCTTGAATTAAGTGTAGGCCAGCTGCTTGTCCAGCGGAGGTGGTGCCTGGTCTCGCTAGCAGCCGCTGATGTGAGATTTTGCTTAAACCATGTCGCTAAGAAGCAAAGGTCTAGAAATGCAAAATTTTGGTCGAAATGGATGAGTTGATATGACTGTCGCCCCGGGATTTAGAGGTCCGTGGTTCAACCCCTGAGGACGATGCTTCGGCTCTTTCTTTTTAGTGCTTCGATAATAATAATAATAATAATAATACATTTATATAGTGCCTACAGAGAACTGAATCTCTTTCTAGGCACTTTACAGATGCTGTATAGAAAGCATTACCAAATGTTTGATGGTAACATCTGCAAGCAGCAGGCATATGCACAGTGTAAGCAGGTATATATGCACACGAAGGACGAATCACGAAGACCCACCAAATGCTGTAATAAACAGGTGCGTTTTAAGCTTCTTTTAAATGTCGTCATGTCAGGGGACGTTGTGATGTGTATCGATATTGAGTTCTAGGCTTGGGAGCAAAGGAACTAAGGGCACGGTCTTCATTGGTTTTGAGGTTTGTACGAGTTATGGCTTAACGAATCGAGTCAGAACAGCGGGGTGCACGATTCTTTGCCTAGTGCGGGAGTAGTTCTGACAGGTAGGCTGGAACCAAAGAATGAAGGGACCTAAAAGTAAGTACAGAACCTTGAAGTCGATGCGCCGCTTGATTAGAAGCCAATGCAGATCGGTGAGAATTGGTGTGATGTGGCAATGGCGACGCTCACGACGGACGAGCCTAGCTGCACAGTTTTGCACCAACTGTGCCCATTTGAGGTACTAGAGCATTTTATAAATCTAGGTGTTGGTTTAGCTGTACATTTTTGCTCTGCTGCTAGTTTGCCCGGTTCATTTACCGGACACATTTCCTTGGCGCCGGAACTATCCCACATAGTCAGCCATTAATTGAAAGAAGGAGGCACCAGTGGAGTGCTCTTCGTCGATAACTCTACAGAGGCGTAGTGATAAAGTGTTTTTCTGGAGAGTTTCTGTACCTCTAAAAAACCTTTAACAGCTTTCGGTGCACATACGATAAACTGCCTTCATCTCAAAAAATAAAATTTTTTGTTTACTATTGCTTAGAAAGAGGCAAATCAGGAAAGTAATGCCATAGAAATAGCACCGTGAGCTTATGGAGTAAATTACAGATGGTGTTTTAAGTTGTATAGTTTTACTAATTTCTGTCAGGAAATGTCCTGGCTACTCTTGCTCGAAGCCTAACGCTTCGGATCAGAAATAGCTTAAAATTGCTAAAGAAATAGCTTGGAGCTGGGTAGATGTTAATTGTAAGAATTCTACTTTATTGCAAGTGCATTGATAGAATCATGCCTGCTTTACAGGTATAACTGTAATGTTTTTCACAATAACTCTCTTGTTTGTGTAGGGATTCCGAATTGTACTAATTTATGCCTCGGGATACTGGGATTGGAAATGTGGCTGAAATGGAATCTTCTTAGCTGCAAAGCTATCGCATAGGCTTTAATGTATGTTGCTGGTTCTGATGCCGATCTTCTTTCTTTACAGAAACAGATACGAGAATTCCTTATGCCTCTGACTGCTGCTAAAATCGGTATTCCCAGAAATGGCAATCGGCAAACAATAGGCATAGCGTTTGCAAGCTTTGTGATAGAGAAGGACTTCGAGCAGGCACTTCGGAAAACGAGGACTTACATGGGCACTCATAAAGTCTTTGTCACTCCGGTCAAGTCCAAAGAGGACATGACTGCCTCTGATGCTGCCTGTGGAGGTTCTGCAGATGCGAGGCCCAGGCCATGGGAGTCAAAGGTATGCTGCCACTACTAGGATTGACAGCTTAAGTGCATTCCTTGCAGCTCCGGCTCTACTCCGGAGCACACTGCGCTGCCAATCTCAGTTGTACATGCAGTTCCACGTGCTTGCAGTAGGAAGGGAATAGAGGAGTTCGTGCTGCCCTTTCCTTTCCCTGTTTACCACGTGGTATAATTTTTACCACGTGGTAGTGTGTCACCGTCTGCAATTCCATAAAGCCGAAAAGACTGTGGGTGTTACACAGGAGAGTTTTCTATAGCGCACTGTTACATAGGAGAGCTTTCTTTAGCACACTCAAAGCCTAAGCGGCTTTCGGCATGCATTCGGCAGCCAACAGATTTCCTATCACGAAACAAAGAGAAAGTGAGAAGCATAGCCAAGTCAGGAGAGCAGCCGAGGCACTGAGTAGCATGGAAGTAGCAGGTCAGGACGGCTGGAAAGGATGTGCCACAGGCGGCAGCAGGAGTGTAGATATCGTTGCATTAGAACTGTGGAAGTGAGTTCCGCAGTCTATGACCTGCATAGCAAAAGCTTCTGTCGCCAACGGTATTTAAGCCGAGGATTGGAACAACATGCCGAGTTTGTATTTATTAGTTCTCAAGGGATATAACTCATACGGACGGAGCAGATGCTGCGAGGAACAGGTGGGTGTTAAGCTTCTTCTCAAAGATTGTCAAGTTCGGGAATGTCATGACTTTAATCGTGAATGAGTTCCAGGCTTTGGGAATATGCGAACGGGAAGGACGGTCTCTAAGGGATTTGAGGCTGGCTAGAGGTCCAGCTAAATGACTTGAGTCAGAAGAGCGGGTGGTACGATCCGAAGACTGGTAAGGAAGTATTTTGGATAGGAATTCCAGAGCAAGAGACTGAAGGGCCCACAAGTGAGTGACACAACCTCGAAGTCGGTATGCTACTTGACAGGGAACCAGTGCAGGTCGGTGACAAGTGGTGTAATGTGACAGTTTCATTGTTGTAATATTATCATTTCATTGTTCACGAAATACCTGCCGAGTTGTACACCCGTTGCAGCTGATTCAGGACATAGGCAAGGGGTGCTGAGTATAGGGAATTGCAATAATCTAGATGAACTGTCACAAGCGAATGAAGTAGTATGGCTATCATACTCATATCTAACCATATCCTGATTTTGGCATTATTCCTCTGCTAAAACTAGACTACTGGGTAGTGGAAGCAATGTGCTTATCCAATGACCAGTCGTTTCGAAATAGTACACCCATGTTTTGGGCAGACGTCTCTGCAGTGATGCCAGATGAAGTAATCTTAAGGCTGTGGTCGTGAAACTTTAGGGTGACACTTGGCTTGCCCATAACTATTAGGGCGGTTATATTGTCATCAGGCTTCAGCAAGGTCATGCTTTCCCATACGAATATCGTCGAGGCAGGCCGTAAGAGAACCAAGTTAGTCTGTTGTATAGCATGGTTTAAAAGGGTCGAAGGATACGCACAGCTGAGTTCATCGGCGTTGAAAAGAAAGCCAAGATATTATTTGACTATGCCTTCGGTCAGAGGTAGAATATAGATAGTAAAAAGTAGGGGTGAAAACCCGATCCCTGAGGTACCCCAGACTTTAGAGGCATACCGGATGGCATACAATGATTTACATCTGCAATCTGACATCTCTCACTGAGGTATTTTCTAGCCCAGTTTAGTACTGTGCAAGTTATACTTACCTAAACATATCGAAAGGCACTCCAAAAGAATTATGTCACGTGTGTTTACTCTCTGCTGGTATGTGGATAACAATACATTTGTATATTGCCCTTATGAAGAATCGCTTTTCTCAGGTTTACAGGACATCGAGAGCGATAACCGCTAGACGTTTTCGAATGCTTAGTTCCCTCAATGCCGGAGTGGCATAGAGAAGTGATTGTTATCCGTGGTGGTACAGCTTCAGTTTTAGATGAAATTTTGCTTATATGTTACGTCGGCTTATTTTGTATACATAGCAAAAGATTACACCATGTTGCAGTAACCTTTTTGCTATGAGATGCAGAACGGCTAGGGTTCGTTACGATTTTAGGCGACGTGTCTGAGACTTTTGTGTTCGAGTGCATATACAGATGATGACTTGCGTACTTGTGGTGTTGCAGTCGCTGCGCATGCTCTTAACTGGTTTCAACAGCTGCCACAGCAGCTGTGTACTTGCAATGGTAAATACCATACAGCCTGGTCCGAGGAGTTTGTTTTACAGCCGTCTTGGTATTTTGTGTATTCAGTGTTTTTAAGACTTATTCCTTGTCGTGCCTTCTTTCCTACCGTTGCTAGTGTGGCCCTACTGATGCCAATCGGCTTGACCTCGTATGTGCTACTGTGACAGCTGGGCTCTGGGAAGTCTCAATCTGAACACGAGACCAAGAGATGATGAAGGAGATTCACATCTGGTCTTTCTCCAGAAAGCATTTCAAAGATGCATGGCGTTTCTAGTTGGCTTCTTGCCAGTGTGAAAGCATTAGTCTTTTGGTCACGTTGTGGTAACAGGTAAATTTACTTGGTTGCAGGCTGTCACCGAGGAGCCTGAAGCTGTTGGGGAATCAGGGCAGCTGTACGTCCGCAATCTGGCCTATATATGCAAGGAAGACGACCTGGAGAAACTCTTTGGGAAATATGGTATTTCGATCCATCGACTAGTTTTATGCTAGCCTCCTATAAGTGACCCCCCCAGCTGCCTTTCAGCTGCGCCTCTGGATACTGGTTACTCCACAGGTTCTTTTGATGCGAAAGGATTCAGACCTCTCTTTCTTCACCTATTAAAGATATCTGTCTGATATCTGTCGCCCTTGTTTTCCTGTTGTGGACGAAATACGTTTTTGGTATATATTGCAGGCCTTTGGACAAAGGGCAGTCTCCTCGATCGTCCTTCCTCCTTTCCAAGTGTTGCAGCTAGCAAAGGAAAGGGCTTCTCTGGGAACTTATACTTGACCATTATTTCAGTTCTGTATATCTCATAATTCAGAGCTAGTTTGTTGATCAAAATCTGTGTGGAGATTCATCTGGAGCTCCTGCCTTGCTTTAAGTCTCATTTAAATCACAGCTACAGTCACAGCCACAGCTAAAGACACGCGTGTTCTGCATTGGTTTCCATGCGCCCAATGAACTTCTATTTTTTATTTCCTGTGTGCTTAGCATGTTTATCTGAGCATGATTCAGTGCATGTTAGTAACCAGTTTCAGTCATACTAACTGGTGACCCTGAGTGTCATCTCATATGCTTTTGCGTGCGGGTGTAAGCATGGTACTTGTGTACTTTTGTATGCTTGTCTTAGCACGGTACCTTGCATATCACTAAATGTTGCTTACTGCTTCTGCGGCAGAAATTTGTAAAGGGCCTTGACCGAGGTTAAGTTCAAAGAAAGGAGGGCGCCATACAAAGTACCAATTATTGTCGCTTTTATTATCGCCATTATTATTATTATATCAGCCATTGAGCTACGGTGTCTGTGTTTCAGGACCCATTACTGAAGTGAACGTGCCCATAGACAAGTTCACAAAGAAGATCAAAGGGTTTGCGCACATCACGTACATGATGCCAGAGCATGCTGTTCGAGCTCTCACGGACCTGGACGGTACCACTTTCCAAGGACGGATATTGCACATACTGCCCGGACGAAGCGTACACTCGGAGGAGCAGCACGGGGAAGGGGCTCTACCCGGTGGCTCTAGCTACAAAAAGAAAAAAGAGGCCGAGCAGAAAAAGGCTGCAGGCAGGCAAGTTGCAACGAGTCTGCAAGTTGCCGACTCTAGCCAAGTTCTGCTGCCCTTCGAGCTACTGCAGTCTCTGAAGATGCTTACTTTTTTGAGCCGCTTCTTAATATGGCTTTTGTAGTTCTCACAATTGGAACGCCCTCTTTCTGGGAAGCAGTGCTGTCGCCGACCTCATGGCTGAGAAGTACAAAGTCAAAAAGAGCCAGATCTTAGATGCAGTAAGGCAGCCAACAAGCCTTGCTAGAAAAAACTGTATCGGCTGCTCCATCGCTGTACTAGTTGTGACACCGCATGCGCTCACTCATGAATGCTAAACCGCCGCAGGGTTGCCTTAGTTGCCTGGTGCGGGGATCCTCTGAGGACCCTGAGTGGAGCCGGAGGGTAGTGCAAAAACCTCGGTCCATGCACCGACCGTCGGCAGGCAGGCAGACGGCCATTGATTTTGATCAACTGTATTTTCGAGGGCTGCATATTGCAGCACGATTCCACGTGTGAGCCAGTTTCTCAACCATGTCGTAAAGCTTAGCATTCCAAATGACTTGTTTTGTTAAATAGGTAGATTAGATGGGTCGTAGGTAGCACTCGATTGAGGCAGAGAGCAAAACTCCTAATTGGACTCACCAACCCATGATGGATTGGGTCCTTCATATCTAGCTGGACTGCTGCACCAATTTCAGCTTCCTCACATCCTCAAGACTTTTCAGGACAACACATTAGCTTTGCCATTCTTTGACTTAAATGCCGCTGGCAACAGAAGGCTTTTGTTCTTCAGGTCCTTGAGTGTGGAATTCACAGCCGCAATTCTTGTGCGTCGACATTATCTCTCCTGCTGCTAATTTCGGCACATCCTTTCCTACCATCTTGCACTACTAATTCCGTATGCAACTGACTTCCTCAAGTGTCCTCCTGACTCAGCTATGCTTTTTGCTTTCTTTTTGTTGCATAATCTGTAGTCTTTTGCTACCACGTATGTATCAAAAGCCACTTGAACTTTGAGTGCACTTAAGAAAACTCTCCAGCGAAATGCCAACGTCGTCCTTGTGGCTATATGGAGTTACAGACAGGGATACACGTGTGTACGCACACTCGTGCACACGCACACTCGTGCACATGTACACATTCATGCAATCACCGTGGAGACCCCTTCGGTATGGTGCCGAGTGTCAATGAGTTATATAAGAGATCTTCATTTGCAAATCCAGTCAAAATTGTTTTTAAGTGTCATCCAGGATACATGAAAACTAGTTACTATTGACTATTGGCTCGTTTGAGTAGGTGCTAGCCAGCGAGTGATGGGGTAATTATGAATCAATCAATGGATAACAAGACTCCAAAGTGGGACTGACAAAGCAGAATTGGCAAATCAGATTTATTTCAGAACTACTAGTGCAGTTAACATTTAGTTAAAATTACGGTATCTTTGCTTACTTTAGCATGCTGGTGCTGTTTGCAGTACACAGTACCTGAATTGCATAACTCTCCTGACTGCATTGATTCTTTGCTTGTTTAGAGGATGCTAGAATTTGCAGAACCTCAGTGTAACGCGAATGGTCAAGATGCCCGATGCAGGCCCCCAACTCCGTCCGCGTCTATGCCGTTGCGCTCCTTCTGCAAGGCACACAGTTTGTGGGCGTCTAACGAAGCAAACTGTCTCAGTCGATCCATTGTCGTCAGTGCTCTCTCTGCTTCCTCGGTTTTGCAGGACTCAGCGCAAAGCTTGGGTGTTCGAATGGCACTCGGCGAGACGCAGCTCGTGGCAGAGACGAGGGACTTTCTGTTGTCCAACGGCATCGCGCTCGACTCGTTCAGCCAGGTAAAGCCAATTACCTGGCAGCTAGCTGTGCAGTAGAGAGGGCGCATGTCCTTCAAGCAGGTGTGGCGCTTTGGCAAAGCTGCGTTTCCCTAGTTGCTTTAGCGTGCAGATCGGCGTGTACGGCTGTGTGCGCGTTGTTTGCAGGCGGCTGGTGCACGAAGCAAAACTGTCATATTGGTGAAGAACCTACCAGCATCCACACCGGTGAACGAAATAGTAGAGGCATTTGGAAAGTTTGGATCTTTGGGGCGAGTCGTTCTGCCGCCGCATGGCATTACGGCTGTCGTGGAGTTTGTCGAGCCCACCGAAGCCAGGGCAGCTTTTACCAGTTTGGCATATACTCGGGTAACGTTTCTGCTCTGCAGTATCTTATGTGCATGGGCATGTGCCTGCATGTATTAGCTTGAAGTGCGTGTATTAGCGTGAATAGCATTCACGTGCGCGGGCTTGCAAGAGCTTGCATGCGAGCGTGCCATGTACGTGCGTGTGAGTATGTGTGCACATGCATGTGCGTACGCTTGTGCGTGTAGATGTGTACACGGGTGCTGGCATGTGTCACAGCATACTGGTGTGCCTTCACGGATAGTGTCACTGTAGTCACTAATTATTTGTAGCCTACCTGTTTCTAGCGCTAGCCCCGGTCGCATGGCTCAGTGGCTATAGTTCTTCATCCAGTTCTGTCTGCTTGTTATGTACTCGATTTGCTGTTGAGTAAGGAAGGTCTAAGTGATTGGCCGAAGAGTAAACCACACCTTTTTTGATTCTGTTACCGTGCCTTGTCTGCCCATCAGGCTGCTTCCGTGGATTGTTTCTGGACGCATCGGTAATGCGCGGGTTTGCTTGCCATCAGCCAATTCATGGAGAGAGTCCAGTTATGCACAGTTTTGGTACCACTTAATTGGTGGCGTGAGTACGGGATGGGAATGTGAATATGAGTATGAATATGAATGACATGAATATGAATGTGGAAAAACGATTTTTCCAAAATAACTGCAAGCATTAATGTGAGCACAACATTGATGCGTCCACTAAAAGCTAACCACTTAAAGTGAACGAGTGAGGCACGGGATGCTTGGAGGATGTTGTGGCGTTCACTGTGGTTTTTGCTGGTCCAACTAGGGGTGGAGTATCTGTAGCTAGCTCGTAACCCGGATTTTAGCTCGAAGCTCAAAGCAAAACATCGGCCGAGAGACGGCCTGTATCTCGAAAAACTCGTTAGTTGGGGCACTCCTAAGTCAAGGCACCACTATAGTTGGTTTTAGCACGGGAAGCATTTATTCACTCTTTATTAGAACTTGGGTTTTAGCGTAAGGCAAAGATGCTTGCACTTCGCGACCAAAGCCGTGGGTTTGAGACGTGCAGTAGACAATCTTTTATTGCCCACTGAAAGCGGATTTGTAGCCACCAAGTCTCATCTGATGCTATGTAAAATAAGGCTTTTGCATCTGCTGATCTTTGCTCCTTTTATAACTAGCGGTGTAGCCCTTAACTAATATTGCTCTTCAAGCTGTACTATTTGTGTTATTAGTCATCTGTGCAAGGCTTGACATTTAATTAGTAACTCAAGCCAATGAGGCACCTGCTTGGTCGCCCATGCCTTCTGCATACCTGCTTTGTAGTTCAAAGATTTGCCATTGTACCTCGAGTGGGCACCGACTGGTGTCTTTTCAAGCAGCTTTACATCACCGCCGGATAATGAAGATAAAGACGAATCGTCTGACGAAGAAAACGCAGCAGCACCAGCAGTGCCAGGAGCAACACTATTCGTGAAAAACTTGGACGTATCAACAACTGAAGCAGTACTTGCTGAGGTATGTTAGAAGTGCTTACACCTATTGTATCCATACTAACGTCAGTGTATGTACAGTGACCTTTCACTAGACGACCACCTTAGCTTCCCAGTATCAGCTGCCTACTTTCATCTGCTGCACCCGTTTCAGCCTGTTCGCGCCCTCGGGTCCTGTGTGGACAATGAATTGGCTGTCCCATTCCTCCGCTTAAAGACAGTTGGCAACAGAAGCTTTAGCTCTGCAGGTCCTAGACTGTGGAACTCGCTTCCACAATTCTTACGCAACGACAACTACTCTCCAACTGCCGACTATGGCACATCTTTTTCAGCGGTCCTGAACTGCTACTTCTATGCCACTCACTACCTCAACTGCTCTCCTAACTCTGCTATGCTTCCCACTTTCTCTTTGTTGCGTGAGACGAAGTCTGTTGGCCACCGAATGCATACCGAAAGCCGCTTAGGCTGTGAGTGCGCTATACAAAACTCTCCTTCGTAACACCCACATGGTCTGTATGACTTTGTGGAGTTACTGGCGGAGATACATACATACATCTACGTAACGTTGCAAAAATTTGGGCCCACCCAGACAGGGATTCAGTTGGTCCATGCATTTATGACATCCCATCTCGCCTATTGTAACTCCAAATAATAATATTGCACTTGATATTGCACTTGATATAATCGCAGGTCTTCCGGCCTATGTAATAAGGCACTTACAGTTGGTGCAAAACTCTGAAGCTAGTCTTGTCTGGCCAGCGTTGCAATTGCCACATGACAACGCTTCTCGTCGGCCTGCACTTGCTCGAAATCAAGCAGCGTATCGACTTCAAGCTTCGGTCACTCACTTTAAGGTCTCTCCATTCTCTGGCTCCAGCCTAGCTATCAGAACTATTCCCCCACCACACTGTGCATCATATCACTCGATCGTCTTATTCAAGTCGTTTAGCTTTGCATCTACCAACCTCAAATCCTTTGGAGACCGTGCCTTTAGTTCATGTGGCCGATAAGTCTGGAACTCACTCTCAAATGACATCACCATACACCCCGACTTGACATGCAAGAGTCTTAACACATACCTATTCCTCACAGCATTTGCTGTGTCTGTATGAGTTGTCCCTTTTATGCTTTATTATGCCTTCTGAGAGTGTGCATGTTATCTAATTCATGCTTCCTTTATATTTATAAAGCATTTATAAAGTGCTTATAAAGATTCAGTTCTCTTAGGTCGTTATACCAATGTCTTATTACCATTATTCTAGAGTATAAATTCACTGTGATAACCAGGATCTAGCTTTTTTATTACATAGCCTGACTCGGTCTTTGTTGTAGCTCAAACTTGTATGCTGGCCTTAACAAAATTTGCTTTCAAAATACATGCAGATTTGCCTTGTCTGTCAATCCGTACTAGAGTAATCTGGTAATTTGCTTTGCTAAAGTATACTGGTAAATTGCTTAGTCTTTCGGCACGTTTTTAAAGCTAGAAATATTTCCTAATCCTAGTTCTGCATGTGGAACTTCAAAGGCAGGAACTGGCTTAGCCGGTGCTGGCATGGTAACAGGAATGGCTCCTGGAAATTCCAGCTGATTATCTTCAGGTCAGGGGGTGGCCATATCTGCACTCCTAAATGCTTCACCAGTCATTTTTGGTGTGCGTATAGCACTAGTGTCTTCACATGTCCCGGCATTATATATATGCACATGCATGGGGGGTTACGTTATTATACGGCGCATGTGCTAGAATTCACACATCACGATGCACCTATCTTAAGTAAGTTTATGCATGTCTTAAATGTTGTCTTCTGTCGTTTGCCGTTTCTGCTTTTGTTGAATTCATAGTCGTTGGGAGTTCGAGGGATAGGATAATCCTTTGTTGTAGCATTTTTCATCGTGTGGTAAAGTTCGAAAAACTGAGATTGCAAAGAAGAAGGACGTTCAAAATGCAGGCAAGCTGAAATCCATGGGCTATGGTTTTGTTGAGTTTGCCGATCGGCAAGCTGCGCAGAAGGCCCTAAAACAGAAGCAGCACTCCATTCTCGACGGCCAGCCGCTTCAGCTCAAAGTGTCTGAGAGAACAAGGTGAGCTCACTTTTTTTGCCGCATCACACAACCATGATGGAAATACGCCCCTTTTTTGTTAATGGAATGGCTGCTTGCTTGCTCTTCATGTCAAATTGTGTAATTACGCATCTGGTCAACATTGTTACGAGAAATCGTAGGTTAGCATTTAATGGTTAAAAATGTACTGATGCTTAGCCTGAGCTGGAAAAGCTAGAAACCACTGGTATGTGTTCGACGTATGTGTGGTGGTGTTAGGTGAGTGCTAGATTTATCGATTGAGTTTTGTTATTTAAGTAAGAATAACCACACGGCTTATGCATTGTTGAGTCTTATTTGGGTCATCACCTGACGAGCAATGTTTTGTTTCTAAATGAAGTCACATGAAGGTCTTGGATGGGTTGGGCTTCCAACGGAGGTAATAAGACGACCAGCTAACGACACATGAGCGACTCTTGGGTTTGCTTGGGCAAATGAAATAAGGCGACACCTCAAGATTGCTATTTAAATTTTCCTATTTTCTGACCCTATTTTCCTATTCCTATTTTTATACACGTTTCTGTATTGATCAACAAGATCGTCAGCACAGGCTGCAGTATCCTGACTGGTCAACCTTTGTTCAAGTTTCTCTCATCTTGTTAATACCGACCAGCCCTGCTTATCCCTTCACAATCACTTCTGCTTTTGAAGACTTATAACGTTTCTCGTCTTGGGGGTCCTGTAGCCTTTACATATAGGTCTCGAGAGGAAGAAGATATGGATACTATGCAACACCTCACTAAGTGGATGATACTTTTTTCTCCTCAATGCCATTAAATAGAGCGATTTTCACCCAAGTGGCAGTATTCTCTCTACTATCCAATTATTTTTAAAATGCTTGCATTCGACCCAGAGCACACAATCATGCACACGGATTCGGTTACTAGTTCGTGCTCATTGTCTAGTCGTGATTCTCACTTGATTAGTTAGCCGGCTTAGTGTCTTGGTAAAAGTATAATGTCTATGCACGTATTGTCAAAGATGTCAGACGTTATCGATGATGGTACAAGATACCGGATGATGTCTGAGTATGCCATGGAAAAACTGGTATCCTTTTAATTTTTTTTTGAACGAGAAAGTGAAAACTCTAGGTTGATGCAGAGCTTCGCAGGTTCTCTCGTTTGCACGTGCAATCTGCTGTTGCAGGCTGTCGAAATGAATCTAGCCTCGTCCCAGCAATTGGCTTCTTCCTTTTGTGGGATTTTGAGAGATTGCCACTGGTGTCACTAGCTTGTTGTGAAATTTACTCGTGAAGTTCTTACTGCAGTGAGTTACTAATGAGTGGGTTGTTGTATTTTGCTCTGTAGGATGACCTTGTTTATTGCATGCTAGATATATCTTCTATGTTTCGTGGCATGTGTCGGATAATCAGTCACCTGTAGTGGCATGCTGTTGAAGTAACTTCAATTGGATTTACTGCAGATTGTGGCTAATCGTTCTGACCTGTGATTGCAGTGCTCCATTGAAGAATGCAAAGAAAAAAAGCTCTGTGCTACCCCAGAAGTCTCAAAAGGCTCCAAAGACCACGAAAATACTCGTGCGGAACGTCCCCTTTGAAGCTACGCGCAAAGAGTTAGCAGAGCTTTTCAAGTAAGTTGTTTTGCTTACTAGTTTCACGAGCTAGTTTAATGCCATTACGTTCACTTTCATTGCATAACTTTCTTAGGCTTTTTTCTTGTTTTGGGGCAATGGGGTTTATGCAACTGGACCTACTCATTCAATCGAGTTAGTTTTCCGAAATTTGAGCCGTTACAACGGCTCACAAGCCTGCTAGAGCACCAGGACCTAGCAGCATTGATTGTTTGCTTCTCAGCCTATTTTAATGTAATAATTTTGTTACCCAAATACATAACAATTAGCACTTCATATGGTTATGTAATATATTTTGCAGAAAGCTTGCACGATCTTGTTCTTCGTGCAACTAGTGGCAATGGTTCTACCTGCAGTATATGGTCTTTACTCTTAGATGCTAAGCTACTGATTAAGTCATTTCTCACGAACTTCATAGTGCTGAGGGCTGTGAGTCCGCAGTAGGCTGCATTTAGAGCTAACTTCTGTGGGCTCCAAGATTTCCGGCCTGTGCTTCGGCTCCTTATTATTTTGATTGTGGTGCACATACATCCGGTAAAGTTGTAAATAGTAGGTGTCATCCCCAGAGGTGTGTAGGGGGCTCAAAGGGGGGGCGGCATTAAGGCCCAGAGATTGCTGAGAGCTCCAGGCTTGCCGAGTGCATATGAGTTGTTGCTCCGGGCAGGACACTCATCTCCCCGTCATGTCTTGCTTTTGTCGTCCTCTACAGCCTTAACAGAGGCACTCTGTACTTGCTGCTATAAATAAATTGACTGCTAGTAAGAATGTTAGTTAAACACAAGTGTCGCTGAGCAATGCATGTCGGATAGTTGTTAGCTGGCATTCTTGGCAGACACTAGGTTGGTGAACCCTGCCATCTGCAATTGCTTCTGTGGCCCTCGACCATGCCGGCTTCTGTCTGTCATGCATGTAAGACGTGCTCATTTGTAATGCTTTTGTTAGCTGTAGTGAAGGTTGTAGGATGCAAAGAGAACTGCTGTGTGAGCCAAATGTGGATCACCAGATGCACACGGCTTTTCTGCAGGAGAATGGCACATCTTTATGTTCTCAGGATTGGAACTCAGTCTCCCAAAGCGAGCACTTTATTCACTGCTTAGTTGCTAACGATAAGTTGGCTGTCAAAATGCATGAGATTCCGAGACCTGATCTCTGTTATATTAGGTTCACCTCAAAGACGACATGACACATGTTTTTCCTCTAGCACCAGCTAGTCATTTGGGGGTCGAACTTTGACCCTGAGGCAACCTAACAATCATTGGAGGCAGAAGGTGGGATTCGCCTGGGGCATGCCACCTCCGAGTTTAAGTGGGGGGCTGAAACCCCCTAGCCCCCTTGGTATGCATAGCTATGGCCACTGTGATATCTCGTTGGGTTATTAAGCGGTGTTTGAGTCTTTATGCTTGTGAGTTTGATGTGTATATCTTTCTCCCGTGATATCGTACGTGTGCTGCATAATTTCTTTGTATGTGATTGCTATTCCCCAATTTTTTAGTATGTTTTTTGCTGTTGTATGCTGTAGTCTTGAATTGGCATCGTCTAATTGCTCCTAGGGTCTTTGGAGAATTGAAGTATGTGCGGTTACCGAAAAAGGTCAGCGGAACAGGAAGCCACCGAGGCTTTGCCTTTGTTGATTTCCTTACTAGAGCTGACGCCAAGGTAAGCGCCTGCTCCTAAACAGTTATTTTAGTAATTGTAACCTTGTCATGCCACTAGGTTTCCCTGTCCAGCCAATGCTAATGCCATCCCTTTTGCCCACTCCTATATACTATACACACGCGATCGTGATCATTGGCTTTACGATCGATCATCGCGCATACATGCATACAGTGCAGCATCGCCAGAGCTGGTGCAATTTGCAAGGCGGTGCCTGAAGGACTTCAGTGTTCACTGTCTTTCAGGAGCTTGGTTGCTGAACTGGGCTGTCCACCATTAGCTCTTGCTGTGATCGTACTAGCTATCAGTTGGCCTTACTGCTGGTTGCTTCATCGTCGTGCTCTGCATGCGTGCGTGCTTCCCATGAAAAGCACTGGTCGCTCGCTTGCGTTCCACCACTGTTCTCTTCTCTTTTAAAAAGCATTTCTAGCTCATGGCCTTGCAGCTTCCTGTCGCAAAAAGTTTGCCTGCATCGTGCTACTTTATCTGACTCTTGTCCCAAATCTAACAGTCTTGTCCCTGTCTCGTCCCAAATTTAGCTTGTTACTCGCACATGGCATTGCAAGGTTCTGAAGTTTCGACTCGAAGTTTGAAACTTCAGTTTGAAACGAAGTTTGTAAGGCCAAAAGGTCACCTCATTTTAGTTAGTCGAAAACCTTGATGGAATATTTGTAGCCATCGTGCTTAAACTGCTCGGAGGTGTATACAACACTTGCCGTTTGGAATGTGACTGGAGATCTTATTGGTGTTCTCTGCATGCCAAAATCCTAGCTATTGGTTGCTCGATGTCCCCACCCAATACGTTGTTGTAGTGAGAACAACAAACTTAACAGTACCGTGACTGCATTCGGCCATGTGCATGTGCCTGGCTAGGAGGCACGTCTGTAAACAATGATAATACATTTGTTGTAGTGCCATCAGATAACTCAAATCGCTTTCTAGGCACTTTACATTTGCTGCAAAGGAAACAATATTTCATGCTCATAGAAGGTGACCTTGACATGCTGTTGGAATAAACCTCAGCATCATGCTTTTGAGATCCTTTTTATGTTTGTTATTATGTTATTATGTTTATATTTATTTTAGATTGTGGCAACTGATTCGATGCCACGTGCATAGCATTTGTTTACTAAGTAGTGGATAGGTGACAAAGCCCTCCCTCCTGCTTAGCAGCTTAGACGTGTGTGCAGCATGAAGCGGCTTGCTGAATGAGCTGGTTAAAAAAGCTTAGCTGATTTAAAAGTCTCATCTATATAGCAGCAGAAAAGTCTTTATGGCTATCACCACCTATTGCAGCAGGCAATAAAGAATCACCCACTGCAGGGCTCGAACCCACGACCTGGGTCGCAAAGAGCAAGCACCTTACCTCCTGGGCTAACGGCTCCCATATCGTTATAGATTGATTTTCTTTAAAAGCTAGTTTAATCCTTGGAATTAATGGCTCAGTTTTTTGGTCTTGAGAATTGGCTCTGCCAGCTTATCTCCTGTTGAATCAGTTTGAATTCCAGGTGTGATGTTCCAAAGTGACCTCTCATTAGACGACCACATCAGCTCCACAGTCAAGTCTGCCTACTTTCAGATACATAGCATTGCTAAAGTTTGGGCTTGTTTAGATAGGGATACCACGTCTTAAGTTGGTCCATGCATTTGTGAGATCCCTTCTCTACTCCTTTAACTCACTGCTTGCTGGCCTACCGGCATGTGCAATCAGGCGATTACAGCTGGTACAAAACTCTGCAGCTAGGCTTGTTTGTCGTGAGCTTTGCAGTTGCCACATCATACCACTTCTCACCGACCTGCACTGGCTCCCAGTCAAGCAATGGATCGACTTCAAGGTTTTGTCGCTCACTTTTAGGTCACCCCATTCTTTGGCTCCAGCCTATCTCTCAGATCTACTCCCCCACCAGGCCAAGCATAGTACCACCTGCTTTTTGGAATCCAACAGCTTACCAATACCTCAAATCCTTTGGAGACTGTGCATTTAGTTTGTATACTCCCAAGGTAAGGCCGAAAGCCTGGAACTCACTCCCGACTCACTCATAACATCCCCTGACCTGGCCACATTTAAAAAGAACTTAAAAACGTACCTATTTAGGACAGCATTTAGTGGGTCTCTGTGATTCGTCCTTTATGTGCTTATGAGTGCTGACACTGCATGCTGCCACTAACCACACTTCCATGCTGACCCTCTGCATGTTACCCCTAACGATGTTATTCATGTTGTTGATCAAGCATGATACCACTCACAATTCAATTGCGTTTCCCTTTGCAGCAAATGTAAAGCGCCTAGAAAGAGAGTGATTTCCCCGAGGGCGATTTTGCAAGTGCGTTATTATTATTATTATTATTAATCTTTTATTATTGAATATGTGCTTTCCACAGACCTTACTATTGCTTCAGACTGCCTGCTTGGACATGTCGGAGCTACTTGGCATTTGCAATAGCAATGTTAAGGTAGAGCCCCTGTTCAGTTGATGCTGCTGCAACTTGAGGTTGTGGATTCTCTTGAAAACAAGGTGGACCGCGGCAGATCGCTAGATCTCGACTAGTCTGGTCAGCTTTTTTCGTGGCTGTTCAATTGCAGTCATTCAGCATTAACAGCACCTACTCACCTACTGCTGTTACTTTGCTGGTATCAATCCAGTGCTGATTTATAATAAGCAGAGGCTGTGATAAAGTGGTCACGAGGTTCATATGGGGTGATTTGAATGCCCCAGTGGAGTAGTGGTCCGTCTGGCGAGATGATGAGACTGGCTTTTGTATGTATTATTTCTGATTTTGGTCGGGTATTTTTGCTCTACTTGTCATCCAACGTCCTGGAGCTTTGTTTCTGCAATCATGGACATGCATAGCAAAAATTATCGAACTGAAATCAGAAATAATCTAGCATCCTGTCAAACAAACAGAGCTGAACTTACATTTCAAATTTTGATCCTACACTTGAAGTATTAGCCGAGTTATGGAATGTACAACACATCACGCTACAGTGAAAATGAAGCGGTATAAGTCACTAACATGCACCCAAACAAGCTTCGTGCATGTATCTTGATACACCATGGTTCAACGAGTTGGATACAAGTCGCATGGGGTGAAACAATTGGTAAGCATTTTATTTGTCGATAATGCTTCCGGTTTACATCTGGGCTAGGCATTATTTGCCCAATCAGTTTTTCTTTTTATGTGGAAGTCGTCAGAACTTCCTATCCCTTTTCTATTTTAATGTTAGTTTTTTTTAAAGGTAGCCCAAACAAATATTCGATTGCTTGATCAATTTTATTAGTATTTTATTGACATTCCTCCTTAAGGCATGATGTCGAGAAAATTGTTCCAATAATTAATTAGTTTTTTTATGGTACCCATCTGAGACAAACATGTTAGAAATGGGATCTGAAGTCCGGAAGACTTCCACATAAAAATGATCGAGATTATGTCTAACCCGGATTTTAACCGGAAGCAAATCATCTACACAAAAAATTCAGCGATCTCAGCACGGTGTCCCAACTTGTTGAATCTTGGTAGATCGAGGTGCATCTTGGCAGGTTTTTGACGTGTACACCTGTGACTTTTATACAGCTTTATTGACAGTGCAGTTTTGTGCTTTGTACATTTTATTAATCAATGTGAAGTTTGAAATGTGAATTCAGTACTGTTTATACATCGCCGGATTTAGCAATTAATCAATTGTTTGCATGTATCCTAATAGGTTGCCATGTAACTAGAGGACACAGCACTGCATGCCTGTCAATTGTGACTGACGTAAAGGTTTCTACCGAGGCTACTCCCCCAAACGGCGCTAATATGCACTGTTTCTACACAAGTTTCTATGCACCTTGTTCATCGATCTGAGTTCCCGATTTTTGCTAAGGTATTCGAGTAATTCATTGTACTTCACTAGTTATCAAATTGTAACAATCTGTCAATACAATGTTGACCTCAGTAACAGTTTTCGACGTTTAGCTTAGTGAGTAAAATTTGCCGACTACCGAATCAATGGTTCTCGTGTAAATAGATTACACATTACGGTCACGTGACTCAGACACTCCTTTCGAAGGTCGTCCAACCGAACCAATTTTTGGCCCATTGTATCACTGACGACTCCTCGGCTAATGATTAGCTAAGGGACCCAGCCTCCCTGGTTTAGCGCAGAGGTTAAGGTGGTCGTCTTTGACGACCGAGGTTAAGATGATCATTCTTGACCACCGAGTTCCTGTACTCGAGCACTGTGGAACATGTGAAGCATCTGGATTGAGATTCAGTTCTCTTAGGGTGCTTAACAAATGAATTATATATATTTTTTTTATGTCTCCTTGACCTGTAGGGGCTTGCCCCTGCCATATTGAGGCTTGGTACGGGACCAGAACATGCAACCAGTTGCGCAGCTTTCTGTAGGTGCAAGAGTGGTTTTGATGTCCCTCCACGGAGATGGTAATTCAAACTGAGAAATCGCAAGGTGGTTGAAGAGCTCAGAGGGCACTTAAGAAACAGTTTGAGGAAACATCTGGACTATGCCAGCACAGAGGCACTGCCGAGCTTGGGTCACCCTTGAGTAACTTCTCCGAGGGAGGATCGGCTTCTCAAAAGCATATCTCTGAAGGACCGGTTTACCACTGCTAAAATGCACTGCAATATAATCTGCCAGGCTGGTGGAAAGGTCATAAGCTAAAATACCCTGAGGAGACTGCTTAATGAACAAGGACTGAATGCACGGGTAACCAAATGCAAGCCATGCTACTGTGTATATTGTTTTGTTGTCGGGTAGCAAAACAAGAAACGCTAGATTTTGCTTGCCGATACATTGGACAGCTGCTCAGTGGAGCAGAGTGCCGTGGACAGGTGAGTCCAAAGTCAATTCTTTGGCTGGGAAAAGGACTAAGTACGTTCGCCGGCGAATAGGTGAAGCATACGTGGACGGTTGATTGCAAAAGACTGTGAAATTCGGTGGTGGAAGTGTAATGGTATGTGGTTGCTTCTCAACTTCCCGTGTTGTGCGTTTGTGCGGGATTCCAGGAACCATGAATGAGAACGTCGATTTCGACATTTTGCAGAATACTTAAGCCATTCACCCGATTTCTGTATGCAACATGACAACGATCCGAAGCATATTGCTGTGGTGGTGAATAAGTTTATCACACACTCTTGAGGATTGTGGTTTCGAGCCGATTGAGGTCATGCAGTGGCCAAGCCAAAGCTAGGTCTTGAACCCAATAGAAACTCTCTGGGACGAAGTCGACCACTCTCCAAGGTTCAGAGTTCCCTGGTGCATCACATCCAATGATTTTTTTGAAACATTGAAAGATTTATGGGCATCAATTCCTCCAGAAATTTGCCAGAAGCTATTGTAGTCCTTTCCGAGGCGATTGCAAAAAGTTATTGAAAATCACGATGCCATGACTAGTTATTAATTGTCACCAATGAATTTCATGTAATTATATATATTTTTTAACTTTCCTGCAACTAATAAAAGCTACAGGGTTAGATCCGTGCTAAATCTTGCATGTTTTGAGTAAAATATAGTGATAGCGGCAATTGCTTAAAAACTTTTGGAGAGCAGTGTACCTCCTGCACAATGCTTGTATGACTGGGTTGTCACTTTGAAATTTGTTTCAATGAGGCTTCACTAGAAAAAGTTATGCTATTAAAAGAGCTGATTATTCGAATTTCATGGCGAAGGAACCCTTGAAAGTAAGACTTAAGTACAAATAGACACCGATTTGTTACTTTGCTAGCTATCTAAGCAGATAGTCAGCAGTTCATTTTGTAGATGTGAAGGCTCTATTCTAGGACATACGAATGTAGTGAATGTTTAAGTACAGTTTGATTGCATTTGGGGAATGGTAAGGTTCGCTATTCTAATTGATTCCCTATTATAGATTGATCAGGTCTATAGCAGAAGCAGTGCAGGGGTAGGAGTAGCACTGTGTCTGGAATTTCTGTAAGTACGTGTGTGGAAAGGGTAGGCCATGGATAGCGCCAAAGTTCAAGCATAGCAATTATCAACTATTTATGCTCTTCTGGAATCTATATTCTGATGCTGATGGGGCTGCAAGCGGCTTAATGGCTCTGGAATGGCGTCCTTAGCATGGGAAACGATAGATTGCACCATATGGAGACATGTAGGCAGTGTTACAATGAGATATACATAGACACATGGACAAAATCTACCGATTTCAGGTCGTAAATGAATTTCTTTGAATCTTGGTGCCTTTTCAAAATCAAGCCTTAAAGAAGATTACCATGCGATAGTATGGAGGTGGCCATCATGGTTTGTTGTTTTGTTTTCTTTGCAGATACTGTAGCACTGCATTGCATTCTTGGCATTATGGGCCAGAATGTTTATTTCATATCAGCGTGCTGAAAAACATTGGCACTTGATGTATTTTCGGCGGCAGCTTTATTTATCAGCAGGATAATCAACCGGTTGTCCAACGATTATATTGCTGGCCTGCATAAATACTTATGGCCTCGAGTTTATGTGTGTGTGGTTGCTATGTCTTCATGCATACACCCAGGCACACGTTGTGTTTGTGCACACATGTTACTGTGTTCGTATGTGCTTGTGCCACTGCATGCTGCATATGAATCTTAGATCCCCATATATTTGTGCATCTTAGTAACTCTTACAACACTGTGGTGACTTTTGGGCTTTAAACTCGTGAGTTCTTAGTAATGCACTCAAAACCTAGTTGGCATGCGGTTTACTTATGGTAGCCAACGGACTTCATGCCATGCAACAAAGAAAAAGTGAAAAGAATAGCTGAGTCAGGCAGACAGTCAGGGAAGTGAAAGTCGCCGTGTAGGACAGCTGAGAAGGAAGTGCCCAAGTCGGCAGCAGGAGAGAAGATTTTGTTGCACAAGAAGTGAGTCCACTGTCATAGAGCAAAAGCTCCTGTCACCAGCAGTCATTGGTGGAAGAAGGAAGAAGCTAATTGATTTTGTAGGGAAGACCCAAGTGCACGAGCTGGCCAAAGTAGTGTGGCAGTTCAGCCAGAGATGAAGGTGCTCTCAGATCCAGGCTGTTTGCTGGTTCGATCACGTAGTCTGCTATGTATCCGCCGATCTACCAGAAGCCACATGCTCTGGTCACTGACCTCTCAGCCTATTTAGTGGCCACAGATTGACACTAACTTGCACCTACGAACGTGCACATTAATTCGTGCAGCACACGGGATTCGGCACGAGTGGAGATTTAAAGCCGAGGCTTTAGCACCACGTTTCCTGTTGTGGTTGGTAGGGGCTAGCCATTCTTATTGAGTAAAACCCTTATTAAATGGGATAGCACTGCTTTAAAGTGCACATCAGTTGTATTAACAAACACTCAAGTTGAGAAAGCTAAAAATGAGCTGATTTAACAGCCTTGCTTATATAGCATTAGAGGGGCCTTAGCAGCTTTCAACCTGCTTGCAGCTAGCACTAAAGAATTGTTTGCTTTTTCAGAACTCGCCCCTATCACCCGGGTTGCAAAGTCGAAGCACCTTACTATTTGATTTAGACCCCCAAGTTGACTTATTGCACGTACTGAAAAAAAGGAGAATATGGCAAGATTTCAGGGGTGCAAGTAATGCTATGCCATAATGGTATTGCGGATTGGTGAAATGTGTTATTGGTCTCCCAATTGATACTCCTGCCCAGACAGCAGGTGCTCTTTTGACTCCCACCCAGAAGAGGGTTTGTTTTTTGTAAAGGTTCTTCCACGGTTTGTAAAGGTTCTTCCATGCCCTCCGATCTCCTATACGTTATTTAACTGTTGTATAGTGATGCCAGCCCTAATGAGCAGCTTCATGCAGTCTCCGGGTGTTCCAGATAGCGATTGCATAATTAACCGCCAGACTAGCAGGTTTATTCTTATGCTGGCCGTGAAATTTATAGATGCAACTGTAATCGCTGCAGTGCGTTTAACTTGCGCCCGTATTCGGGAATCAAGGGAATGACTGTTGTGAAACTGATTGGGTTGAACTGATTGTCAGGGACATGTTTAAAAAAGTAGGTAAACTTAGCTATGTTGACATCCGTGTATGTTGAGCATCTGAACACAGCCATCCCAACATTCTGCTTTTTCCATCGAGATAAGTAGCATATGTCTCGTAAGCCTTGGATTTGAACTTATGTTTGCAACACCAAGGGAAATTCAGTCGCAACCGTCCCATTACAAAAGACAGTAGTCACCGTTTGCTTCTGAGCTATCAGACTTGATACTTTAAGGTGACAGTTGGTAAAAAAAAAAGAAAGCTGGCTGTACCAGGTCGGCTGTAGAATGCTGACCGTATTTAAAATTTTTTTTTTTTTTATTGAGAAGGGTATTTCGATGCCAGCTTATTCAGCACCTGTGTTAATAACTTTCAAATGTGCTTTTCACATTTGCAACTTCAGCAAGAAAAAGAGGGAGAATAATTTCACTTTGTAGACAGTATTTGTCTAATACCGATACTAATACCGATGAGCACGGAGCAGTTCAAGTTCGGTGCATCAAACGTTTGCTTGCGTTTGACTAAGCATGCCTTGTTTGGAATGAATTTTAGGCTTTTTTATATTATTTCCAAGCAGAACCGGGACAGTGCTGTTCTACTTGCTATGGCTGCCGGTTTGGGGCAAAGCCTGGGCAGGGTAGGATAGCGATTTAGCATCAGCTGCCTGAATTGTTACTTTTCCCCGAGTGGTTCGCAAAGGTCGTAGGAGTACGGGAGTCGTGTTAGATCAGTCACACGTAGGCAAACGATCCCTTTTCCACTTTTGGTGTACTTGCCTGTGTGAATTGTGGCCTGTACATTTAGTACGTTTGCGTAACATTGGTTGTCATTCTTGCTTGCAGAAAGCTTTTAATGCTCTGTGTCACAGCACTCACCTCTACGGCCGTCGGCTGGTTCTGGAGTGGGCCGAGGCTGATAGTTCGGTAGATGAAATGCGACTGAAGACCGCCGAGCACTTTCACGACGGTTTGTGCAAATGCCCTGCAGCCGTCAGCTGTTTTGCCTGGGACAACTAGTTCTCCCGGGCTGCTGAGGAAGTGCTCTGTGTCGTTTGATTATGCCATTAATGCTGTGTGTGTGTGCGCGCGCGTGCATGTAAGAGAGAGAGAGAGCCCTGAACTTGCTGGTCTTATTCTTTGCTTGTCCTTTACAGGAGATGGGCCGCGAAAGAGGCTAAAGAAGCAGCAGCTGATCGCAGATTTGAACACTGTCAGCAGCGATCGCCCTGGAGAAGCGTCCGAGTGAAGGCTGCCCTTAACGCATTGCCATACTGTCCCCCCTCTGCAATCTTTTATAAAGGCCACCACATCCGGGCGGCACGTACAGCCTATAAGGCCTCCATAGCTCTAGCCTCACATCATGTAGTGCTTGGTTGTGGCTAATATGGATAGTCTTATTGCACATCAGTTTGTAGATGTGCTGCTATTAAATGTTATAATACCATATCATTAATGTCGAGTTTGCATTTCATATGTCCTTTGCCCTTGTGGCACACAGTCAACCGAGTTCGATACATTGTTCGCTTTACACGAGCCTTGTTTGATGTTCAGAGCTTAGTCGTTCTTTGTGCTACTAGTGAAGTTGACCATCGAGCTCTTCGAACTACTGAACGTGGCACTACTGAACAGTGGCTTATGATGTTTGCGGTTAAGCTTTTGACCATTTCCTCTTTTTCTCAGGGGTAATAATAATAATTTCAATAATTTGGCTATTTTAGCTCTTGGTTATTGCTACTCTTACAGCGAGTGTTAAATAAAAAACTAACTGATTTAACAGCCTCTTTGTATAGCGGCAGAAGAGCCTTAATGGCTTTCACTATCGCTTACAATGGCAGTAAAGGATCGCCCTCCGAGGATTCGAACCCACAATCTTGGGATCAATCACCGTATCCACTAAAAAATGACTACAAATAGATTACGCCGAGCTCCAGTTTCTATTGCATCATAAAGCGCACTGTACTGTATGCACATCCACTTAAAAAAATGTGCATTTTCGAAATCCGGCAATGCGCGGCAATCGCCCGAAATGACCTGGGAAAATACCGCAATCCACTCTAATCTACTGCAAATCATCTTCAAATCGCTATCGCGAAGCTCTAATTTCCATTGCATATAAGACTAGTCAGCTCAAAGTTCACCCGCAAAATGTAGATCCACCGTGCACACGCATTTTCATGCAATGCAATGCAGTCAACTGCAACGTCCCGGTCCCATACGGCAATCCACCGAAATCCAACGCAAATCGACCAGAACGTGTCCACTAGAAGCTCTAGTTATGATTGCATGCTGCTCTACTCTTCGGTTTTTTTGTACTCAATTAATTTCACAGTAGTTGCCTCGACCATTCTGCAGCAATGCACTGCAATCGACTGCAATGGCCCGGGAAAAAACGCCACTCCATAACGGTCCGTTACAAATGGACCGAAGGTTGCTGAGAGATGCTCCAACTTTTCTTGCGTATTGCAGCACCACGCATTAAAACTGCAACCGTATCCTTTAAAACAAGTGCGAATGTACATTAGAGGGCAAAACACGATAATCGACGGCATTGGCCCGTCTTCTACCTGAAACCGTTTCAAATTATCTGAAAATTGTCTGTTCGAAGCTGTGTCTATTATACCACATAACTTTCGCTGTGCGTGCACATACTGTCAACGCATTTTGTGCGTCCAATCTTGGGCAATACACGACAATCGACGGCAATGGACCGGCTTTTATTGCACTATATTATAAATTGACTGGGAATAGGACCGTTATGGATTCCCGTATTTTCCAATGTAATTGCCTGCGAATGCCGTGCACGACTGATCGTTGGCCGTAGATTGCGGCACAGGCCTCCGTTGTTGCAGCATTTGCATAAGCTTGCTTTCGAACAATGACATGAAATTTGGTAGACACGTCAAATTGAAGATGTACTACAATATCCGCCCAAAATTTGAGCTCGGCAGTGCCAATGTCAAGTCGATTTGAGCCTAAATAGAGTGGATTGCGGTAGTTTGTGGAACCCCATGCGCGCGCAGTAAACGATGCAGCTGTCGCTCTCTTTTTTTCCTTTCTCCGCTCTACTCAGCTCACTACAGACATATTGCTATATTGGCGCTCCACGATTAACAGAACGACTTGCTTCGGTAGGTCTAGGAATTATCCATGGTAGGAAAGCTCGTTTCCTCATACCGAAGCAGTACTTCGCGAAGGAATATTGCCAGACATATTTCACTAAGCGATACGCAAAAGTCTCGGATAGGTTTATTGGTGCTAACCTGTCGAAATGTGATCGTGCGAGTACTCTATAAGCATTAGGTCGTCTTTGACTTTCATGAGCTACGTTGCTCGTAATGTCACATCAGCCGAGGAAGCGTGCTGGCTGTGAGCTATTCAAAAACTTAGCTCGCTTCGGTCGCGTACCCCGTCCATAAGAAACCTGAAGTGTCACGGTAGAGAGCTGACGTTGACCTGAACGAAAGGAGGTGCGAACTCGCTCAAATGCGATTGACTTGGATTTATGGGGCTCCACAAAAGAAGTGGGTCAATCGAAATGCACTAGGTCACGGCTTATGTATGACTCGACGATAGTCCGTAGTTATGTCACTGAACTTGCAGGTATCTCATCAAGGTTAACTCGCAGCTCCTCTCCTTAAAATAAGGCTGACCCAAGCGGCCGTGGCGGAATGTCAATTTTAAAAGCTTCATTCGGAAGACTGCTTCTACAGCTAGCCATCACGTCCGGTCTCTATCCAAGATTAGGAGATGTCTTCCACAGTGGCTTGCAAAAAATTTAACTAGCTCCTTAGTTCCGTCTCGGCTTGATTAGTGCAATTCCCTATTGGCTGGGCTACCAAAAAAAGCGATTAAGCCACTGCAGCTGACTATGAATATGGCTGCAAGGCTAGTCTTCAAGTCCCAGAAGTTGGAGCACGTGTCTCATTTGCTAAAAGAGCTTAGATGCCGGTTGACCAATGGATTCAGAGCAAGGTTCTTACGCTGACCCACAAGGCCCTCCACGGCTTGGCTCCTTCGTACCTAACTGAACTGCTGCATCAGTTTCAGCCTGTTCGCGCCCTCAGGTCCTGTGTGGACAATACATTAGCTGTCCCATTCTTCCGCTTAAAGACCGTTGGTGACAGAAGCTTTAGCTCTGCAGGTCCTAGACTGTGGAACTCGCTTCCACAATTCCTACGTATCGACAACTACTCTACTACTGGCGACTATGGATCATCCTTTTCAGCAGTCCTGAGCTGCTACTTCCATGCTACTCAGTACCTCAACTGCTCTCCTGACTCTGCTATGCTTCCCACTTTCTCTCTGTTGCGTGAGACGATGTTTGTTGGCTACTGAATGCGTACCGAAATCCGCTTTGGCTGTGAGTGAGCTATACAAAACTCTCCTGCGTAACACCTGTAATGATAAGACGCAGCTCAACATGGTCTTATGACTTTGTGGAGTTACAGACGGAGATACATTACATTACATTATGTCGTATAACTCTGTCGATGTGTATGACGCTGCTAGGAGGACCGCTGAGTGCAACAGGAACGCTATTGCATACCGGCCGCTACACTCGGCTTTGGACGTCCTAATCTTAGCCTTGGGTGCCTAAGCGAGCGGGTGAGAATAACTTGCATAGCCACACTTTTATCTTTGTCGTTCCTGTGGCTCTAATGGTAGTGGCAGTGGGGAGAATGGGCACACTTCGCTTAAGTTCTGGTCTTATTAACGATGAGTGGCCTAAAAACAGCCTTTTTAAAGGATGCATGTATAAGGTGAAGTGCCTGAGCAGAGATTACGTTTTCTTATGGCGCTATATAAAGTAATTATATATTATATAGAAGGTCTGAGGCTAAGGACATATTTATTATGCTTCTTATACCAGACAGCAGCAGACCTATGCATCTCATATAGAAAGCAGTAGGTATGGGGTCTGTAGGGCTAGTAGTCTTCTGAGAATGGGAGATGAACTTCACGATGAGGTCACTAGTGGCAGCCTTGAAGGTAGACAGTGAGGTAACGCAATGAACGGAGAGTGAGAAGTCCAGTGGGGATGCTATCTTGGGGATGAGCTCTGTGACAAAAATCATAGCGATATAAGTATAGCTGTCTTGCTGACAAAGAAGGTGGAAAACGATCAGCTAAATCACCACAAGGGTCATTAGGTAAGGTGCTGACATGAGAGCGGTAAGCAGATAGCTGATGGTCGAAATCAGCATGTTTGGAACGTGTATCTGCGATTCTTCGTCCTGTATTTTTTAGAAGCTAAACTTGGCCTCAGCTAGGGATCGTCATCGCACGATATTTGGTTCGACCTATAGAGTTTCCTCAGGGTACTTGATGGATAGTCGGAGCTTGCGCTTAGTAGACCTAGAAAGAGTTAGTTAATTTTACGGCCTCATTTGTACAGCGGTAGAAGGGCCGTAACAGCTACCACCACGCTTGCAGTGAGCCATAAAGGATTCAAACTGCGTGACTCGAACTCACGACCTGGGTTGCGATGAGCAAGTACCTTACCTCTGTGCTAAGACCCGGTGACAAAGAGCAAGCACCTTACCCGTAGGTTAAGGTTGTTTACTGTCTGCAGTAAACCGCAGGGTAATCTGGATGAGAGTGTTCAATGTACATAGTCAGAGGAACCAGCTCCTCTCCTCGGGTAGTGTCGTGTTGCAGAATTCCTCTAATGAGGGCAGGTCTGATGGAGCAGAAGAGATGATATTTTTTGGGAGGAAAGTATTACTGTCAAGGGCCTCAAGGTTTCGTAATTCGCAGAATATTTTTGATGCCGAAGGGAATGAAACTGCAGACTGAATAAGATCCGCGTGTGGTCAGATGTGCACAATTTGGTAATAATAGAATCTGACAGCTTTCTATATCGGAAGAAAAATGATCGAGTATGCGACCTTGGTTGCAGGTGGGGCCTTGCACATGCAGCTCGTGTAAGCCGCAAGAGAAAATGGATCAGTAAATGTGCGAGAGCGCTGCCGAGTTTTGTACTAGCTGTAAGCCTCCTGTGCTGTACTAGCAGGAAGGCCACCAGGTAGCTAGTTACTGGAGTCTAGTCGGGATGTCACAGATGCATGAAACAGTTTGGCTGCAGTGTCCTTATTTAAATAATAACGAATTTTTGCAATGCTATGCGTTTGCTCATGGGCCCTGGCGAAAGGTGCTCGGCTATTACGGCCCAGGCCGTGGGTTCGCGTCCGGCAGTATGCAATCGCTTGTTACTCACTGCAAGAAATGATGGTGGTGACAGCCGTTAACGCTCTTCCGCTGCAATATAAATGAGGCTCTTGAATAAGCTGACGTTTGCTTTGTGTGAAAGTAGGCAGACTTGAATGTGAAGAGGATGGCGTCGTCTTGCAAAACGTTTTTCGAAGATTGCACCCGGATTCCTGGCAAAAGCTACAGGAGCTATGCTGACCGAGCCAATTTGGAAGATCGGGCATAGCAATTTATGAGCAACACCCGGTTCGTCCATTCTGGGTGCATTACTCAAGCGGGGAGCCACCTCCGTGCGTCGGGAACGTTGTTGCTCGTTTGCGCAGTTCAGCCCTCTCCTGCAGATGGGCGCTAGCACTCGGTCGTGCAGATAGCGCGAATGCGAGCAGACGAGGCGTCGCGCTCGGCCGAGGGCAACCCTCTAGTTGCCCTCCGCCGAGCAAGCAACCCCGGCGCTAAACTCAGCTTAGACGCTGCCGGGGCTGACAAGCTGGCGGCTCCGCAGACTTGACGCCGCCGCCGGACACGACGGACCAAACCTAATCCTCGAGGAGCCAGGCCCAGCTATGAACGCTTGATTAATTGCGACAGGTCCAGCAGTTGCGAACGGGTGGGGGGGGGGTCGGCGACTGGAAGTCTTCTTCTTCTTAGCACAAGCTAGTGCGGAGGAGCCGTAGGCCACCGTAAGCGCTGACTGTCAGCTCCGACAGCGGATCGGCCAGACGCCGGCGGCTCGCAAGGATCCACACAGCAGCCGCCGCGATTCGCCTACAAGTTACTCCAGGTTTCCTCAAGTATTGCGTACCTGCAGTCACCCGAAGGCAAGGCTGGAGGCACTTGTACGCTGGTATGCGGATCGGAGTGAAAAGGGGCGGCAGTGCAGTTTTCGCAGACTTTTCGCCGCACACGTCGCGGCACTAGAGGGATTTTCAACGGGCCTTGGAAATGAACGCCGCAGTGCCGCAGAATAATACCGCTTGAGCGAATATTTTCGGCGCATGCGCCAGTCGATAGCATACACATAAAGCACGGATTTCACGCTTCCGCTTCCAGAAGCAGCGTACGGTTGCTGACCGGATGAGGCAAACTTTTTTCCTCCTGGGTAGTGCTACAATATCCCCTGCAGGAACATGGCAGCGCTACGCACATACGTCGCAGGTTCAGCCAAACTCAAAAAAATTTCACATCAATGTCAAGAAGTATAACTTTAAGCAACATCCCTTTTCGTCACAAAACGAATAGGAAAACTGCATTTCGATAGCGCTTAATTTTTGTAAACCTCCGTACGGTAAGAAAAGAATCTATGGATCCCTCCATCATTCTGGATGATTTAAATATCCACTTTTATAGCCCCTCATAAAATTTTTTAAGCCGATTTAACAGAGTTTTGCACTGTCTGGGTCATTCGGCCTCTGTGCTCACGTTCAATCCGCTATATACATCGTATCACTTCTGCCTGAGCTTCTCTGGCTCCTCCTCGTCAAGCATCAAATCGATTTCAAGATCCTCAGTCTGGGTTACAGATCTCTTCTTACGCTTGCTCTGGCCTACTTATCCAAACTTCTCGCTCTCCAGTGTGCTCTCGCACCACCTGCTCCTTAGCATCAAGTCATATCACCGTTTCTCGAACTAAATTAAAATCTTTTGGTGATCTAGCATTCAGCTCGTAAGTACCAAAAGTCCGGAATCTGCTTCCGGCTACGGTCACTACCTGCGATGACCTTGCATCTTCTAAGTCTCAGCTACCTATCTGTTTCGGTTAATCTTTTTCTTTACCCCAGTGTACTCGTCTTTTTTTGCTCCAGCGTGGTTTTTGTGCGTACGTGTTTGTGATTCAGTGCATTTTACTACTAGTCATAAGTCTTACTAACCGGTAGCCACGTGTGTCTTAATGTTTGCTTTGGCATGATGGTCTAAGCAGGATATTTGTTTGCTTTTGCATACTCGATACCGTGCATGTCACCAACCACATGGGTTTTGTTTCTCTTGCAGCAAGTCGTATTTAAAACGATTGCATACAGGTGAGGTTCTGTTAGGGCGCTATAAAAATACCCCCTTATTATTATTATTAAAAGGTCATATTCTTGACCAAACTGTCTCCCGTGATTGTACCCTTTCGATCTCTATCGGTACCCCTTAATGCAGATCTAATCACGTACGGATTCCGTTCTCCTTAGAATGTGGTTCTGTTTCGGTATCCAAAATGTCATGTGAGTATAGCAACCTGAAGTCCCTTGACATTGACAGTGTCCTGAGCAAACTTTTATCCCCTGTCCTTACGCTTGACCCTTCTGCCGTACGTCTCTCCTTGATGCAATGGAATGTCATGCTGGACAACGTCCTTGGTAAGTTTGCACATCCGATTAAAGAATGTGTCTGCCCTTCCCAGGCTCTCTTTGGTTCACTGTTGACAAAAAGATAACTAAGAATATTAAACCTAAGCATGGAAAGGCTGTTAAAAAGTCAGGACTCACTGTCTGCTGCTTGCCATTTGTGGAGTATTCTAGGTCACATCAATCAGTTTTAGCAAAGGCTAGTGCACATTTTGTAGAGACGCAGTCAAAGCACTGGTCAATAACCCAAGTGTCAATGTTGAGAGATGTGACATACTGTCGAGGTCATCCTTTCAATATATGCTCGAAAAAACTCTTTAGAAACATTAAATGACTTATCGTTATATCAGCTGTTTAAATTCACTAACTGTTAGCTTCGTTCTTAAAGCATTTTGGGACAAGTGGAGCTCAATGCCAAAAGGTCTTAACCCAGGGGTAAGGTGCTCGCACTTTACTACCCAGGTCGTGGGTGCGAGTCCTGCAACAGGCAATTCTTTATTGCCCACTGCGAACGGAAGTAAGTAATAGCCGCCAAGGTACTTCTGCCGCTATATAAATGAGCCAGTTAGATCAGTCAACCTTCGCTTTACTTAACATACTTGCTCGCTAAAAGTCTTTTTCGAAACACCAACAAGAAGCTGGGACCGTCGTTCCAAGTTTCTGAAGCTGAGCGCTGAAGGTTTGGTTGGCCTAGTAGTCGTATCTTTAAAAAAATGCTTCACCTCTCTGGTGGGTCGCATTGAATCTCCATGCCGAGAGCTCGTCTCCTACAATCCTCTAAAGTCTCTCTCTAAGTGGTTGTCCTACCAGAGCTTATTGGGGGGATGAGGCTGAAGGTCAGAGCAAGAATAAACCACAAAAGGAGTAAGCTGTGATCTTTCCGGAGGAAGCAAATCAATCGGCAAGGTGAAGAGGCATGTCGGCTGCTAGGCGGCTCGATGTGACACACCGGGTCGGTCCTAAGGGGTGGGGATGAGGACGGAGTTTGGCAGGGCCTCCTGGTCCTCCAGCATATACCCACGCTCAATAGATACGGCTCATCTGGCCATACTGCGGTCCCGTGCTGGAGCAGACAGGAACGAGCACATGAAGGACGAATCACAGAGATCCACTAAGTGCTGTCCTAAATAGGTACGTTTTAAAGTTCTTTTTAAATGTGGTCCAGTCAGGGGATGTTCTGACGCAAGTTGGGAGTGAGTTCCAGGCTTTGGGAGCATACGAACTAAATTCACGGTCTGCAAAGGATTTGAGGTTTGTACTCGGTATTGGTAAACTGTTAGATTCCGAAAAGCGGGTGGTACGATGCTTGGCCTAGTGGGGAGTAGATCTGATAGATAGGCTGGGGCCAAAGAATGAAGGGACCTAAATGTGAGCGACAAAACCTTGAAGTCTGTTAAATCAGCCAGCCAAGCATTTGGTCACGGAATCGCACCATCACGTCAGCAAGTATTATGCCTGAGTTCGAAAGCTTTTCGAATCTCTTGGAAGCTTCCACCCACGATGCCCAGCCTGCGCTCTAGCGAATCCATTGACATCGGCCAGCGCCACCCGCCAGCGGCGGCGGCACTGCGACCAGGCGGCACCGGCGCTACCGGCGGGACGCTCGAAGCGCGCAGCCGTTCTCTCTAGTCGGCCATCGCAATAGGCAATCGCACCGACTAGTCATCGCCAGTGTTTATTGATACGGCTTGCGTCGATTGACCTGCGACAAATTCGACCGTCGTCCGAATTCGAGCTCGGACACCAGATTTGGGCGTTTGCCACCTTCAGCGCTAGGCTGCCTGTGTACGGCATGCTGCACCTATAATCCAGACCAACGACGGCGGAGCCTCCTGCTGGAAACACTTTTCGTGGAGACGTCGTGCTGCGAAAACAAGCAATAGGAACGAGGGAGTGCTAGCCCGACCGGCTTTCGCGCTCTGTCAGCGAAATGGGCGCAGGCTCAAAGCAGTGAGGGTTCGAGATGCACTCAGCGCACGGCGAGCGCTGATAATATATCGAATGTAATATAAAAATAAAAATACAATTTATTTGTATAGCGCCCCAGGAGAACTTACTCTCTATTCAGGCGTTTCACATATGCCGCGGGGCTCGAGCCCACGACCTCGGCCAGACCCCGGTCGGGGCGAGCACCTTAACCACTTGGTCAAACTAGCGCGTGAGCGCCAGCTCATGTCCGGCGGAGAACTACGACGAAGACATGGATGGAAACTCACATATATATACAGCGACCTGCAACAGTTTCCTGCATTCTTGCGCGCACCCGCTCCTGCGCTCGCCCGCAGCGATTTCTGCCGCACGCGCGCGTACCTTGGCCGCCACGCGCGAGGCTGCCAAGACTTACTGTCCGAGAGAGGGAGAATAGATAAAGCAGAGTGAAACAGCACGTCTCTCACCTATCCCCTTATTCCCCTAGTAGGGAAAGCCTAGTGGACGCGAGGGTGAGATCAACGCGGAAATGCGTCCGCGATGCGGGAGCGGTTGGTGGAAAAACCGCGCTCGCTCTATCGACCGCGGGTCTTTGCCTAACAGTAAGGAGCTCGCACTTCGCGACCCAGATTCAAGTAGTGCAGCGAGACATTATTTACTGCTCGCCGCATTTGGAGCGATAGCCACCCAGGCTCTTCAGTCACTACATACATGGAGCTGTGAATCAGCCGACCTTAACGTGACTTTTACTTTTTCTCTCTATCACTCTGGGCTGCTTGCCGGGCGGAGATCGCGGGGCCACACTTGTACCGGCCGTACACTAAGCAATCCAGTCTCGTTGAAGGGCTGTGAGCGGCGGCCGTACCGAGCGTATTTATATCCCGTTTTCCGCTAATTTATCAATCGCCGCTGCTTCCAATTTTTTTCCCGCAATTTCTATATAGCCATCGGACCTAGATATTCACGATGCGCCGCCGCCGTCGAGCGCTCGCCGCCGCGGCTGATGCAGCAATGCGCTTCGGCGATAAGGCTGCGGTGGCGACGGAGGAGACGCTGAGCCGTCGCTGCTACGAAAACGAGCTCTAGCGCAGGCGGCCGCTAATGTCTGCCGCGTTGCATAACGGTCACAATAAAAAAGGCAGCGGCGGCGGCGGCGGAGGCGGGGAGCTGCGTTCCGGAGCTCCGTCGTCGGTAGCAGGACCGCTGGTATTCTCGAATTGTCTTTCTTCGAGCGACTATTTCCCAGAGCTCACGCGTCGCGGCCCTCGCGAGGCAATGATTGGCTGCGGCACCCGCTGTGCCGGAGACCCCGTCAAAACGCTCATCACTCAAGCGCGTCCGGCGGCGAGCCCGACGTCGCGGGGGGGGGGGGCGGGTCGCGGACGTCTCAGCGCAGCTCAGCAATAAAGCAATAAAGCTCTCGCCGGCCGCCGTCGGGTCGGGCGGGCGGTTCATTCCTTGCGCGTCGGCCGACGCTCGCTCGCTCGCTCTCGCAAAGGCGCGCGCGCTCTCTCTTCTCCGAAACGCCGGCGAGAATGAGCGGCGCAGGCGGTCCCAAGCGATCCGACGCGTTCCGCTCGTGCTTCCACTGCAGCCAGCCCATCGTGGACGAGTACGTCGCTCTCATTGCGCAACGCGAGTATCACACAGACTGCACCAAGTGCTCGGACTGCGGCCAAGCCCTGGGAGACAGCTGCTTCTCCTGGCGCGGAAAGCTCTACTGTCGACGCGACTACTGCACGTAAGTGTGAGATTTTCGCTTTCGTGAGCGCGCGCGTGGGAGAGAGAGCGAGATAGAGAGAGATAGAGAGAGAGAGAGAGAGAGAGAGAGAGAGAGAGAGAGAGAGAGAGAGAGAGAGAGAGAGAGAGAGAGAGAGAGAGAGAGAGAGAGAGAGAGAGAGAGAGAGAGAGAGAGAGAGAGTGTGTGTGTGTGTGTGTGTGTGTGTGTGTGTGTGTGTGTGTGTGTGTGCGTGTCAACGCGCACGCGCTTTTGCTACATTGGCTTCGCAGTGGAGAGCAGCTTCTCTGCGAAGGGCCGCCTGCGAAGGCGGAGGAGAGCACTAGTGCATGATCTAGAGTTGCTAGCTAGAAGTGAGTCCGTTATCGTACCTGGCCAACGATCGCGGGTGCGCGTGAGCACGAGGCTGATTGGCGGACGGTGGCAAGTTCTGTGGGATGGGGTGGCTCGACGCTGCGTCTGCGCCAAAGCCCGCACGGCACTTGCGAAACGAGATCGGGCATGTAGCGCTGCGCGGGGTCCACCCGTCCGTCGGCTGTGGCTTTTGCGTTTTCTTTCGCAGCAAATGTAAAACGCCTAGAAAGAGATGATTGAGTTCTCTGAGGGCGGTTTATCACGTGTGGTATTATTCTTTTTGATATGCAGGCGAAAGGCTCGGAGTGGCGGCTAAGTTGCCGTGGGCCGAAAATCCATCGGGGCGAAAGGCTGCCATTCCTGAAAACTGTCCGAAGTTTTCCTTTGGTCTGGCTTTAGCTAGCGTCGCCACGACTCTCGTTACGGTGCAACGGAAAGCAGGACGAAGACCTAGTCCGCAGGGGTGCGCCGCGGTAGGCCGTTCGCGCACGAAATGCTTTGTGCGATCGGCTTGACCAGCGTATGGGCACTTTGCTTGCACGCACCCTTTGGCGCAAAAGAATGAACTTTAATGGGTCTTCACGGGTAACAATCCTTCGTTCAACTAGGCAGCGAGTGCAGACGGACTCGCCGACAAACGCAAGAAAGCGAAGTGGGAACTTTCCCCTAGAGCGCCCGAGTTTATGTACAGCATGCCGATAAGAAGCTCCCGAAGTAAAAAAAAAATGCTTAAAATCGAACGTAAAGTCCATACGTCTACTCCCAAGGGACCGTAAATAGGGCCTGACTTCTTATGAGTCGGTCCGGTGGTCCGTGACGAGGTACTTGGACTACAATGGCCACTCATAATCCGCAGGACTGTCTTTAGAAACTTATATCATATATATCATACATACATCTGCAGAGTATTTCTATTTGCATCTATTGATATAGGCATCTATTTTTTTAAGTTTGCGTGAGTGGTCAGTGACTCCTGAAAATCCGAGGTGCCGTTCTTTACCCGGAAAGTTAGCTTAGCTATAGATCCTATGAGCTCCTTGATATAAACTAATAGTAGACGTAGAGGCACACAAATAAGACACACGCGATAGTACTTATAAATTATTAAAAGGCCACTAGTTTGGTCTTTTAATTCCGAGAAATTTAATCAGCCACGCACCTCTCAACATCAGTCGCGACTTGTCTGTCTTTACGAAGCCAAACTGCTGCAGAAATACCAGCAGAAATACCTCGTGCGAGCGAAGTGACTGAAAATAAAATAGCTTGAGTTATCAGAGAGAAGCGTAGATTACGCAGAGCGCACGCTCTTTTTGAGCGTGTCCTCCGTTGCAAGTGGGCGGATATAATCGTCGCTGAAGCTGGGTGGGCACAGTGTGGATGTGGTATCGCCCACTTAGCATCTCTCCGTGGACGTGGGGGTGGCGGCGGCGGCGGGCGGGGGCAGCGTGACTTCGTGCTCATTGGACAAGTGGCCATCGCGCGCCCACAGGAAAAGGGTTTTACTGCCCTCAATTGCTCACAAATGCAACTCGAGGCAAAATATAAAAGAAAATAACGGCACAGCTGATTTAACAGCCTCAGCTATGAAGCGACAGAAGAAGAGAGCTATCAGGGGAGCAATGTAGACAGGTGTGCAGCCCACTGGCAAGGCTTCTCAAAATCATACAGCGAGCCAGCTCAGCTTCGTCTCACTCGGCCGCGCATTACGCAAGGATCTTGTAACTGGAACGCTGTTTAAGAAGCCGCAAAGTCCCGTCGAGGGACTGGCAGCAATCGGCTGCTGTGCCCTCCCTTCCTTCCCTGACCTGGAAGAACCTGCGAAGGATGTGGGAACCGATAGGTTCTAACTCCGGTCTATTCGTCGGTCGGGAAAAAAATTTGAGCTCACGTCGATGAAGCGGCGTTATCGGACATTCGACAGACGGGCGCTGAGTTATAGTGATCCTATTTTGGTTGGGCAATGCCTGGCTATGGAGCATACGCTTACAACGTTAACACGGAGTTCGACTTTAGTTCTTTCAATTCGAACAGGCATTCTCACACGCACACTCTAATTGCAAGTGGAAATAACAATACAAAGTGATTCATCTGTATAGCGAGCGCCCTTAGATAATTTAATCTCTATCCGGGTGCTTCTCAGATGCCTCAGTCGTCTCTCGCGCCATCGGTCGTCAAAGGCGAGCACCTCAACACCTGGCCTAAACCGAAGCTAAAGATGCGTTCAGATAGATTTTATCGATGGCAACTGCCAATGAGGAACAATGGACACATCGCGGTTTCATACGAATAGAAATGCTGCGAGATGAATAAGTAATTCGCTAAATAAGAGTAATTAAAGAAATTAATAGCTTCCACGGGACCTCGTACAAAACCTTTTTCCTCCAGCGGAAAAATGATTCTCTACCTCTGTTTTTTTTTAGGGTCAGGGCTCTACCATTTAAGCTGATAAGAACACCAAAAAACAGCGTCTACAGCCAAACTTTAAATTTCCACAAGCTTTCGTGAGCCAAATGCCAGCGTACTGACTGATTGCATGTGTCAGCTGTTAGTTGCTACCAAGTATTTGTCTGGGTATCCAAGCTGAGCTGTCACTGTCTCTAGACTTGCAAGCACACTCTACGTGAGTCTACGAGGATATTTTCGAGTGATGAGAATTCCTCGTTAGCCCAAGTTTGAATAGAAATTCTATCCAAAACATGGACTTCATCTGTCAGTTCTTTTTTCGTTCGCCTACTACCATTTGCATTTTCAGTAATAAAATGTGAACGAGGACTCAGAGAGTTTAAGCTACTTGTAAAGCTAGCTACTTTTGATACGTAAAAGGAATCTAAATTACAGAATGGATGTAGGATTAGAACAACGTAATAACTTTGAGACCACATCTTTGAGACCATATCATTATCTTGATAAAATATTGAAGACCGCATGGTTTTACAGCTATTTTTAAAGTGCATGTATCATAGTTCATTACATCAAGGCAATTTTTATATTAATTAAAATAATGAAACTGTTTTGAAATTTATATGCACGTAAAAGCAGCGATGCTTGATGTGAATTGTACCGTAGGCACTTAAGCCACGTTTGCGAGAACTGCAACAGAGACTTTGCCTTCGACGACTTAACTCGAAGAATTAAGGACAAGTTCTATCATGTCGCCTGCGTGACATGTGTCGTATGTGGCAAGCAGCTTGCTGAAGGAGAGATGCTGTACTTTGATGAGACCGGCAGGCTTTATTGCGACCTGCATGTCACCGCTCGTGAAACCAGCATTCAAGCTAGTAAGTTGACAGCAATAGGCAGATTTATCAAAAATCCTTTATTTAAGTGATCAGATTGCCTAGATGTAGCTTTTTTGTAGGTCCTGATGAAGAACGGGCATCTCAGAGTCGTTCTCCGTCGACGTCGGAGGACGGAAGCGGATTTACGACAGACGATGGTGGCGACACCACGCAGGCGGCGGTATCTTTTGGAGACTTTCTTTTGCGAAGAGGTCCTCGAACGAGCATCAAACCTTGTCAGTACGAGGAGCTGCGGAAGACATTTGAGGTGATACAGAAACCTTCTAAGCAAATAAAAGATCGGCTGGCACAGTTAACTGGCCTAAAGCTCAAGGTAGTGCAGGTAAGGCGTTCCAAACTCTATATGAAACCCGCTCATAGCGCACACATGTCGCTACTCTTAGTTCATCCTGTGATATGTTCTTCGGAAACGAGTCTCCCATTTGTCTGATCCGTTAATTTATCTTAGCGGGCAGCCCCACACAGATAAATTTTTGCAGAAGCATGTGTTGGTGCTACAAACACCTCCGAGATGACCAGGTTTTTTTTACGCGCATCAGCTCGTTTGCACGTACCCACACAGAACCCTTAGTTTTCTGTCTTTTTGAGGATTTAGAAGAAAGCAAGGAGAGTAGATTTGCTGGAGGCTTCAATAATGCTTTTAGTTTACCTCATTCTTCAAAAGCCTTAGGTCTTATTCTCCAAAGCCTGGAACTCACTTCACAACGTCACCTGACCTAATGACATTTAAAAGAAGCTTAAAGCGCAGCTTTTTATTACAGTTTTTGGTGGGTCATTGTGATTCATTCTGCGTGTGCAGGTACCTGCTTACCTGCTCGTGCCTGTTGCTTGGCGTGCCTGCTGCTTGCGGATGTTACTACCTAATATTTGGTAAAGCTTTACATACAGCACCTGTAAACTGCCTAGAGAGAGAGAGAGAGAGAGAGAGAGAGAGAGAGAGAGAGAGAGAGAGAGAGATTCAGCTCTCTGAGGGCGCTATACAATTGTCTTATTATTATTATAATGTCTGCTGCTGAAACGATGCTTGGAGCGCTTGTCTTTACATCGACATTTTCAGTTTGTTCCGAATTTTTTATTTCTTAAGTGATAGCAACAGAATATTTTGATTTTAGCTAAGAAGATGTGTTCGTGTACCGTATTCTGGATTCGAGCAGAATTTGAATACGTACTATAACTGCTCCGTTTCGCTTCTGCTTTGAAAATCCAACGGGTTTCAGAGCCTTCCAAATTTCAGTTTGTTAGTCGATAAACAAATCGAACATCAAATTGAGATTGAACTGTCAGGGATTCAATAATGGATTTCGTTTCGCTAAAGTGCAGGAAGGATCTACGCCGACTTCGCAGGAGGGAGTTGAAATCTAAATATTTCAAATCCAACCAACTCATCCATTCTAGCGAACAAAACAACTTCCTTCTACTCAGCTCTTTTTCAAGATTTTTCAAGATTGGTGTGTCCAAGAGGATTCTTAGGAAAGTCCAGATGGTCCACAGACCCGAGGCTTTATTTAGACTTCGATACAAGAAACCGCTCAAGATGCATAAGATGGCGACCAAACATCGAGAAGTTTGCTCTGCCATCATGGATGTAAGCGGAGTAGCAGACTTCACGGTTATATGCAAACGAGAAGTTGACAACATCAACAGCATCTGAAATTGCTTAGGCCGGCCAGAAGGGACTGTCAAACAGTTAATTGATCTCTTTCTTTAAATGCACAAAGGCAATTGGACTAAGTGTGTGTTACGCAGGAGAGTTTTCTATGGCACACTTTAAACGAAAGCAGCTTTCGGTATGCATTCGGTAGCCAACCGACTTCATCTCACGCAACACAGAGTAAGTGAGAAGCATAGCTGCGTCAGGATGGCAGTTGAGGTAGCAAGTAGCATGGAAGTTGCAGCTCAGGACGTCTGGAAAGGATGAGCTACAGTCGGCAGTAGGAGCATAGATGTCGTTGCATAAGAATTGTGCACGTGAGTTCCTCAGGCAGCCAGACTGGTCATTCAGTCTTCCTTTGATTGGCTGTCGCTCATAGCGTGGTCTATATCTGGCCGTTGCGGGTTTAATCCTAGCTACGCCCACGCTTGGCGAGGAGATCCACGGTCGACGTTTCACAAGGCTGAACTAAGAATGAACGGGTGACACTGAAAACAGAACGGCATCAAAGCCCGCATCTTGCCATTCGCAGCTATGATTCAGCTTTGCTGAAACCGGCAATAGATATTCTAACACAGCGGGTCTGTAGGAGTGACGAACCGAGTCAATTTATTAATCTGTTTATATCCCTATGAATGCTTAAACTCTCAGAATACTACATGCTGTAGCGTCAGAAAAGTTGCGCCGGAGCTTTCAATCTGATTTATATAGCAATAAACCCGCGGGATATCGTAGCGCCAGAGAGCAAGAATAATATGGATATCATGGGTTCAACTCGCGAGGACGGCGCGACACTGTAGCACTGTGGCTTTCTGTAGCTAGCGCTGCGAATCTTTTTTGTGCTGAGCCGTCTGCGAACCGGCACAGCGGTTTAGATTTATGCGTTGGATATTAATGCACTCGATCTTACACGGCTTGGACGAATTTGAGTAGGTCTCATTGATCGCAGATAGATCTTCTACTTTGTAACTAAGTTATTTCTTAAAGATAATTCGCGAATTAGCTTTAATATTAGATAACCCCACTTCTGCATGACGCGCTTCAGCACTGAAGTGAATGCAATGTAGATTTATGTCGCTGCGAAATTTTTATCATGAATATATATATTGCAATACAATTAATTTGCATAGTTTGTGTTTAGCAAAAATAGAGATGGAATAAAAGACACTGGGAACTTAATGCACTCTTCTTTCTTCAGGAAACATTAAGAACACGCCGAGCTGCCGCTAGAAAAATTGAGCAAAGCAGTTAAAAAGTTGTTGGGGCAGGCTGCTTTCCATTGCGTTATTCCGTACAGGTGTGGTTCCAAAATCGCCGTTCGGAAGTGAGGCGCTTCGAGAAACTCAACCTTGGCGTAGCATCGAGGGCCGAGGGCCGACGCCTCAACAATGGTGGGATAGCCGCTCAACAAGAAGTTCGTGCTTTTATGGATTATCGAGCACTGCCCGAGCAACGGAAAGCTTGTCGCAACTTGGGTCAGTTCTGATTTTCGCATCGTTGGCGAGATTTTTCAAAGACCGCTATTTCGGGATACTCAGAATGAGATGATGTTCCACGCAATCGCCTGGCTGTCGTAATAATAGTAATAATAAAAATAATGCACTCGATAAAGCGCCCTCAAAGAACTTAATCTGTCTCTTGGCGCTTTACACTTGCTGCAAAGGGAAATATAATTGAATGGTTAGTAAAATCATGCTTGATAAACAATAATGCGCACCGGTCAATTAAAGCGACAGCATCCTGCTATTTGGTTTGCGGGTTGCAGCAGAGCAGGAGCGTCGTATATACATGACACGTGGACGTGGAGCAAACGGGCGAACGCGCAAGCCGGCGCCGCTGGAAATTAATTGTCAATACCTCGCTTCGCGCGGAGCGCATAGAGAGCGCAGAGAGCTGACCTCGCTGTATAGCGGTTTCTGCTGTGACAGAAAAGAAAATTCCAGCGCATTTATTTCATTGCAACATTTGCTGAAGCGGATATTGTCGGGCTGGCGTTCGGCTTAAGGCTATTGGTTTGCCCCAATCGATACTTTCTTTGCAGGAAAGCCGACTAGAGACACGAGCTCGGGCCTAGACGGGAGCCACAATGTCACGCAGGCGCCTCAGCGGGAACCCAACGGTAGTCTGAGGAAAGACAGGCAAACGTCGGGTGGCTTCTCCAACCCTGGAGCGCTGTAGATTTGACTGTCTGTCAAGGGAGAGGCTCCTGATTCGAGGCGAAGCTACGAAGGCACTGTCCGATGCGGCAAGCGGGTGTTCACCTCCGCCGGCCCTGTGCGACGCATTGCATCTGCTCTCCGCGTCCGGAGGCAAGAGTAGCCCGATCCAAGCCGCTAGCCGGTATCTGCAGCCAGACAACCGGGCTGCACTGCATTGATCCGCTCCGGAGCCACCGGAAGGCAGCTGAAGCTGCTGGCATTCTTACATGTATTCTCAACTATTTTCATATATGCAGACATTTTTCACATATACCTCGACATTACCATTGTTACAGCAATTCGCATAATTTTTCAAAATGAGTTAAAAGTGGCTGATAGTTTTTCTTGCTCTCGGCCGCGACGGATTGCGCCCACGCGGGCCTACATGGTTCAGCAAGTCCTCCAGCCTGTCATTTCTTATCCGTTAGCGGGTTGGCGCGCGTTGGACGGACGGACGGTCCGCTGCGCGCGCGCCGAGGCTCCGAGGCGGAGCGAGCGAAAAGCGAGCAGCCGGCCACGCGGCCACAGCGTGCAGCGTCCGGCGGTTGACGATTCGCAGCTGCAACCGACCGAAAAGGCCGGCCCCGTCGCTCTCCCGACGACTTTCAGACGGCGAGTGGAGCCGAAGCGGGCGGAGCGGGCCGAGCGGGAGGACGGTCGGAGCGCGGCGGCTGTGCGGCGGCTGTGCAGACGCGAACGCCCGTCGTCGCCTCGCAGATTCGCTCGGAAGCGCCGTCGCGAAGGCGCGCGGGCAGCGAAGGCCGCGGCGGCGGCGGCGGCGGCGGCAGCGGCGCCTCCCGCTCCGCGGTCGCGACGGCAAAATCGGACGACTAATGCGGCGCCGCCGCCGCCGCTCGTCCGTCGCGGTCTGCAGCCTGGCGGCAACGCCCGGGCAGGCGCTCGCCGGCGGCTGGCTCCTGCCGCTCCGCGGGCGGCGGCGCGTCGAGATTAGCGGCCTCGAGTGCCGGGCGCTTATTATTCGGCCGCAAGCCGGTCGGCGGCCCGTCAATGCGAGCTGCTCAGCTGAATGCGAGCGAGTGCAGCGGAGTGAGACAAGATGCTGCCGCAGCGGCGGCGGCGGCGGTGTCGCCGCCGCCGCTCATTCTTCCGCTGCGCACATCGAAGCAACCGGCGCGAGCGCGCGCGACGCCGCTCGCACTTGCAGGGAGGAGGGAGGGCAGTCGGCGCTGCCGCCGATAGAGCGAAAACAAATCCCCGTAGTAACAGCAGCCGTCCGGGCCTGGCTGGCTGGCTGGCCGCGGTGTCGCGGCGGCGTCCCTCGTCGGCGTCATTAGGCAGCTTCTGGCGCCGCTTGGGAACGAGCCGTGCCGAGGAGACGCGGCTCGACATGGGGGTCTGTCGCGGCTGCGGGGCGCCAGTGGGCGAGCAATCCGCCGTCGTCGTCGTCTCGGAAGACTTGTGGCACGAAGCGTGCGTCCGGTGCGCGGAGTGCGCGCGCGAGCTGCACGACAGGTGCTACAGGCTGGGCAGTCGGCTGTACTGCAAGATTCACTTCTGCAGGTGAGCGAGCTCTGCGAGCTTGCAGCGGCGGCGGCGGCTTCCTGCCTGCGCCGACGCCGTGCGCGCGCGCGGCCGCGAGCGAAGCGCTCGCAGCGCTGCCAGCCTCGCCAGCGCGCGACGAATACCGGCGACTCTTGAACCTGGCGTCGGAATGGCGACTAGCAGGGGCAGCATTGATAGGCGCACGCATCGCCGACGGTATCGGAGCGCGGCAGCAACGACGCCAGGCAAACCTTACGATAGCGAGTCCACATCCATAGCGTAGAGAAGTCTACTTGACAGCCGTTTGACAGACGTTGGAGGGTTAAAGTGTCTAGCATCGACCGTAGCGTGCAACAACTCTTACGATGCCCAGAGCACCTCTCAACTGCCTGCCTCAAAGTCTCGGGCACCACTCCTACCGGGCACGAACACTAGGAGCCAGCTGTCCAACTTTCTTGACGTAGGCTTATATATATATATATATATATATATATATATATATATATATATATATATATATATATATATATATATATATATATCAATATAAGTTGGATAGCTGGCTATATAGTATTATATTATAATATATAGGATATATATATTGGTATATAATATATATATATATATGTATATATATATAATATATATATATATATATATATATATATATATATTATATATATATATATATATATAATTCATTTGTATAGCGCCCCAAGAAAACTTAATCTCTATTCAGGCGCTTCACATATGCCACGGGCTCGAGCCCACGACCTCGGCCAGACCTTGGTCGGGGCGAGCACCTTAACCACTGGGCGAAACCAACACCGCTTGGCCGTGGTTTATGACATAGCTTGTTCGCAGTCATGATAACCTAAGAATCCGCTAGTCAGAGTTCTGCGCTCATAATCTGGCCTGCCGCCATTTCATGAGTGCACTCAGATCGGCGAGCAGGTCTCAAAGAATCGGACTGCCGCTATCGCTTAAAGTGACGCTACTTGGCCAGTTCCGGTGGGACCGACTAAAAATTCCGTCCGACTGTCGCGCAAACGTGTCTTGTGGTCTGCGGAACGCTAATCGACAAACGTTCGTTGAGTAGAGTGGCTGCTGATGCTCTCGCTGAAATATTTGTCGCAGCATTGCTTGTTGCGCGCTCTGCCGTGTGAGAGTAAGCTCGTCCAGCTGACGCGTCTCCTTAAACCGTACGTGTATCGAGCGTGTATCGATGAATCTGCTGCGGCTGCCCTAAGAACACACCCAATAGTAAGGCATGCTAGGAGACTTCGGCATGCCAGGATCCGACGTACGCGTTGCACTGACGTACTACTGAGCTCACAAGACTACTACCAATTTTGCGTAGAGATTACCTGAATTTCGTTTGAAGGGGTGATAGTGCGTCATAAAACTTTATGCGCGCGTTTGTGGAGTAGCAAACTTAGAGAGATCGGATGAAATTGTCCTCGTAGACGTTAGTGCTAGTATTCCTTTTACGAGCTTGCAGTTGAACTCAATAATTACAAGTCAAGACCATTGGGAACTTTGTAATGATCTTCGCTTATTATTATAAGAACATACTGTATATAGTTGCCACGAAACAGCGTGCAATTCCTAAGCAAATAACTTAATTACTAGTTATTTATGATGTTATTAAAACCTGCCGTGTAGATAATGTCTCAACGTACAACGGAATGCAATGATGCTGATGTCTGCATCAGCTTCTTACGCTGCTTTGGTATATAGACGAACCCTCCCATACCGTATGCAGCCCTGAGAAGATGCATCTTCTAATTACGATTGAAGGCCAGAGAATAGCTTGCATGCCGAACAAACTTCTGAAGCAAGTTCTGCAGCGCAACCTGCCTGTATATCAGACGTACTCCTTACTTTCTATATTTCATGAAGTTCATGTTCATGAACTTTTTCTTTACTGTCAATTATAAGTCTTGTGTAGGTCTTTTTGTTACTTAATACGGCTGGTTTTGCATGCATTCTGCATCGGTAGTGGTGCTCATGGCCACCAGCCGCGCAAATCCCCTCATAGTAAAACCTTTTGCTGGTGCTAGATAAAGTAGAGTTTGAAGGTAGAGATTAAGTAGAAATTCTGTGAGAAAATGAGTGCAGCAGCTAGTAAAAGGACTTTCCCGTAGCGTTTTTAGTTTATCTGCGATATAAAAAAAAATAGAGGTAAGACCAAGCAAAAATAAAAAATTGAAGGAAAGCATCATTGTATTTCGTTTTAATGTATGCAGCCGCCTGAACAACAAATGCATCGGCTGTGGACAGGGCTTCTACTACAACGACTTCACCCGTAAAATTAGAGGGACGTTCTATCACACGTCGTGCGTCGTATGTGCGACCTGCTCGAGGCAGATCGGCACAGGCGAGGTGCTTCACTTCGACGCAGCCGGCTCGATGTACTGCGCATCTCACGCTGCTCTGCCGCCGCACGCACCTCTGAGCTACGTCACAGGTGAGGAAGGCGCAGTGGCAGCTGCGAGACGCGTCAATTAATGCGCATGCGATGCCTGAAAAAATTGAGGATATCAACCAAGAATTTCATTGATGCGTGCGTCAGGTGATAATATGGTGATGCTGAGGGCCCGGAGAAAACCAACTACGTTTCGGCATCTGAAGTTGTGCGCGCAATTATGCGCAAAGCCCTATGCCAAAGCTCAGGGCTTGGTTACGCAGTCAGAGCGTTTTTTTTAAAAACAGCTTCACATGAACGCTAACGATAGGAAAAAGAGATGTTGTTGGGAGCTAGAGTATTATTTTCAGTTTGCCCTTTGGATAACGAACCACATTTGCATGCTGACCCCGTGCATGTCACCCCTAACCATATTATTCATTTTGTTTGTTTTTCAAGCATGATTTTACTTACCATTCAATTGCATTTCACTTTGCAGCAAATGAAAAGCGCCTAGAAAGATATTAAGTTCTCTGAGGGCGCTTTATCAAGTGCATTATCAAGGATAGTAAAAGAAGAATGCTTAGAAAATAGGAATTTATAGCGTACAAATATTTAGCCATTCCCACATGGGCATTTACTGCTAGCTGCACTTCAATAAAAAATCTTTAACGGAGGCTAGCCAGGAGGCACTTAAACAGCTGAGCTGTGGCTGACCACTAATATACAGCCCAGCACGGTGTGATGAGCTAATACAAAAGTTTCGTCATCACTATTTTGCAAGGAATAGCTTAAAGGCAATATATAATTAAAGAAAAAGAAATTTTTATAGACAAATAGCCAGATCTAAGTTATTCGCCGTACAAAAGAGATATAAAAAGCAAATTTCTTAGGGAAGACGGTGTTTTTACGATCCGGTAAACCAACTGAATCGAAAACAGTGTCCACAGTAAATTGCGCGAGTCAGATTATAGCCATATTAAAAGTTTCTTCCGATATGGGCTAAAGCTCCTGAAAGATGATTGATAAAGAGATAAAGCTAAATAAAGGTCATGGACGTGACGAAAGTTCCTTTGGAATTTGGCTACGTCCGTAATGCTTGGGTTCAAATCTCCATTACAATTAAATTTGTTATCGATTATCCGCTACTTCCTTAAATCTTTTGGAGACCGTGCCTTTAGTTCGTATGCTCCCAAAGCTAGGAACTCACTTCCGACTGGCGTCACGACATCTCCTGACTTGACTAAATTCAAAAAGTAGCTAAACGCATCTTATTAACATTGAATTAGATTTAGTGGTTCCATGCGATTCGTTATTTGTGTGCTTTTGCGTGCTGACTCAGTGCATGCTGCCACGAACTATATTTGCATGCTGACCCTGTGCATAGGACATCTAACTATGTTATACTTGCTGCATTAAACATGCTACCACTAATCATTCGATCGTGCTTCCTTTGCAGCAAATGTAAAGTGTCCAGAAACAGATTGAGTTTTCCTAGGGAGCTATAAAAATGTACTATTATTATTATTAATTCAGGTTGGTTCTGGGCTTAAGGACGCGTTAAGAAATTGCCCAATTAGTTTAAAGCGACTGCACGTTTTCTCGCCCTTGGATTTAGTAAATATCGCTTAGCACGAAAGTCGAATGTCCCCTGAAGAAATCAAAGGCTGTAAGTTGAAGCCACTAAAACTGCCAGTTTATTTCGCCAGAGTGCATAGCTATTACCCCCAAGTCTTAACCCAGGGGAAAGGTGCTCGCTCTTCAGGACCCAGGCTGTGGGTTAGAGTCCTTCAGCAGGCAATACTTTATTACGCACTGCAAGTGAGATGATTGCCGTGAAAGCTCCTCTGCCGCTACATAAATAAGGTTGTTTGATCAACTAACCTGTACTTTGAGAGTAATTTATCATGAGCGCCTACTACTGTTAAATGCGCAGTTAAAAAAATTAGAAACGGCAAATCACTTACGTCTTGATGCTAATACCTAGGAAACTGGCTCCATCCACAACTTGGAGGCAGCCAATTCTCCTTATCTCTAATTGCTGGGCTCAGTAATTGCTGATGTCTCTTGAAAATGTGTGAAATAAAGGCCTAAAATACAGTGAGTGCAAAAAATACTCTAACCAGAGCCACATTAAATCTTGGTAGTATTGAACAACGCTCTTTCAGTTTTTTTTCAAACAACGATCACGACGACCTTATTACCCCGGCAAGCTGGCAGATCATTAATTTATCTTTAATACTCCTTCCTCTATTAAACAAGTTATGCACTTTGCCACCATTTTTGAACTCCACTCCAACTTGGGCACCCGAGCATCCGCGACCCGATCGCAAAATTAATGCATCCTGCACCCTAAGATTCAAGCCAAAGCTTCCGCTTTGTGAGCAGGACTTCGCCGCCCGCTGAGCTCGCTATTATGTCAGCCCTTGCACGGCTACCCAGGCTTGACAGCATCGACGCCTCGGAAAGATGGCAAAGATTCGGCGCAAAGAGCGCAGCGCGAGCGAGCTCTCGCAGCGCTTCCGGCGCACGTCGCAGCTCGGCGCTTCCGGCGCTCGGCGCTCAGGGGCGCGCTCGCGCTCTTATAGCCAACACTCGATAGCTAGCGGTCGCCTCCGAAGAGAAACACCGTCGTCGTCGCCCCTGCTAGATGATGCTCACTGCTTTGCAGCGGCGCGCGGCGCCATGGCGGCGGCGGTGGCCCTCGAAGAGGAGAGCAACGGAAGCGTGTGCTCGCTCGGCACCATACCTACCGACGACTTGCTAGGACAGGCTTCGCCCGACGCCTCGCACCTGCTGGCGGGCTGCTTTGACGCCTCGTGGTCGCCCGAGACCAAGACCAGCGTTGCGGCTAGCGACAGCATTCAGCCTGCAGACGACGCGTTCGTTGCGAGCTTCGTCAGAAAGCCGCGACGAACGAGGACACTGCTGAATAAGGAGCAGAGGAAAGTACTCGAAGAGGCATTCGGCGTCAACCCGAGGCCTTCTAAGGACACTTGGACTCGACTGGCAAAGCAGACCGGACTCACGTATCGCAAGACGCAGGTAGATCTCGGTCGGCACCGCCGCCGCAGAGCCCCTGCAGGCGAGTTCGGTCCGCGTGTCGTCGGCTGCTGTCACCGCGCCGCTGTCCGGCTCGGAATCGAAATTGCTGACAATGCACGTTCTACGCCCAAAGAATTCGCGGAGTGACTGTTCACTTCTGATCGGGAGATTTTCCGCTTGCCAGAATGGGCGTGATCCTTGGAGACCGTGCATTTAGTCCATATGCTCCCAAAGCCTGGAACTCCCTCCCGACCTGCGTCAGAACATCCCCTGACCTGACCACATTTAAAAGGAACTTAAAAACACACCTATTTAGGACAGCATTTAGTGGGTCCCTGTGATTCGTCCTTGATGTGCTTATGCGTGCTGACACTGTGCATGCTGCCACTAACCACATTTGCATGCTGACCCTGTGCATGTCACCCATAACCATATTATTCATTTTGTTTGTTTTTCAAGCATGATTTTACTCACCATTCAATTGCATTTCCCTTTGCAGCAAATGTAAAGCGCCTAGAAAGAGATTAAGTTCTCCGAGGGCGCTTTATCAAGTGCATCATTATTGGTGGCCTTGAAGAATTTATAATCTCGGTCTTAGATTACCTTCTCGGCGGCGGCCGTGGGCAGGTCTGCGTCTAGCCGTAGCTGCTGGCAGCGTCAGCGAAGAGTGGCCGGTGCAGCGGCGTCAGTGGCTGTGCAGTCCTATGGCGTGCTTTGTCTCTGTGCTAAGACTCGCCGGCACGGTGATCGCACTTCGCGACCAAGTCGCGGGTTCGAGTATTGCTGCCGGCAATTAATTCGTCATTGCCAGCAGCGAGCGATGAGGTGATAGGCGCTAAGCTTCTTCTGCCGCTATATGAATAATGAGGCTTTCCAATCAACTACCCCTAAATTTTACCTGACTCACTGTTAGCGTGGAAGTTTACAGATATCCGTCACCATGTGCGGACGGTTTCCAATTCTATCGGGCACTATTTGTCTGCTCTGCTGAGGATGCCATCTGAAAGCGCTCCAAGACGACAGATCGGATGCAGAGCCAATGAACAGTCCTCACTCGGCTTGAAAGACCTGACCTGGCTTTTTTCTTAGGGTCAACGGTACAGGGTTAGGCAAAATATTTTCTTGCAAGAAAGTCAGTTCTGAGCCAATAGCGAAGTCAAGATTCTATACTGTGCATGCAAATATAAAGTAGTCCACATAAATAGTATGATTATACTGCGATATTTTTTTATTTTGAAGGTATGGTTCCAAAACAGAAGAACGAAATTGAGGCGCGAAACGAAGACCGCGGTCACCGGCGTAAGTGGCTGCAAAGATACTGGCGAGGCTGCTACGTCACGATGACATCACGAAGTACATGTACCGAGTAGAGGAAGAAAAGTCGTGCCGAATTCCATTCAGATCAACAGGATACTAGGAAACTTTAACTTGTTGCCATCGAAAGAATAGCGGACTAACAGGATATTTCCTGCTCGTCATTTGTCCAAGCTGCGCTACGGCGAGAGGCAGATCAGTTCAAGCGTAGCGCAGTTTATTATTTATTGGAATAAAAAAACAAGGATCGTCACGATCACAAAAAATTACCGTACTCAAAATGGAGATATAACCTTGATTACGTAAATTTCGAATGTGGCCGCTGCTTGGTACCAATAAATGATGCAAAGAGGCTCCCACCTGCGCTTCGACTCGCGCGTCAAGCCTGGGGACAAATTGAATATATCGTCTCGGGTTTGAATTATTGTAAAAGCTTAGCATTTTACACACATTTATTAATAACCAAACTTGAATTACCGCGACACAATATCTTTGACCTCACAAAGAAGCGTCTTTTAGTAAAACAGGAATTATCTTGAAAAAAAACATAATAATAAATATGATAGTAAGTCTGCAATTCTTTAAAATAGCACCCCAAAGACCCTATTCTCCATTCAGGCTCTTTAAACTGCTGCAACATAAGTTATAACCAATAGTAGATCAAAAGCAAGGTATCCTGCTTAGGAAAGCTCGCAAAAGCACACAATTATCCAGGTAATAATAATAATATAATAATATTGCACTTGATAAAGCGCCCTCAGAGAACTTAATCTCTTTCTAGGCGCTTTACATTTGCTGCAAAGTGATACGCAATAGAATAGTAAGTAAAATCATGCTTGAAAAACAAACAAAATGAATAACATGGTTAGGGGTAAGACAAGCATGCAAAAGCACGCCGAAGATTCACGACCGACGGTTAGCAGAATCCCTTGGTTACTAACATTCAGTCAATCGTGCAAATGCAAACAAAGCCTACTGGAAAAACAGGTGGACTGCGGAACTATAAAAAGTATTTCACTGTAGCCCTTAGTCATGACGCGCGCAGTTTCGTGACTCGAAACCTCATAAAAAGACAATGTAATCAAGCACAGTGAAGGCAGTTTGAAGCAAACTGGTTGCTGCTTCTTTTTGAATAATACCACAGGGCTCCGAAAGATTTGAAGTTAGTTGGGAGCACCAGTAACTAGTTGGAGTCAGGCGATCGGTTGGTGCCGTGGTAAGCCTGAAGTGAAACTCACTCAGCTAGCTAACCCGGAGCAAGAGAATTGAGAGACCTAAAGGTGAAGAACGGAATAATGAGAGGTCAATACGCTGCTTGACAGGCAGTCTGCACTCTGGTTTGGCCCAGGGGTGAGGTGCTCAGCTATAACGACTAGGTCGTAGGCTCGAGCCCTGCAGCAGATACTCTACGTAAAACCCGCGTATTGAGATTGAGGTCTCTTAGAGTGCCATGCGAACGAAGTATATTTTTGCTGTGCAGGCTGTTGAGCAGTGATACAATGTGACTGGTGAAGCTTTTGCGGCAGATAAGCCTAGCTGCTGAATTATGCACCAACCGGAAGCGTATTATTGCACATAGAGAAGCTCCTAGTAGTAGTGAGTTACAGAAATCTAGTCGGGATGTCACGAGTGCACGAAACAGCGTGGCTTAGACGTCCTTATCCAAGCAAGCCAAAATTTGTGTAATTTTGCGTAGGTTAAAGTAGGCCGAGTTTACTCTGGATCCAATATGGTCAGCTAGTGACGAGGCATTTTGGTAAAGGGCACGTGATTCACCCGACTCAAGGTCTCAATATGTCATTAATTCGAATGCTATTTGATATGAGCCCTACATATCGTAATAGGCAGCAGTTTCATAAACAGCGAAGAATAAAGTTGAACAAGGCTAAAGTGTTTGCTGCAGTACCGACCGGAAGAGAAGAGGTGACCCAGCTCTGCCTGAAGATGACAATGCGCGATGCCATGCTGAGGTGGGTACAAAAAAGGCCAAACAAAGCGGACAATTCAGAACACGAATGAAGAAATGACTTCCAGGCAAACAATCAAAATATTAGGTCTTGAGAAGGCACCATTTACACAAATTTAAATTAAGTTATCTCGTATAATTGTCATTGTTCACATCTTCTTGCTTGAATCCAGCCAATCCAAGCAAATCCGCATTGAATTCTGCCTAAAACGGCGGATTCCAAGGTGCATGTTAAAACAGCTACGGTAGAAAAAATGCGTGTTTACTAGAACTCTCTCATTAGACCAGGGGCAAAAAGTTGATGAAAGCTATCGAGTATCTATTCTAGTCTACTTATACAATAGCAACATTGTGGCAACTTTGATTACATTAACCGCCTCACCAAACGACTAATGCGCTTTTTGTAAGTATCGCAAGTTTTAGTGGATTAGCACAATTCGAAAATCTCAGCAGTTATTTTCAGATATGTGCTGTACATAAAATTTTATATAAACCTTTAAAGAGCGCCATCTCAGTTTGAGATGAGAATGTGATCAGGTTAAACAAAGTGAGCCCTATTAGACTCTCGCGTACTCAGGCAAAATTTATGCACTTCAGAGCGGACGCCTGCCATTTATCCACGCTCTTAAAAAAATTTTTGTGGAGGGAGAAGAAAGGCTGCGCACGCTCAACCTGTTAGAATATTAGTAGTGTTTAGCATCTTACGTAGTTTCCTGTAAATATTAAAGAGTGCAGAGGACTGCTGGCAGTCAACCATTTCCGATCTGTTAGCAGCAGAAATATATATATATATATATAATTCATTTATATATGGCGCCCCAAGAGAAATTAATCGCCATTCAGGCGCTTCACGTATGCCTCGGGGCTCGAGCCAACGACCTCAGTCAGACCTTGGTCGGGGCGAGCACCTTAACCGCTTGACCAAACCAGCTCCGCTAAATATATGAGGTTAATCGTAAACTCACTAGATTCCACTACAAAAATAGAATTTTGTAAAGGGAAGGTTTAGGCAAGGAAGTTTAGTTCCTTCGCGATGCCTCTTGCTTAGGCCAGCTTTGACCAGTTGTAGAGTTAGCTATTTTGTATGAGAATAGCTGATCATAAAGCATACTGTATACGCACGCCCCTGTAAGCATACAGATTTATACCATTTAGCTACCGTTTTGCGTCTGTCAAGAACGTCGATAAAATAAGATAACCGGAAAAGCTCTTATCCTTGATTCTCATCTGACAATTCCCGTGCACCTCTCAGTAGAATAAGAAATTTCTTTCCACCGCAAACCAAGGCTTTTTCTTAATCACCGTTAGCTTCTGAATATATTAAAAAGTATCTTGAAAAGCCTCTGAAGATCTTAAAGCAAATCGTAGTTCTTCATTAGCCTAAAGTATGTAAGATGGATGTCAATGGTTCACATAAAGCTATCCGCAAATAGAATAGCCCTTTGAAGATCTCCTCGCGGGTTAGAGAGGCTGAAGGTCAGTGCCTGCATATCTGTCCACATCATACATAGGTACAGTCAAATGTAATGCAACTTCTTTTTGTCTTACAACACGAACGCAAATAATAATAAAATGCGTTTTGTAAATAACCTAAGAGAACTGAATCTTTATCCAGACACTTCATGACTCACTCCAAGAGAAGCAATAACTCGAAGTTAGTAACAAGCAAGGAAGGCATCATGCTTAGACAAAGATGCTAAAGCGAGACAAGAAGGGATGCTCTCAGGACTGCTAGCTATTAGAATCACTGGGCAATGACATATACGGAAGCTCGCACACACGAACAACACAAAGCGGAAAAACAAAAAGTTCATTTGGCCTTAGGAAAAGCTGAGCCGAACAGGTGCGCCTTGAGCCGAGTCTTTAAGGATGGAAAGTCAATGCAAGTTGTGACATAATCCAGGAGCGATTTCAAGACTTTCAGTGCATACGAACTAACGATCACCGAAAGATTTCAATTTGCAGGAAGAATGGCGACACAGCTGAAAGCCGAGGAGCTCGTGGTTCGAGAGCACAGTTGAGGAGTGACGAGTTCTCATAGGCGGGCTGATGCAAGCGAATCAAACGACCTTCACGGAAAAGGAAGTCCCTTAAGTCGATTAAATGTTTATAAGGGAGCCAGTGGAGCTCAGACAGCAGCGGTTCGATTTGGTAGCTACTTTTGCATGAACTGGCTAGTAGTTAACTGTATTGAACTACGAGCTCTGCTACTGGTAGGCTGTAGACCCACTTCAGCCGTACGTCGATGTCTTTAAATTTTCGCTCATGGTTTCTGATCGGGCAAATGGGTGTTCCCCTGCATCAGCATCACACCGGATTCTTCAAACAAGGACTTCACTCACGCTACTGTTGGTCAGGCAAAATGGATTTTAAATCTCACCCACTCTACTTGGGGGGAATCGTTATATTTGGCAGCATGATAACGATCCCCAGCACACTGCTAGGCCAGTGAAGTATTTTTATTTAGGAGTTCGTTTGTGGGGCTGATACACTGACCTACCTACCCAAGTCGCCCGATCCATATCGCTCTGTTATCTCGGCAGTAAATGCGCCTAGCATAAGCTCAATGAAAGCCTCTTCTTCGCTGAAGAAATAGATTGCCAACTGTATTGCAGCTTGGCCGAGGCGGATTCAAGTACTGCCAGTCAAGCGAATAGTAAGCCGGTCGGTTATTACACCGTCGCGATGAAGACAGCAAGACGGGACGGGCACGAAACATCAGCAGACTCTCTGGAAGTGGAAGGCCCACTGCCGGTCGCCGGCCATTATACCATCAGCAGACCGAGGCAACCGGCGGAGCTTTAGCACTGTTTTTGCCGCCGCCGAGTCAGCAGCAGCCTCATAGAACGGGCTGCCAGGGATGCAGGGACGCACTTCTCGGTGACAACCGTCCGCCGCAGGCATGTACTCCAAGGGTGAGCAGAAGCAAGAACAATCGGTCAGAAAATGCTGGTCGAGCCAGCTGAGGGCGAATTGGAAGGATAGCAGCAGGCAGCAGTAGCGGGCGAGCAAGTAACGCCACGTGCCGCTGCAAGGGGAGAAATCAAGAACAGAAGCTTATACTCTGCTGCAGCAGCAGCGAAGCAGCCATAGGTAACTTCGATAGCTTGACTGGTTCACTAGAGCAGCTCTGGGGGATCTGCTGGCGTAAGAGACCCTTTTCAGTAACGAGATTTTCCATTATCAACCAGGCGCTAGCAAGCCTTGTATGTGATAAGCATTTAGCTACACAAGGTTATGATAAATAAATTAGTTCTTTAATAATCATAACTATGGAAACACACATCTTTAGAGCAATATTGGAGGTCAGTTTACCAGCAGCCTGCGTTTCTTCAGCAACGGCCTGCTAGGTCAGTATCGAGGAATTTTATGGGGGCCAACCCTTAGAGATCGAATGGGCGTGACAGAAGTCGCAATAAACGTAAGGTCACGTGCCTACTTTACCACCATCGCAGCTTGACAGGTTGAGATCATACATGCTTCCTTACCAATGCGCCTAATTTACCTGAAATACCTAATCGGAGGTGTTTGGGTTCCAGATTTTTTATTGACGTAGCTTGCTTATTCTAGCTAAGGAAGTACGGGCTGTTATTGCCTTCCGTTCTCAGTAGTACAAATTTGTATGAAGCGACCGATTGTGCACAGGTAGCCGCGGCTGAGCACTAAAGGAGGACATTGGTGGCATTTCCGCACATGAAGGTGCGAGAGTTACCTCAGTGCCTCGCCTCAACTTATCATCGCTTTAAAAAAGTTATAACCTCCATCTGCAAGCCTACCCGAAAGTACTTAAAAATGTATAATGAGTTCGCAATTGAACGCAACGCAAATGAAGGCACAATGTTCATACAGCCCTTGTCCAAAAAATGAAGTGGGCGTCCCCTTAAGGAAATGCCATAAAGCCTCGCGCCAAAGGCAAGCAACCCGAATCGCTTCTAGACATGCTAAATCTGGTAGCTCCTACCCGGAAGCCAACTGTCCATCGCGGAGGGCCCATCGGGCTTCTAGGAGGGAGCCGATCTGGTTTGGTCCAGCGGTTAAGATGCTCGTCCCGACTAAGGTCAGGCTGAGGTCGTGGGCTAGAACACCGAGGCGTAAATGAAGCGCCTGAATAGAGATTAAATTCTCTTGGGGCGCTATAGAAATGATTTCTATTTTTCCTCGGCATATTGCCTGGAGCGCTCCCTCAGCTTCCAGATCTCTTATCTTAAGCGGGAAAAGCAGCACTCTGGCAAAGTAGCATTTGTCGTAGAGGAAGTGCAAGCACGGCGACCGATGGCTGACAGAGATCTATATGCCGGTATCTAGCCATGCGTGTACATTTCTTGCATTTTCTGTGTAGTTTATTTTGGGAAAAACTGGAGACATCGTTTGCAGTTTTAAAATTTACGAGTTCAAATCTTCCGCTCCGTTAAGTTAGTCTTAATCAGAATGGACCCGAATACTGGCGCTAGTAAGTTCAAAGGGCCTGAGCTAGTGGTACTCGGAATCGGCTTAACCAGCAGTCTTCTGTAGCATTCTGAAACGGTATTTCACTAGAGACGCATTTTCGCCGAAGTCGAGTCTGCCTACTTTTACGTACGCCAGGAGTTCTCAACCTGTTGGTCGCGACCCATTTGAGGGTCGAACGACCCTAAAACAGGGGTCGCCTAAGACCTTCGGAGAATACACATTTCTACATTTTGAACACAATAATTTTGTGGTCGGGATTGCCACAACACGAGGAACTGTAATAAGGGTCGCGGCATTAGGAAGGTCGAGAACCACTGACTTACGCATTGTTTTCTAAATTCGATCGTGCCCAGATATCGTTTGGAAATACTCAAAGCCACATAGAATATGTCGATGTTAATCATGAGAGTTTTCTATAGCGCACTCAAAGCCTAAGCGGGTTTTACGCATTCGGTAGCCAACAGACTTAATCTCACGCAGCAACGAGAAAGTGAGAAGCATAGTTGAGTCAGTAGAGCAGTTGAGGTAGTAAGTAGCCTAGAAGTGGCAGCTCATGACGGCTGGAAAGGATTTGCCACCACGGTCGGCAGAAAGAGAATAGATGTCGCTGCCAAAGAATTGTGAAAGTGAGTTCCAGAGTCAAGCACAGTCAGAGCAAAATTGTAAATTGCCAAAGGTCTTTAAGCAAAAGAAAGGAGCAGCTAATTTATTGCCCAATTTATTGGACCCGAGGTCATGAGGAGGCTGAAACTGGTGCGGCACAGCTAGATACGAAGGAGCCTTGGCGCACGCGTAACCACACAAACGAATATTTCAAAGGGCTCAGCAAATGCTGTGGGGAACAGGTGCGTTTGTGGCTTCTTTTTAAATGTAGTCAAGTCAGGGTGTGACAGGACATTAGTCAGGAGTGAGTTCTAGACTTTAGGAGCATAGGAACTAACGGCAAGAACTCCAAAGATGTTTAAGCTTACTGGGGTGAAGCACGGATAGGTAGGGTGGAGCAAGAGAACGAAGAGACCTAAAAGTGAGTGAAAAAACCTCGAAGTCGATGCATTACTTGATGGGGAGCCAGTGCAGGTCGGCTAGAAGTGGTGTGATGTAGCAACTCTGATGCTCACGACAGACAAGCTATTAGGACGACAGGCGTAACAGCTGTACAATCGTGGGCTGAATTGCACATGACATATACCACTAAATTGTGTTTTGACAAGACTGTGTCGTTTTTACGTAGGCCAAACACGTACGTGGACGTATGAAAGGAAGGGACAGAGTGCATGTGCGGGCGTGTGTGTGCGCGTGTGTGCGTGCGTGTGTGCGTGTGTGTGTGTGTGTGTGTGCTAGAGAGAGGGAGAGAGAGAGAGAGAGAGAGAGAGAGAGAGAGAGAGGGGAGAGAGAGAGAGAGAGAGAGATGGGGAGGGGGTGATGTAAACATGACCAGCTCTGCGATTTGCAGACAGCCCCATGCGCCACAGGCCTACTCTCATCTGGCTTTCAGAGGCAATATGGTATACGGTGCATATTGCCTATACGTAGCTTAAGCTGAGTTACAAAGAAGAGTTGGACAGGGCTTCGGCGTTTTCTGCCACGTGAGAGAGTTGCTTTGGTTGAACCGCTCTAATCTACATCGCTTATAAAAAAATAATAATGTACTTGATAAAGCGCCCTCAGAGAACTCAATCTATTTCTAGGCACTTTACATTTGCTGCAAAGGGAAATGCAATTGAATGGTGAGTAATATCATGCTTGAAAAACGAACAACATGAATAACATGGTTAGGGGTGACATGCACAGGGTCAGCATGTAAATATGGTTAGTGGCAGCATGCACACTGTCAGCATGCATAAGCACGTGAAGGACGAATCACAGGGACCCACTAAATGCTGTCATAAATAGGTGTGCTTTCAAGTTCTTTTTAAATGCGGTCAAGTCAGGGGATGCTGTGACGCAAGTCGGGAGGGAGTTCCAGGCTTTGGGAGCATACGAACTAAATGCACGGTCTCCAAAGGATTTGAGGTTTATACCAGTCAGTCGTTCATAGAAAAAGCGAATACATATATAAATGTATTGACTGACAAGTTTCTTTTTCAGCATGTGTAGAGTGCCTATAAATTAAAAGTTATCTTAGAGTGCTATAAAATGCTTTTACAATTATCATCACTAGATGCCGCAAGTTTTATGTTGGTAGGTTCTTGTAATAAAGGCCTGTGTTTCCCTCGATAAACGTCATGGAAGGACGGATTCATTTTTTTCCACCACGGGTCTGACTCTCCGACTCCTACTCAAAGGTTGAAGCACATGCTCATAGGCTATATACCTGCTTGTGTGGTCGAGGTTTCAATTAGACAAAGCTTTGCCTGCTGGGACCAGTGACTCAGCTCATCCTAGATCTCGTGATCACCAAGGTCATATGCTGTACCGAGGTTTTTGAGTGCCCGTTGCCCTCTTAGATCATTTTTAAGTCTCGTTTACTGTTACTGCTCCGTTGTACGTAACCGGGTAACGTCGAATTTGTCCAGCGATATAACTTAAAAAAGCATTGATCGAAAATATTTTGAAATCTGTACGTGATGTAAGTCTTCTTGATCTGCACCGAGACTCGATCGACAGCCTCGAAACCCTACTGATGCAGTGAACATGCACTTGCTCCCGTACATTCTGTCCATGTGCAGAGTCGTGGAGATTCCTTGCAATTTACATAAAACTTCAAAAGATGCACCGTGTCAAGCTCAGGCTTGAACGTCATTTTAAGAAATCGGGGTCTGATGCAGATCAAGTAATTTCAAAACTTGCTTCGAGTCTACACATGGAAACTTTAAAAAGTCAGGGCTTCTTTTTTCACTCGAAAACTGCAGTCCTGTCAGTCAGACCCAAACCAGATTTATAAGATGGTAAACAATTTACTGGCCAATGCTGAGAGGTCTGACTCCCCAGATATTAGCGACTCAGCCAAAACGTTTTCAGCCTTCTTTACTGAAAACATTGTGCACATTCGTGTGTGTAAAGCCCCCGACTAAAGTAATTGCGGAATCTTAACCTGTGACCTTCCTTAAAACTTTTCCGAGGTTTCTGCATTCCATGCGGCTACCTTAACAAGGTCTAGTAAATAGAACTCGTCTCCTGAAGACACTATGTCATCATCTCTGTGGTCTTCACAGGAAGAACAAACGTAGCCCAACCATGACTGAGATTGTTAATGCTTGTCTGGAAAAAGGGTTCGCACCTAAGTCCTTCAAATCGGTAATCGTTAGACCCATACTTAAAAAAGCCTGAATTGGATGCAAAAGTCCTTAAAAACCATCGCTCAGTTTCCCATCTACATTTTTTGTCAAATGTTCTTGAAAAAATTGTCGCCAAGCAGCTGGTAGCACACTCTGAAAAGAATAAAATGTCAGAAAGATTTCAATCCGGGTTCAAGCGGCCACGCGGCACGGAAACTGCTCTCCTCCTGGTTACGATGACATCCTATGCAGCAACGATGACAGCAACGTCACCGCCCTAGCGCTACTAGATCTATCAGCTGCCGTTGACACCGTTGATCACGATGTCCTTCTTGAACAATTGAGAACAACGATCGGTCTGGCAGTCGAGGCACTGGCATGGTTCAAATCGTACTGGTCTGATCGTGCTCAATCCGTGTCGTGTGGGGGTCAGGTCTCATCCACCAGACCAGTCACCACTGGAGTCCTTAAAGGGTCCGTCCTCGGTCCCTTGCTGTTTCTATTTATACTTACCTCTGGGAAAGTGATTTAAGGCCGTGGAATAGGATATCACTTTTATGCTGACGATACTAAGCGGTATTTGTCGTTTTAAAACGTCGGAAACTGCTACAGTAACTGAGAAACCGAGTGCTTGCCTTGCCGATATTCGATCCTGGATATCGAAAAACTTCTTGAAACTAAATGACGACAAAACCGAACTGCTGCTCATAGGACACCATAAGCGTGTGGCCGGATTAAAGGGCTTTGCTCTTCTATTAGGTGATGCTGTTGTGCCACCATCATCACGTGCTCAATATTTAGGTGTCGTTTTCGACAGCTGCCTCAATTTTAAAAGCTTCATTCAGAACGATGCCTTTACAGCGATGCCATCACGTCCAATTTATATCTAAGATTATGAGCTGCCTTTAACGGAGGCTTGCAAAAAATTTAACTAGCTCCTGCGTTCTGTCTCGGCTTGAATATTGTAATTCTCTTTTGGCTGGGCTACCAAAAAAAGAAACTAGGCCACTGCAGCTGGCTGTGAATATGGCTGCAAGGCTAGTTTGAAAATCCCAGAGGTTTGACCATGTACCTACTTTGCTAAAAGAGCTAGGATGGTTGCCGGCTGATCGACGGATACAGAGCAAAGATCTTACGCTGACCCACAAGGTCCACCACTGCTTGGCTCCTTCGTACCTAGCTGAACTGCTGCACCAGTTTCAGCCTCCTCGTGCCCCCAGGTCCTGTATGGACAATACATTAGCTGTTCCATTCTTCTGATTAAAGACCGTTGGTGACAAGCTTTAGCTCTGCAGGTCCTAGATTGTGGAAATTGCTTCCAAGATTCTTGCGCAACGACAACTACTCTCCTGCTGCCGACTATAGTACATCCTTTCAGAGGTCCTGAGGTGCTACTTCCATGTTACTCACTACCTCAACGGCTCTTCTGACCCTGCTATGCTTTCCACTTTCTCTTTGTTGTGTGAGACGAAGTCTGTTGGCTACCGAATGCGTACCGAAAACAGCGTAGGCTGCGAGCCCGCTATAAAAATCTCCTGCTTAGCATCCACATAGTCTTTGTGGATTTGTGGAGTTACAGACGGAGATACAGATCCACTTATCAGAGCAGGCGTCAAATGGACGAACTTGGTCTACGGGCATCCTGATACGGTGCTCGCTTTTGACGGCAGCGGCCGTGGGATCGAGCAATGCGGCACATGTAAAGCACACGGTAAGAGATTATGTTGCCTGGGGTGGGGGCTATGTAAATTATATATGCATATATACGATGAGCCCTAGCAGTACCCCGGAAGTAGTACAGTGGCGCAATCGCTTCCATTTCGGTCGAAACATCCGGTTACCCCGGCTTTCTTCCGGTTGTCCTGGCTTTTTCTGGTTGTCAAGCTATGCCGCTCAATAGTTGCTTGCCAGGTACTGGGTAGTTGATTCAGCAGCGTTGAACAAGGTAGGTATTAACACTGCTGTTAGTTCATACAATTATTGAATTATTTCTCTTATACAATTATTGATATCGAATTATTTTTCTGATCACCTCGCTCCGGCGCATCGCCGTTGAAGGGCGGGGTCGTCGCTAAGAGTGGTGTCAGTACGTTCCTCGCTTCTTGGAGTATTTTCATAGAAACGGCTTGGGAATTATTGCTCACAGTGTTTATCTTATTCTACTGCGCCTTCGAGGTTTTTTATGAGCGTCGCGGCCCTGTTGCACGTCACCTCCTTAGCTTGACTGAATTTGGTGCAAGAGCCGGTGGTTCGTTTGCTAGCCAGTCTCGGCTCGCGGCCCTAGAGTGTACCGCCTACTTGTAGGCTTACGTCCCAGCATGGGCCCAGATTCAAAGCTCAAGCCGGTGACCAGCAGCTCTACCAACCAGCGTAGCAGCGCATTTTCGTCCGAAAATGGACCGCAGACCGCTCTCAGTAAAACACTTATATACCGAGGTAGCGTCTTAGCTGCTGGTTCCGACTCAGCCGCGCTGCTAATGAAATTTTCTTCTGGAGAAAGCGTATCGCCAGCAGAACCAAAGAAAGCAAGAGTAGCCTTGCTGCAAGAGTCACCTATCCGCCAGCTGCCATGTGTTAGTGACGCCAAGAAAGATCTGCTTTGCCACACACGACTGAGCGCCCCGGCGCTGGCTTTGACCTCGAAGCTGCAGACAGAGAATCGTATGTTGGCCACTTCGGAGACCGGGATGGCTCTGAGTGGGGGCGTGAAGCAACCAATTACGTCTCACAGCACGGATTTCACAGCTTGTCGCTTTGTCGTAAGCTCGACGTCTGCTATGCAGCCCAAAGGCGTTCAAAAGCAGCTCGTTGATAGCAGGTGTACGGTTGGCAGCAGCATTCCTCTGTCTGGAACGCAAGCCTACCTCTTGGACTCGTCTGCCTCGACAAAGTTTGCAGACACCACCAGGTCTGCCAACTTGCTCCGCACCACATGCCCTACTCTGCAGAGCAGCCTGATGCAAAAAAATTTGACGCTGCTTTCGGGCAGCAGTGCCACGAAGACTACATCATCAACTGTCAGCTCACTACCACTGAAGAGCTCCATGTCACTCAGCTGCAGTGCTGCTCACCGTAATCTCACTAGCAACACTGATTCTCCAAGCATTTGCTCCAGCCGTTTGCAGGGATCTGCTCTAAGCAGCCTTGCATCACCACTGATGAGTACCATTTTAAGCGATGCACGAATTTCATCTGGGAGCATGGCAACTTCGTTGGCAGTCAATTCTGGCTTGCTTGAGAACCGATGCCTGACCGGAGGAAGCACAGTGACAGCTTCAGGTGTTGCCGGAAAACCTGGCCTGTTACCGGCAGCTCATGCAGCTAAAGGGCAAGAGGTACATTCGGTGTGGACTAAATTCGAGCATGCTGTGTTGTCTGCTGCTGGTTGCAGTGCTGTCTGAGTGTGGACGTGGCTTTGCTTCATCTATTGCCTATTTGTTTGCAATCTTTTTGGCACTCTGTAGGGTGGTAGTGGTACTTCCCTGATCTACTTTTGCTGCACTAATGTCGTACCTTGCTTGCATTCCGGTGCCATTCTCTTGTAGGACATCGGCAGCAGACAGGTAGTTGAAGATGGTAGTAAGAAGCAGGCCACTAGTGGGCCACAGCCAAATTATCGGTTCGATGTCGATGGCTTAGAGTCTGCTAGCGATGCCAGCTACTATGTGCATCCTCCTGTGAAGGCAGACAAGGTCGTTTCTGTCGATGAGGCAACCGATAACGAAAGCAAGCTTAAGGTGTGCTGGACTTCGATCTGTCTGCGTTTGTATTTTATTGGCTGCTGTGCATATAGAATTCACCAAGAGCTGCATTGTAGTGGAGCTACAAATATGACACGTGCAAAAGAAATGCCAACGAATGCTCAATCCTGCTCAATTCAGTAGTTTGCCATGTTGTAGAAGGAATTGGTGAACTACGTCTGTGCGTCACTTCTTCGGGCTCCCGACTTTAAGCAAGCTAAAGATGCCACAAGACTCAAGCTGGTCCAACTTTGCAAAAGTATATCCGAGTTTGATCCAGAGTTCATCTTGAAGGTGAGCTACTTGTTGAGCAACCCTTTTGCAAGACTTCACCAACGGGTGTGCATTGGAAGTCGGAGCTGGTATGTGCCGAAACTGGATGTTTCTAATCAGCTTATTCCGAGATTATACCCGTGGTGCTTTGCTGTATCTGCCATATTTTGCTCTCAAGCCTAGATGCAATTCATTTGCATATCACCCCAAGAGAACCTAATCTCTATTTAGGCACTTCACATATGCCTCGGGGCTTGAGCCCACGACCTCAGCCAGACCTTGGTTGTGGGGGGGGGGTGAGGACGAGCACCTTAACCGCTGGACCAAGCCAGCTCGGCGAATACCTGGATGGTCATACGGCTGTGTAGTGACATCATCCTCAGTTCCCTTTATCCAGGACTCCTGGTTTCTGCCCTTAATCGCCTGCAACTGGTGCAAAACTCAGCAGCGTGTCTAGTCCGTTTTCGACGACGTAGCCACCACGTCAAAGCACTTATATTCTGGGTCAACTTGCTCCAAATCAAGCATCAAATCGATGTCAAGGTCTTTCCCTATGGTCTATTCTTGCTCCTCAAGTTTGCTGTTGCACTATCCTCTCGTCGGCTTTCGGTTCTCTTGGTGTTCCTCTCACTAAATTAAAATCTTTTGGTGTTAAAGCTTTACGTTTGCATGCACCGAAAGTCTGGAACTCGCATTATTTAAGTCTTTTTCAGCTAAAGATCGTCGGTTCTGCTCAGCTTTCCCTGCACCCCTCGACTTTGTCGTTTCTGTTGCAGTGTGCTTTGCATGATTAGCTGTGCACGATTCAGTACATGCTACCAACTAAGAGTCCTACTAACCAGCCTCGCTGAGTGTATTCTGGTGTGCTTGTGCATATTTGTGTGAGCATGATACCTTGCATGTCATTGACCCTTGCCTATTCTCTTGCAGCAAGTTATACAGGGGCTGGATAGAGATTTTTTTCTTAGTCGTTCCGGAACGATTTATTTTCTCTATCTTTTTATCTTGTACCATTCATGCGAACCAGTTTGTACCTGCTTGAGCATAATTTCGATCCTTTTTTTCTGTCATTTTTCGGCAAAGGTCTCCTGGCTGCATTGTGGTGGCCAGCATGCCTTTTTGTACAAAAAATTGTGCTTATTATTCCGTGTACACAGTCGTGTGCTAGAGCCGCCGGCAGAATAGTAGTAAACACGATTGAGTCAGCAGCAAGCCTTTTATAGTGTGAACAGAGCTCCTCTTTCATCCCTCCTTTCGTCAGTTCGGCAGAAATATTTTTCCTCATTTTGTTAATGTGCTTGAGGCTATCGTCTTATTACCAAACAAAGAATTTTTACCGAATCTGTTCCTCTTTATAATAATATAAATAATATATTTGTATAGCACCATCCGTGAACTTAATCTCTTTGTAGACACTTTACATTTGCTACAGAGGAAACATGTTGCTGCTATGTATACCGTCATTACGGCTCACTTTGTTAGAAATTAATGACCCTGTAGATTTATACTTTATTGGAGCATTGGTCAATGACTGAGCCGTAAAGCAAAAACTAACATTTAGTATTTATTTTACAATAGGTATCAGTCAGCAAGAAAAAGCTTGCATTAAGTTCATCAAGTCGATGTGTGCTGATCTGAAGTTTACACATCATTGCCAGATAGTTTTATATGATAAGTCCCATTCCGAAATACATTATTGCCAATACCTTGATTTTAAGAAGAGCAGGTTTTTCTGCTATTAAACTTTAAGTGGGATAGCAAATCTACGTAACCTTGGTCCAGGGTTAAAATGCTTGACTTTAACGACCAGGGTCGTGGGCTGGAGCTCTTCAACATATGTAAAGCACCTGGATTGAGATTAAATTATTTTACCGGGCTATACAAAGGAATTTTGTATTTCTATACAGATATATCAATTCTCCGACACTCATCACCCGAGGATGCTCCCTATAGTCTGCCTTAACTTGAGGGGGAAAAGTAACAGATTAGATATAAAGGCTGTCCCCATATTCTACATTTACTTTTTAAAATAAGCTATGCCATTCTCATAGAATTTCCGTATCGCTTAAAGGTTGTAATGCCTGCAAAAATTTGAAGGATCACTTAGGTTTTAGCCTCACCCTCTTACCCACTGCTAGTCCTCGGAGGCCTGCACATGCATTAGTTGGCTCGAATAAAAATATTTTATATAATAACTATTCAAACTTATTCATTAAAAGTTGTTAAAGTCTTTGCTGTAATGCTTTATAAGAAGTGTTAACAAAGACAACGAAAGTGGTCCGGAGGATATAGTTCTTTATCTTAACAAGCATTTCCCCCTTTCTTTAAGGTTGAAGAACTGAGTGTGTGCACATGATCGAGTTTGTACCTGAAATCTTTGTAGTTGGCTTTGTATACCAGAACAGAACTGAATATAAGAACAACGGCCAATTTCCTTTTGGCATATGCTGCTTATGATGCAGAATGCCGTCCACATATTGCAAGGTATTTCTGTGCAACGGTACAGTTGCCTTCAGATTGGATTGAAGTAGCAGAAATATATCAGGTATAGTATGAACGCAATGCATTTCCTAAGATATTTAAAAAAAATAGTGCCAGCCTGACGTCAGCATCAACATTTTTTATGTAGGCTTTCCATGATGACCATCTCAGCTTTGGCTCCTTACCAGTTGCTCTAAGGAAGGCTATGGTTGCCAAGTTCAAAGACTTCGATGAATATCAGCTGGGTATGTACAAGGTGATTCTTTTTATGAGTGCAATACCTATGGTGTTCTAAATCTCACCGACTCATATCCTAGTTAGGCAACAGTTATTAAATTGTGATTACTTGGCAAATATGCATACATCCTAGTTAGGCAGCAGTTATTAAATTGGGATTAATCGAAATATACTTGTAGGAGCCTAATAATAACAATACTACTGTTCTAGGGCAGCTATGTCCTTCTTGTTAGAACAATAAATCGAGACGTCTTTTGCAGGCCTTTTTGTTTTTGACTAAGCAGGAATTAGAATCGCAAAATTCTTAGGTGGAAGGTCACTCTACTCTGTTGCAATGCAGCTTGCTTGTTCATTCGCATGGGGTCTCATAATAATAATAATAACAATAATGCACTTGAAAAAGCGCCCTCAGATAACTCAATCTCTTTCTAGTCGCTTTACATTTGCTGCAAAGGGAAACGCGATTGAATGTTGAGTCATATCATGCTTGATAATCAACATGAATAACATGGTTAGGGGTGACATGCACAGGGTCAGCATGCAAATATGGTTAGTGGCAGCATGCGCAGTGTCAGCACGCATAAGCACATGAAGGACGAATCAAAGGGACCCACTAAATGCTGTCCTAAATAGGTGTTTTTAAGTCTCAGGACAAGGATCCATAGGTCTGCTGTCGCTTTGTGCTTGATTAGAAGGTCGAAGATGGCTGCTGCTCTTGCCGAAAGATGCAGAAAAATTTGCAAGTCTACCAGCAATATTGTGAGCAGCTTCAGCAGCTTTTTGTCCAATTTGAAATGTAGGAGCAGCCAATCGACTCTAAATTGGTTGCAGGAAGTAATCAAATAGTTTTAGATTCTATTTTAATTTTTTCTAGGCTTCCTACTAATTTGTAAATGTGCACTACATTTTTTGTAAAAGTGGAGCTTGAAGGTCTTATGAGAGGGTAAGAAAGCAGATGGGAATTTCTTTAATGGTGGCTTGCTCGAATAATATGTCGACGGCACTGAAGCTAATAATAATACCAATACAAGATTTGTATAGCACTCAAAGTGAACTAAATCTCTGCCTAATGGCGTAACATGCAAATCTCAGGACACATATGCACGCCAAGGACAATGCCGTGGAAGGAGCAAAGGCCGTGAGAAACAGGTAGGTTTGTAGCTTCGATTTGAATGTTGTCAAATTAGGAGATGACTCGATGCTTCTTAGCTGCTTGCCTTTGCTGGCAACCAGTAGTAGTACGTTTGAATCCACCACTTTTTTCTGAGGTTATTCACTGACAAGTTGATCAGTGAAATCGGTTTCAAACAGCACCTGCAATCTTTAAAAGTCTCAAAGGCAGGCTTATATCTACCGAATTTGACCACTTTGGCTGCAGGCAATTGAGTGAGAAAGCTTTGTAGGGTGGCCGACGCACATAAAGCCTTCTTTTTCTGTTTGAAAAGAGTGTGGATGTGCTTTGTCACTCCATACAACTCTATCCCAATCGTCAGCAGTCCAGTGGATTTTAGCCTTTAAACGACTTACCATCTTCTTTGCCGACAGAGAGGTTTATCTCTTTGCGACTCGAGAATGCAGACCAGCCTCACCTAATTGCCTTCTGATAGTGTTGCCGCTAATTCGCTTCCCAGGGGATGAATGCAGACTTTTGACACGAGCTTTTGACGAAGCAAAACGTTCCTTTAATGCCCCCACCTTGAAAACCTTGGATGATGTTGTCCTGCCTAGTGGTATCATATGGCCGGCCCAACCATGTATCATTTTCAGGGCTCTTAGCCTTTTTTTTTATCTTCTTTGCATTGTATGAAACTGTATTATTTGGAATTGATGAAGTACCAGCAAGTGACCATACGAGTGTTCCACGTACTTTGCCCTGATTTTACCCCTCTTGAAGCTCGAAAGTTCGACGACCTTCAGCATGACTGGTGGGCTTTTCCCTGCAAAGTAACTAATCTTAATGGATTCTCTCTACAGTCCTGGCCAAACAGCCATTTTTAAAGGAGTTTAAGGGGTTTTGGCTAATTTTGGGCACGTTGTCAAGTTCCTCAACTATCACGGCAATTTGTACTTGGGCATCTAATAAGTAGCGGACAGAACATAATAGTACAGAATAGTAGATAGAACAGTACTGGACAGACATTCTAGCATCAGCCTAGTCGGGAGCTTAGGAAAAGACGGTAATCGAGCAAATCTGGACCGTCCAAATACTTTTATGTTTGAATGTATATCTGAGAGCACTCAGAAACACACTGCCTCGTACAGTTTGTGTGGACGTCTGCAAGCACCATCACCACGCACGCACGCACACACACACACACATATATATATGTATGTATATAAAATAAATAATTGGTCGGCTCCACCCATACAATTCTCACTAAGTGCACATACAGCACAGGTAGTATCAAGCTGTTGTTGATGTATGTGGATTGCCTAGTTCTAGCTTTTAATCATTACATTGGGCTATGGGTTTGTGCCGGACAAGCATAAGTTTTATTGATGCCATCCTGCCTGCTCATTATCATAACCATCATTGGTGTGCAGCTAGTTACCCGTGTATTATGCTCGTGAAGAATTGACCGTCACTTCTCTTACATACAGCAAAGTACAATAAAGAGAAGTCACGGTTGAAGAAGCAGAAGTTGGCAAAGACAAAATCAAAGAAATTGCCCGATCGAGAATCAGAGACTGAACCTGGGCAACAATCTGGCAAGCAGAAGGCTATGCAAAAGAGTGCTTCTCATGATACTGATCACTCTGCTGAATCGTCAGATGCTGAAGACTGCAGAAAAGAAGCGCTTGACCAACAGGGTGCTACAAGTGCAGCAGAATCAGACAAGGAGCAGAAGTTGTTCACCTTGAAGCAGCTCATCCGCCAGCTTCATATTTACGAGCCCGTTTATAATGTCATGAGCTTGCTTGGTAAAAGGTATGCATCCTACTTTACAGCTCTCTTATGTAAGAGTACCTTTTGGATGTACGTTGTTGGTTTAGGTAGAATGGAGGTGTAGTCCCTCGGTATACCTCCTTTCAGCTCTAGCTGTTTGGTACCGTTAATAAGATATCTTAGGCTACACCATGCTTTAATACTGACGCCTTTGCATATTTTGTCTTTGCATATTTCCCTGTCTATGCATTGCCTGCTTTGACCGTGTGTCATGTGGCAAGATTTTTCTGTCTTGCCTGCCTGCGAGGTCTGCCGATCGTGGAAGTAAATCAACGTGCCACCCGTAGCTTGTTGGTGTTGGCCTAACGTTCATCTCTACAAAGCTGACATTTTTTTTTATAATTTTGCACGTTTATGTAGTTTGGTTAATCGTGCCTATGCATATGGATTTTTAGCCAGCAGCTATACCATCGTGTTTTAAGGTTGTGGTTCTAAGAAGTTATGCATTTTCTTGGAGACAGTCTCATCGTAAGAGCGGTCCAGAATAGCTCGAGAGCAAGAATTTTGTCTTGCTTCTGCAGTTTACCTGTGAGCCCTGGCAGGTTGAGTAAAGTAAAGAGCAGCTGCTCTAACAGCCTTATATACAGGGTATATAAAGCAGCAGGTGAGCCTCGGTGGATTTCACTCTGCTTGCAGCAGACAACAAAAACTTGCCTGCTGCAGGATTCGAATCGAAGACTTGGGTCGTGAAATTCAGTCACTTACTGCTGGGCAACGACCTCGCGGGAAGTGATGCAGCATGGCCAGATATTTGGGATTTAAAGACGTAGCTATCTCTAAGAATAACTCGAAAGGTGTGCTGGGCATTTTTTGGAGCCCGGCTTAAACTTAGTTACACTAACCTAAAAAGAAATAACGAGGTAATAATGCCCATACCTTTCAGCACAAATTAAATATCCGGACTCTAGGGAGAGAGAACAAATGTGATGACGTTAATATGGTCTTCTGGATGGGTTAACAAATATGATGGTCACTAAAGACGATACCCAGGATTGCTTTTGATCATCACATGTATCACAAAGGAATCTCTAATGAAAATGCTAATTCCTATACTCCTCACTTGCACGTATTCCCATGTGTATATTTTATTTAGTATTCCCGTGTTCTGTTATGTATTTATTTACATGAATTTGCTAGCGAGTTTTTCACTGCTTTTATCGAAGGGTATGAGGGACAAAACGTGTTTATCGTCGGTGCAGAGATGATTTTTAAGCTAACAAAGTGCCTCTTGGAACTCAGCTAGTAAGGGGCCTCCTAGATGAAGCCTAATTGTCACAGTAAGATAACTATTTTATGTCTATAGTAGATATATGATCTAAGCTATGCTTGCGACTGTCGAATGCGAAAAAATAGTTTCTGGCTTATATGGTACACATACTACTGACAGCTATTGGGCAATATCTATCACCTTCCAAGATGATGCTCTTGCTGGGAGCTTTATGAATGTGTGAAGTCGTCTTCTGCTGACCATGCATACATGTAATCTATAGATTTAAGCACATTTGTGCTGTTATAGTACCTTGGACTAACCATTGAATTGCCATTAGATAAAGTTGTAATAGAAAATTTCTGTATGCATGGTCAAGTACCAGTGCTCTAATCTTAACAGCTTACTTGCATGCTTTTATATAGGCCTGGTAAGCTTCTTGTGCTTTGGGTTGTAGACATAAATGGACATCTATAATTAGATTAAAATGATTTTGTTTAGTCTTATGTCTTAGTCTTAAGATTGTTTAGTCTCTTTTCTTATTACACTAGATCGGTGTCAGGAGCCACTCAATCAAGGGTTTCCTAAATTATCTGAAGGACAGAAAGAACTAGAGATTTAATTGCTGTGTAAACTGAAGGGACAGCCTCTTTCTTAATAGTACCTTGTGATAGCATCCTAGTGGTTTATCATATGTAATGTAATGTATCTCCGTCAGTAACTCCACAAAGTCATAAAGACCATGTGGGTGTTACGCAGGAGAGTTTTGTATAGCGCACTCACAGCCTAAGCGGCTTTCGGTACGCATTCGGTAGCCAACAGACTTTGTCTCACGCAACAAAGAGAAAGTGGGAAGCATAGCAGAGTTAGGAGAGCAGTTGAGGTAGTGAGTAGCATAGAAGTAGCAGTTCAGGACCGTTGAAAAAGATGTACCATAGTCGGCAGTTGGAGAGTAGATGTCGTTGCGTAAGAATTGTGGAAGCGAGTTCCACAGTCTAGGACCTGCAGAGCTAAAGCTTCTTTCGCCAACTGTCTTTAAGCGGAGGAATGGGACAGCTAATTTATTGTCCACACAGGACCTGAGGGCGCGAACAGGCTGAAACTGATGCAGCAGTTCAGCTAGGTACGAAGGAGCCAAGCCGTGGCAGGCCTTGTGGGTCAGCATAAGAACTTTGCTCTGTATCCTTTGCTCAACCGGCAACCATCCTAGCTCTTTCAGCAAAGGTGACACGTGCTCAAACCGCTGGGACTTGAAGACCAGCATTGCAGCCATATTCATAGTCCGCTGTAGTGGCATAATAGCTTTCTTTGGTAGCCCAGCCAAAAGGGAATTACAATAATCAAGCCGAGACAGAACTAGAGAGCTAGTTAAATTGTTTACAAGCCACTGTGGGAGACAGCTTCTAATCTTGGATAGGGATCAAATGTGAGGGCTAGCTGTAAAGGCAGTCTTCTGAATGAAGCTTTTGAAACTAAGGCAGCTGTCGAACACGACACCTAGATTACGAGCACGTGGTGAAGGTCGCACAATAGCATCACCTATTAGAACAGCAAAGCCTTTTAATCCAGCCACACGCTTAGGGTGTCCTATGAGAAGCAGTTCGGTTTTATCGTCATTTAATTTCAGGAAGTTTTCCGACATCCAGGATCGAATATCGGCAAGGCAATCATTGTAGATAAATTTGCTTGCTTAAGTCAGCATGATCGTTTATAAAATGTCTGATGCTTTCCTCAGGTGCATCTCATTTTGTTTGGTTATGCCTCGAGACTGGAGCTTTATTTACTATCCTGGTTGCTAGCCTGCTATCTTCCTGGTCAGGTACCCATCGTCACGAGAGGAGTTCTACAAAAGCCGACTGCCTGGTTTGTTTGAAGAAGCAAAAGCAGGCAGGAGAATGAAGCTTGCCATACCAGAAACATGGGAGACACAAGTGTCTCTAAAGGGCAATAAGGCACCTGTTTGGCAAGAATTGATCGGTATGCTGATGTTAATACATTGCAATATATCTTCTTCTTTCTGGGGGACCGTGAGTGTGATAGCGTTTGATGTATACATTGAGCTAGATTCTGGCTTGATCTTGGGATGTATTAATGCTATGGATGCCGGTTAGGAAGCATTGAGTATGCACTGAGAAGAACGCACCAAAGAATAGGGCAAACACCTGCTTATTTACTTTTGCCTGCACTCTTCATGGTTTTAAAGGGCATCTATGTTTTACTGTCTCTAAGGTTCATTGCCGCTGCAGTGATTGTAATAGATTGGATCATCGCATGAGCGAATCTAGTCACGGTTATGCATGGGTTGGGGTACATATTTGCATAGTCCTCAGTAAAGCAGATTCCTGTTACAGAGTCGGTATTTAGCACTGCCATTTGCTAGCAGATTGCTGCCTGAGCAAATAGATGTAAAGCTAGCCTTCTTTCGAAGATCTATTGGCTAATTAGCTGTAATGCCTCAACTAGTGAGTTATGGGACCTGCCAATCTTGTATCGATAAAGCATCGAATACAGCTAACTTCAGACCCGTTTACTGTCTGCATATGAAAATCATCCTCATTATGACAGACCGGGAGATTGGCTGACATAGATAGGTTTATAAATAACGCTTTAGGTGGAACTGACTGTGATTGTGTGCTTGCTCAAAGAAAGCACAAGCAGACTAGCTGTATAGGTAGTCAGCCCACCACGATTTTAAATCTCTTTCTATAGGCATCTTGGTCTCTGGGCTGCTGGTTATAGGATTTCTGTTATGGATTCTTTCGAACGGCATTGCCGATGCTGATTTGCAAATAAATAACCTAAAGAGGTAGTTGACATAAACCCATCTCTGGCAGTTTTCGGTGAGCATCGGGGTGTGTGTTTGGATTGTTGGTCAGAAGATGTTCGTAGCACTCTGAAATGGAAGTTTCTAGTATAGCTATTGCGTTCAGATTAACCAAAAAATCTTCATCGTATCCTTCTGTACGTTTAGACTCCATATGTTACTTTCTGATTAAGTTTGTGATTTCATGGGCTATTTTGCTGTGGTTATGCCGACTTTCTGTAGAATATCCTAGTTCAAAATTGGTCTGTGATCTTGTGAAAACTCCCTAATTCTTGAGGGTAGTGATAGGGGCTAGCGTGCTGTAGCCTTACCCATGAGCCTTATCTACGATTGACCGGGGCAGGCAAGGTCAAGATTCCACCACCTTAAAATGTATGACCAATGTCAGTGCATCCCATCACATATAACAATGCAATGAAATTGATTAGAGGGCTTATTGCTTGACTTCAGGTAAATATACAGAACTCAATGTCTTGGGTACCTGAAGCAGAACAACTTTAGCCTAAAAAAAGCAGGACACAGACTTGCAGCCTCCAATTTCCCTGACCATTGCTCTCAGCATTGAACTATAGATACCAGTCTTGAACACACCAGACCTTAAAGCACCTTCTGGCTTAAAAATGGCTCTTACATGCCTTAGCCAGATCTTTAAGCCTCGCGAGTATATGAAAGTATTTAGCAACTGAGCATGGTAAATGCATGCGTTGGTGTGTGCGCACGTGTGCATGTTTATGGGTTCGTGGGTGTGTGTGCACATGTGTACGGTGAGTGGATGGGCGAATGATTCTGGACCTCCCATACTTCACATGGGCCTTCTGCTTGACTCTACACTTATTCAGCCTATCTTCATTGCTGTGTGGCATGAGCAGTATTTCTTTCTTGTTTGTTGCCCCCTGTCTTAGCCCAGTGGTAAGGTTCTCGCCCTTCATAACCCAGTTTGTGTGTTCGAGTCCTGCAATATGCGATCCCTTATTACCCACTGCAAGTGGGGAGAGGGTGATAGCCGGTAAGGCTCTTCTGCCACTATGTAAAAGGGGCTATTAAATCAGCTTACTTTGGACTTTTGGGTAGCATGAACCAGCTGTTATTATCTGAACTACCGGGTTCACCCATCTAATCAAATGAGCAACTAAGTCAATTTGGAATATGTTGAAAGCACACTGTTTACCGATTTCTGACAAATATGCATTTTAGCCGCATAGTAAGGTATTCTTGGTCTCATAATGTGACTGCTTACTGTCGATTCACATTCGTTTTCTTGCGGCATATTTGCTGTTTTTATGTGTTTCGGACTAGGAAAACCAGTTTCAAGAGACAGGTTTTAGTGCTCAATCTTTTCCTTAGCTGGGCTTGTCCACTACAAAATCTTGCAAAGATGAATGGAGACCACTTTAGTTTTTGGTATGGTCACTAATTGATAGAAAGCATGCCATATATTCACGCGCATGTGTGCGCGTACACGAGAGCTTTTAGTACCATTTTGAGGTACAACATGCACACATGCTACAATTAACTAGTTTGAACAAGTCGACAAATAGCCGAGGTTTTAAGTGTACATTATGATCTCGTTATTTATTAGCATATAGGTCATCTGCTGTTTCACTTTGATTGTGCATTAGAGTATTTCTATTGAATGCCAAGATTTTAGAAAACAAGCCTGGCCTAAAACAAACCCTCAACATTGTACAAATTTATAATTAAAAAGCATATCTCAAACCATGTTGGGATATGTACCATGTGCACTTCACCACCCAGTTCGTGAGTTTGAAGCCTGATGCAGCCAATCTCGTATTGCATATTGCAAGCAGGGGTGATCACCACTAACGCTCTTCTGCTCCTATATCAATGAGGCAGTGGTATCACCAGGGCTTTAGTTTACTTTTCATTGCAACCTAGGGGTCCCTCACGCCACTTAAAGACAGTAGCTAGCTGGTTTTGCTGGCATGCCCCTTCATACCTTCGGTTCATTCTCTCAGGCTTTTATTGGTGGCTTTATTGAAGTGTATATTACTGTCGACTGTGAGAATTTATCAAATGTATGAGTATCTTATATAAAGAAATTGAAAGTCCGAATATTGGCGTATAAATAGCTTGGAATTTAAGTTGCTGAGCAAAGAAAGACCCGACACTTCCGTTGGAGTCTGCAAACTCCTGGCAGCATGCCATTTGAAGCTTACTGACTGCGTTTGTCTTAATATAAGGTTAGCTTTGGAGGCTGACAATAATTATTCATTGTCAGGTGGATTTGAATTCAAGTGTTTTGAATGCTGCTGAGGTATTTGTTATTGCAGCTGACTCGGCTTGATTCTAAAAACTCAGTTCATCACTGTCTATGCAATGTGGTCGTACTAGGTTTAGCTAGCTCCCAATATTACCTTAGCGCATGCAGAAGCAGCTGTGCTCTGCCACTTATTTACTCACACTCACATACTCATGCTCAGAATCCTGCCCAAACATGCATGTGCACATGCACACACTCGCATGCATGCGTGCGATCATGGGCATTAGAGAAAGAGAATGCAGAAGTAAAAGATGAAGAGGAAAGAGGGAGGAGTGAGAGAGAGAAAGAAAGAAAGGAAAGAAAAAGAGAGAGAGGCAGATGGGAAGAGAGGATTAAAAAGAAAGCGGGATGTAGTGCAAAAGGGAAGAGAAGAAGGACAGTGAGAGACAGCGAGCGGGATTGAAAAAGAGGTAGGAGATACAGCACAAAAAATACCAACTGCGTGTTTACTTTTGTGTTGATCTCAGTTTTAGAAGAGCCAGTGGCAAAAAGTACGAGCAAAGGTGCCAGCTTGGCTGCTCGTTTTGGCCATGCTCTACTCCCCAAGTAAAAGCTTTCTCTACTTAGGGAAGTGTTAATTCATGCATATTTAATTAGTGTTCGATTACCATATGGTTTTCACAAGATCTCAATTATTCTCCTACCCTTTGGCGAGCATGCAAGATACTGACCAGAGATTTTATAGGAGCTGAAGCAAACGTACTTGCTTCAGTGTAAATGGCTTGGATTTTACGCAATAAAACCATTCGAAAAGGTGGGGCTGGCATTGTGCAATAGACATTTTTTTCACGTCTTGATTGTTGCTCAACACAGGTCGTCATAATGCAATGGCTTCAATAGAACTGCAGCAGGGACCGAGACTTTTAGGTGGCATAGAAAAAGAAGTGGGATGAAGGAATGAGTTTGATCGTGTTTCCTCTACAGCATATGTAAAGTGCCTAGAAAGAGATTAAGTTCCTTGATGGTGCTATGCACATTTATTATTAATAATATTATTATTATGAGTTGACCAAACTGTTAAAGAAAAAAGAAGGGCATAGAATGAGAGAAGAAGTTTACCCGAGTATCATAGAGCAAGCAGAAAAAGATAATAGTCTATATGAATAAACTTAATAAAAAGACACGCAGCTACTAAACAACTGAACTAATTGTGCTCGCTTGTCGTGAAAAAATCTTTGGGGGCCTGTCGTACTGCTTGAAGGTATATTGTCTTTCCCTACAACATCTTCCTTATTTTTTTATCGTAAAATATATGCGATATAGCCATCGAGGGCCGGGGCTTACCTCCCCTTCATCACTATGAGCATGCCAAAATGTTGACTTGAATGTATGCTAAATCTAGTACGTTTGTAGCAGGTCTTAAACACATGGATTATGCAGTATGAGAGTTTACACGTTTACGAAGGTAATCCATATTGACTTGATCATTTTTCATGCATTTACACTGATATGATCATTTAGGTGGCACCAGATTAGACGATGTCCATCATATAATTGAATCTTACGAGAGGCTATGGCCATCAGTATAGGTTGATTCACCATGACTGACAAGAAAGTAAGCCAGGGGTTCTTATTGTGGCCAGAATAGACAACTCCATGTGTGTATCCACGAGGCTCTAAAGCTTGCATATGCTGTCAGCAGCTGCTTGTTTTGTTTGCTCCTGGAAAGCATTTGAATGCCAGAAAGACAGATTGTCTAGGGTATCTGGTAAGCTCAGTTCTAAGCCTGGCCGAGCTGAGTACTGCAGTTAATCGGGCCGAGATTTCACTCGTAACCCCTGTTCGTAGCTGGATGAACGCCAGTAGTCTTCTGCTTCCTTGGGTTTGCTCTATGCATTTACTTATTTATAGAATATCAACTGGTTTTGTTGCATTGGGCATCAGTGTCCACTTTTTTAAATATCCTTGTCCATAACACTTTAAAGTGCCTAGAAAAATTTCTCCGAGGGTGCTATACAACTGTATTATTATTATTCTTATAGCAACCCCAGATGGATGATGTATTGCTTGTCAAAAATAGTGAAGGCGATCCCCGTTAGCCAGACTGATAAGCTAGCTTTGGCATTGATAATAATCCCTCATTGCCCAACCAACAGTTTTTCTAGCTACTTATGGAGCTAGGGTTGCATCCCGCTTTTGACCTGAACTGTATCAACACTTTCTAAATGAAAGCCGCAGTGACACTTACGTGTTTTGTAAGAATATCAGCTGTTACTGCAATACGCGGTAAGAATAGAATTGTTTAATTGATTGGCACGAGACACTGTTCTTGCTTATTGGCCCTCTATTATCTGGTAGCATTCAGAATGAACAACTTTGTGTCCAACCATAAGTTGTATCATTCTAGAGACTGATCACTTATGGAGCCAAAAAACATGCTGCGACTGATCATCTGTCTATTATCATGCAGTCTGAAGAACGACAGTTCTTTTGCCTTTTAGTTGCATCGGCAGTAGGACGATTGCAGTACCACTTAAGTGGTGATAGTGGCTAGATGGTGAGGCACTGCTGTTGTATATGTGCTTCTCGGAACATGCACGTAGATTCCCATGCATGCCGTCTGTGATATTGTGCTGAAAAAGTCATACATTGTTGAGCAAATGTTTCCTTATCAACCAACCGATAGATTTTTTGTTCGGCTGTTCTGCAGACCGGAAGAAGTTACCGTTCATGGCAATGCTTCGCAACCTTCGTAATATGCTTCTTGCTGGCATATCGGAGCATCACCATCAATGGGTCATAGGAAAGTTGACTAATGAGATGTCAGTAATCAACAGCAAACAGTTTCCTTTCCGCTTTTTTTCTGCCTACGAAGTTCTGAATGCTCTTGAGACTGAATACAACCGTCTTGGTGAGTGTAATACTATACCAGTTATTCTTATGACTTGCCTTGGGAGGCCATGCTTTGAAAACAGGTTGCCACATGGACATCTCACATATATTTATTTAAGAAACCTTGAATGAGGATTACACAAAGGAGTGTGTCAAACTTGGAGAAACACAAGGTTCAGTAAAGGAGAACCGAAGTGGTAAACATAATCCTGCTGCTCAACGCAAACTCAAGACTTTACTTCGTAACCAAGGATTAGCAAATGCTCGTTTACAACGTATGGAGAAACAAATGAAAAGGTCAGTCGGAACAGTATTATGTCTTGTAGAAGTTGCTCACAGTTCATCTTGCACTGTCTTGCACAGTGAATAAGCTGTGGTTTGGGTATTTCTTTTGAGGATCCCAATTTGACTTTGTACCAAACTTTAAACTAAAATCCAAAGCATATATATATATATATGTATATAGTATATATATATATATATGTGTGTGTGTGTGTGTGTGTGTGTGTGTGTGTGTGTGTGTGTGTGTGTGTATATATGTATATATATATTATATTGACTTAGTAAATAACTGCATTCGTCGGCAACCGAGTCAAGCGTTCCCATGTAAACAGATGGGGAGGTGTGGTCACGTTACTACAAGCTCCCTCTTGGATGCCATCCAGCAGAAGCCATTTTCGGCCCATTTCGTCACGGACGATGCCTCGGCCAATGATGAGCTGATGTGCCCGGATGTCTCCTTGACTTGTTAAGGCCAGCCCCTGCCATAGAGACTCACTGTATGCAACCAGAACATTCAGCCAGCTGCACACCTTTCACAATACAAGTACAAGATTAGTTTTGATGTCACTGCACGGAGAGTGCGATTAAGACCTTGAAATCGAGAGGCAGCTGAAGATCTCAGAGGGTACTGTTAAAAAAATTATTAGGAAAGATCTGGACTATGGTAGCACAGAGGCACTGCCGTGATCGGGTCACCCAAGAGTAACTTCTCGAGGGAGGACCGGCACTTAAAAAGCGTGGCTCTGAAGGACAGGTTTGCCACTGCTAAAATGCACAGCCCGAGTTCGGCTATGCAACCGGAATGGTCGTCAGCCGAAACGCCATGCGTAGACGGCTTAGCGAACAAAGACTGAACTGTGGCCAATTGCAAGCCATTGTTGACTTTGCAGCACAAAAAAGCAAGGCTGGATTTTGCATGCCGATTCCAGTATCCGACAGAGTCAGTGATACCGTGAGTCTCTATGGCAGGGGCTGGCCTTAACAAGTCAAGGAGACGTACATCAGCTCATCATTAGCCGAGGCATCGTCCGTGACGAAATGGGCCGAAAATGGCTTCTTCTGGATGGCCTTGACTCGTTTGCCGATGAATGCAGTTATTTACTAAGTCAAGCGTAGCCAACTGAAATGCATTTCAAAATTATATTGACGGATTGTTACACTTGAATTATTAGTGCAGCTTAATGACTTACTCGAATACTGGCATTAGCAACAACCGAGCTCAGATCGATGGACCAGGTGTGTAGAAGCTTTTGGAGAGCAGTGTGTATATATATATATATATATATATATATATATATATATATATATATATATATATATATATATATATATATTGAATTTGCCTGGTGAGCTGGATGAATTGAAACAGGATTACGTTTGAAGATGAAGCACTAGGCTAGTTAGCGAAGAGTACCCATGCAGCTAATAGTAATAATGTTAATAATAGTAATAATGCATTTGTATAGTTCCGTCAGGGAACTTACTCTCTTTCTGGACACTGATGATGTTCCTTACTTTTCTTCAGCCAATGACATATTTTCTGAATTGCTTTTCCACAGTGGCTGCGAACTATATCATGTAGGGACAACTCACTATATGCTCAGCTATTTCCACAAACAATACCCAATTTTGGGGGTATATCTTAACAATAATAATCACAATAGTAATAGTAATAAAGCATTTGTATAGCCCCATTAGAAAACTAAATCTTTTTTGAGGCTCTTTACACATTCTGGTATGGAAGCATGTTAACTGATTAATGATGCCGTGCAATATTTCTGAGCCAATAGCGCATAAAAGACGATTCATGTGGATGGAGCAAATGTTGTGATAAACAGGTGGGTTACTAGCTTCTTTTTAGAGTCGTCAAGTCAGGGTATGTCTTGAGTGTGTTGTAGACGTTGGGGGCATATGAAGTGGAGGTGCAGTCTCCAAAGGACTTGAGATTAGTTTGAGCTCAGCTACTCGACCGGAGTTCGAAGTTCGGATTGTGCTAGAGGGCTATAGAAAGCCTAATTATGAAGTATTTCTCATCGGTCGGCCGGAGCAGGAACACGAAGGAATGTAATTGTGAGTGGCAGGACCTTGATCATTGGTAGTCCCTAATTCGTTACGTGTTATCGACTGTATTTGTAGTTCGATCGAGAGCAACTGCAACATTTTTGAGCAAAACAGAGCCACGACTGAGGTTTTTGGATTTATGGGTCAATCTAGTGGCCACATTCGTGACGATGTAGGGCCTTGTGACATTTTTTGGTAGCCCATTCAAAGAGGATGCCATTATTCTGGCATAAAGAAAAGCAGAAGCTCTTACTTCCAAAATGTATGCTCTCATCTTCGTTTTTGTATATACATCGACCGATACTTATACAAACCTTCTTTACTTTCACTATTTTAAACGTATTCTCTAGATATTTAAAAGTTTCTTATAGTTCAACTTTTCCACTGTCATGCCATTACCTCGGTGGAAGAGAACTGTCAGTACCTGCGCATCCCAGGTGCTTAGCTAGAGGTCACTTAATTTCTATACTTTGACTCGTCGAGATAATTGTTCTCCTGATACGTACTGGGCTCCTCTCAAAACACGGATTATTCTAGGCACGTTTATGCGTTATTTATGAGCCTCATCTTAATATGATTGGACAGCTGATGGTTGGGGTAGTGTTATCAAAAATAAGAATTCAGCTTCCTGCAAATAGAATGCTGCTATCGTTCACGGAAAACCGGTCGTTCACAATTGGGCAGAGTTTTGACTCATTCGATGTGATTGAAGTGTCTGGAGAAGCATTAAAAGTGTGTGTACTGGCTGGAGTAAGTTTGTCTACTAGTAAAGACCACAGATGGAATGGTATAAGGCCTTCACGTGACAATCTGTTTTAATAGATTTTTATCAAGGTACTTCATATGCAGAAACCCAAATTATTGAAGGTCACAGGTTGCGACTCATTAATTGCCTTAGTTAGAGGGGGCTTTATAGAGGTAAAACTGGGTGCAGCTTTTAAGCGAAGAGGGCTGTTAACTTGTCGGCTGAACCGTTAGTATCCGGGAATGAAATCTCTAAAAGTTGGCAAGCAAATTTGTCACTGTCTTATACATTTGTTTGAGTCCGACTAGCAAGACTTTAGTTTTCGAGTGAAAAAAGCCCTGGCTTTTCTAATGAACTTCACGACCCATGTCGGGGGTCCAGCCATGCAGCTGGCAATGCCCTAATGACTTCTGCATGCACAAATGAGGCTTTCAATAAGTAGATCTTTTGCCAGTACACTAATTAACCCCACGACACGTGCATGCACTCGAGCATGCACTTGAGCACTCCCACACAGCCATAGTGGAGTTCTTCTCACTGTGACTAAAGTCATGATTAATTTTTATAGAACCTTTCATTTATCTTATAGTAACCCATTCTTCCACGGTTTCTTAAACTTCAATAGAATTTTTTATTCGGAGCAGTGTCTCAGACTGAGGTAGTAAAAGTGTTATAAAATGAGTCTGGGGGATCAATGCACCACGGTGGTTTTATGGAATTGTCATCTTATCAGCCCACTATGCACTAATAAGATTATATCAGGAGCAAAGTGATGTGAAATATGCATGATCAAAGATTTGGGTCTATGCCATCATCACTGCCCTTCAGTGCCATTAGGTTGTTTTGTTTTGTTGCTGCTAACAGTACGAGTACGTGTGTTTTCCAGGGTGACCAACTATAGTCCAAATCTTCTACAACGATATCGGAACGCCTTGGATACTGCTGTCAAAATATCCACTGTGCACAATGTTGATCCAGTGGAGGGCCGCACACTTGTGCTGTGTAAGGTCGGCAGCAGCATGTTTAAGCCATGCACAGCTGCTAAAGGCCTCGGGGCCCCACGGCAGGTATGCACACCAGATGTGCCCGTACTATTGATGATAATGCAATTCTCCTTGATCTGGCACTGCACTGGTAACCTAGCACTTGACTGAAAAACTTACACGTCATCAGCTCATGCTGACATTTTTGCAAGTGAGGTTGGAGTTGCTGCTGGACACTGCACAACAGTCTTGTGGTGAAGTGACCCAACCAATAAGCAACGTTCCTTTTGTTTGACCGAGAGGACAAGTGCTAGGCCGTGAATACTTACTTTAAAAGCAAAGGTTTCCATTAACAGTCGGCTTAGCTGTTTACGTGAATTTGCAGCAGTCTCTGCTCATGTCTGTCAAGTTATGCAGTTAATAAGCAAGGTAGTCGCTCGTAATTAGTGATTCTTTTTTCAGATTGTTGAAGTGGCCATTCTGCTGGCCTTGATGTGCAAATATTCATGCGAGCAGTGCACCTTGATAGCTTATACTGCTTCATCACATGTGTCTGTCAAGCTCGAAAAGGGTACCATTTTGAAGAACATCGAAAGTGTGATGGCTTTTGCAAAGGTACTATCTTGATCCTGCAATATGTACTTGTGCTGTGTGAATATCCAGCGATCGGTGCTACGAAGTATGTAAAACCTGGCTATGTACATACATACCTTAAGAGTTGTGGGTATCGAAACTCACTTGCAAAAAATCCGTGCATTCTTCACTTCTCAGTGTTATCACTTTCGAGAGCACAAACCAAAGCCCCGGGGCATTTACTTACTCCGGCCAGCCAGAATGATCCCATTGTATTCTCTTGGGCAACTATAGTAGTCCTACTTACTGTGGCTGGTTACAAAAAAGATGCTAAATCAGACCGTTTAGCTAGCAGATTCACTAACTAATCTACGAAGTGATGGTTGCAAATCACTGCAGTGAGTAAGTTAATATATATATATATATATATATATATATATATATATATTAATCTAGTCACTGCAGTGATATATATATAAATACTGTATTTAATTTTTCATAATGCACATAGAGAACTTAATATCTATCCAGTGGCTTTACAAGTGCCGAAGGGCTCGAGTCCACGACCTCGGTCGTTAAAAGCAAGCACCATACCCTGAGGATGCTGACACTGCTGCCTCAACAAGGCCATAGCAGTCACGAGATGAGATGCAAATTTGGGATTAGCGAATTCACTGTGCTTCACTATAATACCAGCAAATATACAGGGATTGGTTCGTTGGCATGTAGCTAGGCTGGATCTTGTCGGTCATGCAAGACCGATGCCAGTATTGGGTGACCAGCTCATTAAGATGGTAGCACTTCAAAATAACACTGCCGCACATAAAAAGTTCGTGCCTGCTTAGCCAGGCAAACCACATCCAAGTTGGTCCATGCATGTGGTCTTGAAATATATGACTCACTTCTCACAGGTCTTTCATCCGGTTTAGTAAACCACCTAAAGTTCGTACACAACTCTGCAGCTTAATCCAGGTGTAAGGTGCTAGTTCTTCACGACCCAGCTCATGGTTTCGACTCCTCCAGTGGGCGATCCTTTATTGCTTAGTGCAAGTGCAGTGGTGATAGCCGTTTAGGCTCTTCTGCTGCTATACAAATGAAGCTGTTAAATCAGCTTGTTTATTATTATATCGGCTTGTCTTTTATGAACACATAAACTTCCATATTATGCAACTTCTCAACAACCTGCACCGGCTTCCCATCGAGCAGTATATCGAGTGCAAGGTTTTGTCAAACACTTTTAGGTCCCATTTCTTTATTGGTCTATCCTACATATCCTTGCTAATTCCTCATCAGGCTAGGCATCGCACCACCCACTCTTCTGACTGAACTAGTTTTGCTATGCCTCTAGCCAACCTCAAATTTTTTGGAGGCCATAACTTCCCAAAGCCTGGAACTTACTCCTGACTCTTATCACGACATCCACTGACCTGACATTGAAGCAGGAGCTAAAACACACACTTTTATTCACACCATTTACTGGATCCTTTTGCATTTTCTGTTTTGTGCTTTTGGGTGCTGAAACTGTGCATCTTGACCTGGAGCTCCTTCCTGCCAGAAGCCGTTGGCAACAAGCTGAAGGGCTGCTTTAATACAATTTGCGATATTGTAGAATCCAAATAAACAATTTGATTAGAAAGCCACTAGAATTCAACACGTAACTTGAGAGCACATCCCAAACACATATATTCAGTTAGTAATTACCGAGTTGCATGGAAATAGCACCTGAGGTAAGCCTGTTCTTCAAATCGAGTTGAGCTTGAAATCGAAGCAAAATGCCGGCTAGATAGTGTGTACAGAATTGCACATCCTGCGGCGACAACATGTATGTGACTTGTTGTGTGGGATTTTCCTTGTAAACAGGCATACATATCTCTATACTTATTTTGACACATGATGCATCACTATGCTGACCCAAGAGTTTTCGAGGCCATTGTTCACTGTTCATCGATTTAAAATCTTGTCGAGGGAGCATTATTATTTCAGCTTTCCATGCTAGTCTGTCGGCGACCTAATGGGCTGATCAATACTGCACTGCAGTGTTTTCTGAATTATATTTGCCCTAGGTATTTCACGAAGATGTCGATGGAGAATCAGGTGCTGTCAGTGGACATTCTGAGGTATCATCTATATTGACCAACTATGTCGTTAACCGTGACCAGGTAAGCATCGACACCTTCAAGACAGCAACGGTGACCAAATTAAGCTGTTCGTGTAATGGAGTTGCCAGCTAGTTTTTCTACTTTCTGGATGTGCACGATAATGCGTTTCTGGCTATTTTTTACGTTAGTCTGACAACCTTATGAATTGTGGATCAGTTTTGGATTAGCTATGTGTCAGTTTTGTTTGAAGCATGTCGGGTTTAATATGGGAACTGGTGTCCCCATCTATCTCTTAAAGCATCGAATACTAAGTACGGAGTTAACAGTGAAGACTAGGTATAGACTTTTGCCACATATATCATTCGGTGGCCAACAGCATTCTTCTCATGCAATGAGACAAAAATTGAGCCGGTTATCTACAGGTTTCTAAATCGCTCCCCCTGAGAGAATTTTTAATGTGTAGTCGCACGGGTGACACTTGCAGATGGCGATAAAGGCCATATGTGCATTTAGCAACTTGGTGCCGAACATTGCTGAAGCAGACTACTTGTAGTGTTATCCCCATGTGATGGCACACTAGGTAAGGCGTTTGCTTTCACGACCTCGGTCCCGAGGTCGTGGGTTCGATTCCTGCGGTGGGCGATCCTTTATTGCCACTGCAAGTGGTGGTGATAGCCGTAAAGCCTCTTCTGTCGCTATACAAAAGAGGCTGTTTAATCAGCTAGTATTTTTTTTATGTGCACCGACCTGCATAACTCAAGCTGCTGTCGCCAACTGCTGCTCGATGTAATAGTTACAATTTTGGATTATTACCGGCACCCAATCGCAAGTAAAAGCATGCACATGCATTCAATCAGTGTTCTGAGATCCCGCTAGAGTTTGTAAGTGCAAATGTACAGGCAAGGCTTAAAGCACTGTGGGGAGTACCGAAGAAACTGTAGTCTCATTAGCTCAATCGGTAAGAGTATTGTGCAGATATTCCCTAAGCTTGTGAGGTCGCCCTCAACTTTATGTAATATTTTTCTACAGTCCGATCCTGGGTGGGTGGCATTAGGCTTGTCTGGATTATGAAATGAATTTAAAAGGAGTTTCTAATGTGTAATAATATATCCATGTAGCAGCATCAGAGGACTTAATCACTTTCCAGACATTTGACATATGCTGTATTCCGGACAGGCCCTTCGTTTTTGGTGAGCCGTGATGGCACACTAGGTAAGGTGGTTGTTTTTCACGATCTTGTTCCCGAGGTCGTGGGTTCGAATCCTGCCACCCAGAGAATGAAGGGACCTAAAATGAAGCGAAGTAAAAGTGAGTGGCATAATCTTGAAGTTGAAACAGTGTTTGATTGAGAGCGAGTGCAGGTCGGCGAGAAGTGGTGCGATGTGGCAACTTCGATGCTCACGACAGACAACCCTAGATGCAGAGTTTTGCACCAGCTGTAAGCGTCTGATTGCACAGGTTAGCAGATGCGCAAGCAGTCAGTCAGTGAAGTCGAAACAGGGTGTCACAAATTCGTGGACTAATTTGGATGAAGTATCCCGTCTAAACAAGCCTGAATTTTAGCAAAGTTGTAGCTAAAAATAGGCAGACTTAAGTCTGGCGCTCATGTGGTCCTCTATCGAAAGTTTGCTTTGCAACACGACACACAGATTTCATGCAGATGGAACAGGAGATATGATGGCAGAGCCGATTGCGAGCATTAAGCTTTTCAATTCCCGAGTCTCACTTGGTTTGCCCAAAACTAGTAAGTTGGTTTTATCGTCGTTCAGTTGGAGAAAGTTTGCTGCGATCCATACATGGATGTCAGCAATACATGCAGCATATGATTTGAGAGAATTTGACGTGTTGAAAGGCTGGTAAGGATCAAAGCAACGGTACAACTGTGTGTCATCTGCATAGAAGTGAAAGCCTATATTTTGCATGGCGATCACATTGGCAAGAGGAATAGTGTAATCCCGTACGTGAGTGGGTCTTCAGATGTTTGTCTGTTCACATCAATACTCTGGAGTCTCCCACTGAGATAGGACCTAAATAATTGCCGTGCATTGCTAGTGATGCCTAAGCAAGACGAGGAGCACTTGAGAAAGACTTGGTGATCAATAGGATCAAAAGATAAAGCAAAATGACCAGAAAAACGTTACCTAAATACATTCCTGAGAAGTTCGTTAAACCTCTGAAGCAATGCTGACTCTGTGGAGTGACAAGCTCTAAAGCCAGACTGAAACTTATCTGCTAGGTTTGAAGTTTCCCTATATGAGTTCGGCTGGACTGTCACAACTCGTTACAGTGTCTTTTAAAGAAACGGTAGAAAGGAGGCTGGACCGTAGCTGCTGCAGTTCTCTTGGTCTAGTGTTGCTTTCCTAATTAATGGCCTAAGTACAGTCTTTTTTAAAGATGCAGGGACGGGACCTGAGGGGTATTGGCATATTATGTTAGTTATGCATAGCAGCAGCAGATCTAGGCATCATAGAAGTAGGACATTGGGAATAGGGTCTAGAGGACTAATTGGACTGAGATGAATTTCAGGACGAGGTCACTCGTGGCCTCCTTGAAGCAGACATTTAGGTGCTGCACGGAATTGAGGGAAAGGAGTCCTGTGGGGTTGCTTTTGAGGGCAGGACTCCATGGGGATGCTGCTACCCTAAGGATGGACTCCCAAATCTTGTCTATCAATATTGTTGATAAAAAAGCTAGAGAAGTCAGCTAGATCATCACAAGGATCACTGGGTAAGGAGCTACCCTGTGAGCGATTAAGGAGATTGTTGATCGTAGATATCAGCATTTTTGGATTATGCATCTGTGATTGAACAATGTTTCTAGAAGCTAGACTTGGCCTTTGCTAGGATCAATTGGTACGATCTACAGTAGTCCTCGTATGCTTGTCGTTGAACGGTCAGTCCTGATCTTTTGTATGCTTTTTCAAGCTTGTGCTTAGTAGACCAGCTAGTTTAATGTCTGCAGGGAAACCATAGGCCTTGTGGGTGAGGGCACACAGTGTGGTTAGTCAGAGGTGCAGTAGTGCTGAAGGACCTGAGGGCACAAGGTGGCTGAAACTGCTGGAACAGTTCAGCTTTTAATGAAGCAGCTAAGTTGCAGTGAGCCTTGTACGCTAGAGCAAGAAGTTTTATTTGTATCTGCTGATCAACCGGGAGTCACCTCACCTCTTTAAGCAAAGGTGACAAGAATGATATGGATTTAAAGGCTGCCCTTTAGACAGTTTTGCCAATACTGAGTTACAATAGTTTTGCTTAGAGATAACCAGGAGCTAGTAAGATCTTTTGCCGGGTATTGTGGTACGTAATCCTGGACAGAATTTGAACATGATGACTGACAGTCTTTTGAGTTAAATTTTGTGCTGCCAGGCAGCTCTTCAAGAGAACGCCGAGATTACCAGCACTAGACAAAGCCTCCACTATGGCACCTGTTATTTAGAGCTCCAAGTCACTAATTGCAGCCCTGCATTATGATTCTTATGAGAAGTATAGTTTTATTGGCATAAAGTTTAAGGAGGTTTGAGCTGCTTGCAATGCGGTATGCTTAATTTTCTATACTTTTAGCATGTTGCTGTCGGCCCATTCATATGCATACATGCAATTTTCTGCCGTGCACTTAAGGTTTCACGATGCTGTAAATAATCCATTATGAACTGTTGGTTTATTTATAGCTTGACAATTTAATCGTACTTTGGGATGGTGAAGATGTCGGTGACCACGACGTTTTGGCTGATTTCCTCAGTAAATATCGCCACCTTGTTAATCCGGATCTGTTACACATCAGTATAAATCTCAGCAGCAGGTCTCAAGGGTTAGTAATTAATTGTTGCTCTTACATTTTGTTTGTTGGATGCAATAGATTCTGAAATTAAATTATAGATAAGAATTTTGACAGAAACCGTTTATGGTCTGCCCCACGCACGACCTTTCACCCCCATATAATTACTGGTAGGTAGCACTATCTGACTTTGCGAATGCCATTTCTTCGTTTAGACTCGATTCATCAAAGAACGTAGCTCATCCAAATGATGTATATCTCTCTGGCTACAGTGACCAACTTTTAAGGTAAAGTTGACTTCTTCTTAGTTCAAGTCTCTGCATCTAATGTCTTCCTAGTGCTAGTGTCATGCTCTGCACAGCTCAAGACTATGGTTTAGGATAAACTGTCTAGGCGTGCAGAACAGCTGCTGGCTGGCACACGGTTAAGAGCATTGGTTTGAATTTTCTAGCCTACGTAGTCAGTATGTTTCCTGTTTTCCTAATCGAGCTTTTTATGTTGGAAGGTTTATTGCCAAGAGAGCTGATGGTCAAGGTCAGATAGAGCACATTGAAGCCATTGACAAGCGACACAAATTGGCAGCCAAAGATGCAAGAAAGCAAAAAATGGACGGTAAAGACATTTCGGGCAATGTGTCAGTAACGCCAAACAGACCGATGGTATTACATAGTTTGAAGCCCAGGTAAACATCTTTTGGCATGCTTATTACCAGTACATATGTTGTTTGACCGTAGCACGTAAGAAGTTACGTGCCTATAGGCATCTGAACGCTCACCGCTTGGGGCTGTGTCAGTCACACCGGTGGATGGGGCGTTTGTTTCTTTGGCTGCTAGTAACCTGTCTATTACTTACGATCGTGTTTACCTATTATCGTTTCGTTATCGTCATTCATATGCATACCTAGATGTGGTTGCTGTTGCCAATGTCCGGAAATTATGCATTGACAGAAGAAAAGCGCCACGAAACGATCGAGGAAGCCTGAAGGCCCACTCATTTAGGATCCTTAGCATTGCCACGAACCCCCTGAGTGATCTCCCTCATGCGCTGCTGTGAATCTCTCTAACTTAGTGTTCATCAGGCCTGTTCACTCCTGCGGCACATGTTAAAACTTGTTTTTTTTTAATTCTAGCACAATATGCAATAAACATCTAATAATATGTGATATGATTACTGAGAATGAATTAGACTTATTCCCCTTGACCTGGCTGAAATCGGTTAACTGCCCGACTATTAACGTTGCAACCCCAAAAGGCTTCTTCTTCTTTCACACACCTAGATCGATCAAAACCGGTGGCTGAGTCTCTCTCATCATACGTTCATCCTTCAAATTCAATCCGTTTGCAGTCCCCTCGAAGCAGTCTCTCGAATCTATTGTTTTGAGTTCATCCGACAATAAGCTGCCAATGGTGGCAGTATTTTATCGCCCCCCCACAGGTACCAAGTCTTCCTTCATCTCAGATTTCTTCGATATTATTTTGATTCTGTGTTCGATTTTTCGATCGAAGAATTCGATCTTTCCTTATTATAGGTGATTTTATAATTCATTTTGATAACTTATCCTGTGCCTTCAGCACTGAATTTCTTGCACTGAGTGACTTATTTTCTCTTGTGGCTTATTGCACGGCCCTATAATAATAATATAATAATAATGCACTTGATAACGCGCCCTCAGAGAACTTAATCTCTTTCTAGGCGCTTTACATTTGCTGCAAAGTGAAATGCAATTGCCCTACTCACATCCAGGGTCATACACTCGACCACATTTTCTCCTACCCCTGCATGCTATCACATCTATTATACAAATTTCTGCCTCTCTGACCACACTAGAGCTCAATGCCCGTGGACTTGTTTTGCTGAGTCATAGTAGAATTACACATCTATTACACGTCACTCCCGAAAATACTGGTCACCATCTTGCCATATGACCGACGGACTAACGGGCTTTCTCGCTTTAATTTGTAGAGATGCAGATCTCATTCAGTCTATGGTATGCCCTTCTCTGCATCCAAAGTCACATGCGAATTTCGAAACCTCAAGACTCTTGACATTGATGCTGTCCGTGCAAGAATGTATTCCTCAACCCTGCTGCTCAATTTACCTTTCGACCTATCATCATTAGCAGAATGCCACAACACGACACTAGCAGACCTGCTTTACAAATTTCCAGCTCTGACTAAGCACACTGCATCCTCTCCCTGACGGTCTATGGTTTACTGCAGACATTAAACTAGCTAGGTCTACTAAGCCCAAGCTTGAAAAAGCATATAAAAGATAAGGACTTCCTGTCCATCGTCAGGCATACGAGAACTACTGTAGATCATACCAATCAATCCTAGCAAAGGCCAAGTCTAGCTTCTATTAAAAAATTGCTGAAACACAGGTGCACAATCCAAGGATGCTGATGTGTACGATCAACCATTTCCTTCACTGCCCCCAGGCTAGCTCCTTATCCAAAGATTCTTGTGGTGATCTAGCCGATCGCTTCTCTAGCTTCCTTGTCAACAAGATAGACAGGATCAGGAGTCCATCCCTAGGGTGGTAGAATTCCCTCTGCAATCCTGTCCTTGAATTCCGTGTAGCACCTCAATGTCTACATTCAAGGAGGCCACGAGTGATCTCATCCTGAAGTTCATATCCCAATCGAAGAAGACAGCCAATCCTGTAGACCCTATTCCCACTGTCCTGCTTCTACGATGCATTGATCTGCTGCTGTCGTGTATAATTAACATCACAAATATGTCATTAGCCTCAGGTCATGTCCCAGCACCTTTCAAAAAGGCTTCGGTCAGGCCATTACTCGAGGAAGCAACACTAGCCCATGAGAACTTGAGCAACTTCTGCCCAGTCTCCCTTCTACCATTCCTATTAAAGACATTGTAACGAGTTGTGGCAGACCAGCTGAACTCATACATTTGAAACTTCACACCTAGCTAGTATGTTCTAGTCTGGTTTTAGAGCTAATCACTCCATCGAGTATTTCTTCGGGTGTATAACGACCTTCTTAGGAATGCAGACTCAGGTACTCTCTTTGCTAGTGATGCTTGATCTTTCTGAAGCTGTTGATACCATCGACCACCAAGTCCTTCTCGAGCGCCTCTCATCTCGCCTGGGCATCACTGGTACTGCACTGCAATGGTTTAAGCCCTATATCAGTAGGAGACTCTAGAGTATTGATGTTAACGGAAAATGATCATCCGAGGAACCACAGAAGTATTTGATACCTCAAGGCTCTGTACTTTTTCCGGTTCTTTTCATGGTCTCTACTCTCCCTCTTGCAGATGCCATTGCCATGTACAACCTAGGCTTTCACTTCTATGCGGATGACACTCAGTTGAACTTTTGCTTTGATCTCTCCCAGCCCTCCAGTGCGTCGAATTCTCTCAACTCCCTTGCTGCATGTATTAATGACATCTATACATGGATGGCAGCAAATTTTTTTAAATTGAATGATGGTAAAAACCAACTTACTAGTTATGGCAAACCAAGAGTGATTAAAAATTGGAAAGGCTGACACTCAAAATCGGCTCTGCCAACATATCTCCTGTTGAATCCACACGAAATATAGGTGTCAAAAGTGTTCCAAAGTGACATTTCGTTAGACGACCACATCAGCTCCACAGTCAAGTCTGCCTACTTTCAGCTACACAACATTGCTAAAATTCGGGCTTGTTTAGATAAGGATACCACATCCAAGTTAATCCATACATTTGTGACATTCCGTCTTGACTTCTCTAACTCACTGCTTGCTGGCCTATCGGCATGTGCAATCAGGCGCTTACAGCTGGTGCAAAACTCCACAGCTAGGCTTGTCTGTCGTTAGCGCTGCAGTTGCCACATCACACCACTTCTCGCCGACATGCACTGGCTCCCAGTCAAGCAGCGCATCGACTTCAAGGTTCTGTCATTCACGTTTAGGTCCCTTCATTCTTGGGCTCCAGCTTACTTATCAAATCAACTCCCCCACCAGGTTAAGCATCATACCACCCACTGCTCTGACTCTAATCGTTTAGCTATACCTTGTTTATACCTCAAATCCTTTGCAGACCCTGTCTTTAGTTCGTATGCTCCCAAAGTCTGGAACTCACTTCCGATTGGCGTCATGACATCCCCTGACTTGGCCACATGTAAAATGAAGATTAAAACGCATTTATTTATCACAGCATTTAGTAGCTCCATGTGATTTATTATTTGTGTGCTTGTGCTTGCTGACACTGTGCAGCTGCCACTAACCACACTTGCATGCTGAGCCTGTGCTTGTTACCTCTAACCATGTTAGGCTTGTTGTCATTGAGCTTGCTACCGATAATCATTTGATCATGCTTCCTTTGCAGCAAATGTAAAGTGCCTAGAATGAGATTCGGTTCTCTGAGGGCACTAACAAGTGCTTGTAATTATTATCATTATTATCATCCCATATCACTGCATATGCGATACGACGGAATTTCGGTTGGTTGAAGGCTTACCTGGCGTGCTGTGCAAATATAGTATTACTGAAGCTACATAGGCCGTCTATGTAATGCACCTTCCAGGCAGTTAACTTTCAGCAGGTGAATTACATGAAAGAAAGGATTCAAGTTGTATACCCCAACGGTTTTCGGAGCTGAGCCTGAATTCAGAATGCTTATAACTAAGTTAGTGATCTGCTAAAATTCAGGTCCTATGTCAGTGGAAGACTTCAGAGTATTGATGTCAATGGGCAACAATAATAACGCACTGATAAAGTGCCCTCAGAGAACTCAATCTCTTTCTAGGCGCTGTACATTTGCTGCAAAGGGATCATCTGAGGAACCACTAAAGTACAGGGTAACCCAGAGCTGTATGCTTGGTATGCTTCTTTTCACAATTCATACTGTACCTCTTGCCGATGTAATCGCCAAACATAATCTAGACTTTTACTTCTATGCCCATGACACACAGCTATACCTATGCTTTGATTCCTCCGTGCCTTCAAGCATGTCAAACTCTCTCAACTCCCTTGCTGCAAGTGTTGCTGCCAGGCTGGCATCTGCACATGGAAGGCATCAAACTTTCCTCAATCGATTTACAATAAAACCAACAGCCAATTCTGGCCTGCTTAGACAGGGATACCATATTTAAATTCATCCATGCATTTATGACATCCTGTCTCGACTTTTGTAACTCACTGGTTGCAGGTCTACCGGCCTATGCAATCAGGCACTTACAGTTAATAATAATAATAATAATAAAGTTGGTTCAAAATTCTTCAGCTAGGCTTCTCTGTCGTGAGCTATGCAGTTGCCACATTACACCCTTTCTTGCCGACCTGCAATGGCTCCTGATCAAGAAGCGTTATTACTCTAAGATCCTATTACTTGCTGTTAGTCTCTTCATTCTCTGACTCCAGCCTACCTATCAGAATTACTTCCTAACCAGGCTAGGCATCGTACCATCCACTCTTCTGGCTCAAATCCTATAGCTATGCCTCGAACCAACCTCAAATCTTTTGCAAGCCGTGCCTTTAGTTTGTATGCTGCCAAAGCCTGGAACTCGCTCTCGACTGATGCATCCCCTCACTTGGCGGCATTTAAAAAGAAGATACAAACACTCCTGTTCTTTGCAGCATTTGCTTCTTTGTGTGCTGACACTGCTTGTTACCACTGACCATATTATGCACGTGGACACTGTGCATGTTACCAGTAACTATATTGTTAGGCTTCTTTTACAACATGTAAAGAGCCTAGAAATAGAATAACTTCTCTGAGGGTGCTAAACAAATGTAATATTATTAATTATATTGATACATGCTCGCATCTGCATGCTTGGAATCCGTGTATGCAGCCATGGTGGTGTGGAGTTGTACAGCTTTTATTACTTACTGCATTGCATATGCTATAGAAGCAGTTGGGCAATCGTAGGCTTTAGTTTTGCTATTTTTGACTTGTACAACTTGCTCCGTTGAGCTTGAAAATATACTAGCAATGAAGATAGTTTGGCATAGGGAATAGCACTGCTTACAGTTTTCTTCTAAACTTCAATCTCTAAACTCACAAGAGTTCACCTAACTGCTCTAGCATGTAGCTATTCATAGATTCTTCATGAAGGCTAACCTTAAACCTTGAATGTTAAATGTTGAACCTTGTCGTGGGTCAGTATTCTACAGGATTACTGGATGTTTCTGTTGGAATCTTACTAATAGTAATGGCATTTGTATCGGAATCCAACAATCTACCGAAATCCACCACAATCCACTATAATTAATCAAAAATAGACCGAAAGTCACATGATAAAATAAATACAATTCATTTGTATAGCGCCCCAAGAGAAATTAGTCTCTATTTAGGCACTTCACATATGCTTCAGTTCTCGAGCCCACGACCTCAGCCAGACCTTGGTCGGGGCGAGCACCTTAATCGCTGGACCAAACCAGATTTCGAGTGAATAATGTAGTACACGATCGTTATAATGTGCCCACCTAATCTCATGCCATGCACTCATGCAAATGGGAATTAAAAATGCAGGCCTGTACTGCAGTCCTCGTAAATCCACATGAAAATAATCAGAATCTGGTTGCATGAAGCTTTTACTTGTATCGCATATAACACTTCGCTATATTTAAAGGGTACCCACAACATTTCGCACCATTGCAGCTCGGATTGCGTATAACACAACTCTATATTTCAAGTGTATCCTTACAATTTCGTGCCATTACGTGCAAACATTCTCACGCAATCCTCTCCAATCGAGTGCAGCAGCCCGGGCCAAAATTGCAACCCATTGCAGTAAAACGACCAGAAATTGTTCACTAGATGGCCTAATTTTGAGTGCATGTTTCTTCAAGTCTTTGTTTTGTATACTTTTGCAATTTTTCCGCAATTGCCTTGAGTGTTTTTATGCAACACGCTGCAATTAAAAGCAGTGGTGCGGGCCTGTGACACACTCCACTACAATCTGCCACAAATCCACGAAGTTTGAATTTTATTGCCTATAACATTTCCCTATATTTAAAGTGCACCCACATCATTTTAACCTATAGCAGACATTTAATTTCGGGCAATTCACGGCAATTGGCAGCATGGGATTGGGCTAATACCTCAATCCATCATGATTGATTGCAAATCGATCAGACATTGGCTGTACAAAGCTCCAGTTTGGATTCCTTGATGCTTTATAGTTTATTTCTGCGTGCCCAAGAAATTTTGGAAGCTCGTTTTCGGACCCTGCATAACCATCGATATGGCAATGATCGTTATTTATGTGCCAAAAGACACCGGAAATAAACTCTTGTTGGAAATGTATTCACTCGCCGTTGGCAGATGTAGGCTCACACCGTTGCATTAAAATGGGAAGTGCATGTGCTGTGTGGCAGAGCCAGATGGAGCTAAAAGAATAAGTGACATTCTAACTCGGGTTTAAATTGTTGGTTCTTTCCTGGTGCAATTACATCAGTGCACATTGTGGTGTCTTATGATGAGGGAACTATTTGGTTGTAAGACCGTGCTTCATACAAGGCAGCTGATGTTTTTTAAAGGTTTTCTCTCTTTAAGCCTACGAAGCAGTTGCCTCAGAGGCACATATGATGTAGTTAACACTTTGGTTTCTGAATTTGCATGAAGCTAGTCTCACGTGCTTTTGTGCAAGCCTGGCAGTATTTTTGGAAATATAGGAACCGAAAGCCAGTAGGGGATTGAGATTGAAGAATTTTTTCACCCTCTCCTCCCGATAGGGAGTAATCATGCTATCAAGAAAAGCCATACAAATGACCAGGCAATTGATCTACACACACTACCAGGTTCTGCGGTTATTACTGCCAGTTTTAGCAGTGATCATTTTTACTAATGGCCACTTAAGAATCTGAGCCTGATTTCTTGCTGCGTTGGTTTGGCCCAGTGGTTAGGTGCTCGCCCCGACCATGGTCTGGCCGAGCTCGTGGGCTCGAGCCCCGTGGCATATGTGAAACGCCTGAATAGAGATTAGATTCTCTTAGGGGACTATGCAAATACAAATGCAAAGGAAATATATATTGCCAAACTGAGCCATGAGATGATGGTCATTGGCCAAAAGTATTTTAATTTCAAGTTTTGGCTCTTGCACTTCCTAACCAGTAGAGAAACTGCTGGCCTAACTGAAACACTTTTTGTATCTCTTCTTATTCTGGTAAAGAAATTGTGAAACTGTTTTAACCCATTAGTGTGCAGCCGTATTCTGTGCAAGTTATGTGTGCCGCTTCATTCCTTGCATTTATTGCAGGTGGCGTTCTGCGAAAGTGTTCATATCATCTACATTCAGGGATATGCATGGCGAGCGAGATTTAATCACCAGATTTGTTATTCCTGAAATTCGTGCACTTGCAGCAAAACATTATATACACGTCTTTGATGTTGATCTTCGCTGGGGAGTTACAGAAGAAGTTACGCGGAGCGATCAGTAAGTTCAACATTTGCTTTCCCCTGTATCATTTGATTATTTGCAATCATTTGCTTGCGAATACAGCATCTTATTGTTTCGTCAGGCAGCACAGTGGCAGCACTATGCTTAAATTATGCCAGATCTGACAAGGTCAAGAAGCTTGTGCTATAGTGGTACCGTCCTGGCTAGCACGGTGTACACTCTACTGCAGGTGAATGCTATCAGTGGCTGCTTTCTCACATTGGAGACACCTGGGACAAAGACCTCAAATAGTTGTCATCGCACGCCTCATGTAATACTGGGATAAGTCAATAGAATGTTGACCTTGGCAAAGCAGCCACTGCAGTGATGCCTAGGATCAACCCAAAGACTCCCCATTGGTCTGCAATGCAGCCTACCACCTACTGATTAAAAATATTAGCATTCTTGTTCAGTTATGTAATGTAATGTATCTCCGTCTGTAACTCCACAAAGTCATAAAGACCATGTGGTTGTTACGCAGGAGAGTTTGTATAGCGTACTCACAGCCTAAGCGGCTTTTGGTACACATTCAGTAGCCAACAAACTTCGTCTCACGCAACAGAGAGAAAGTGGGATGCACAGCTAAGTCAGGAGAGCAGTTGAGGTAGTGAGTAGCATGGAAGTAGCAGCTCAGGACCGCTGACAAGGATGAGCCATAGTCGCCAGTAGTAGAGTAGTTGTCGTTGCGTAAGAATTGTGGAAGCAAGTTTCACAGTCTAGGACCTGCAGAGCTAAAGCTTCTGTTGCCAACGGTCTTTAAGCGGAGGAATGGAACAGCTAATTTATTGTCCACACAGGACCTGAGGGTGCGAAGAGGCTGAAACTGAGGCAGCAGTTCAGCTAGGTACGAAGGAGCCAAGCCGTGGCGGGCCTTGTGGATCAGCGTAAGAACTTTTGCTCTGAATCTGTTGCTCAATTGGCATCCATCCTAGCTCATTTAGCGAAGGAGACACATGCTCAAACCACTGGGACTTGAAGACCAGCCTTGCAGCCATATTCATAGTCAGCTGCAGTGGCCTAATGGCTTTCTTTGGCAGCCGAGCCAAAAGGGAATGACAATAATCAAGCCGAGACAGAACTAAGGAGCTAGTTACATTTTTTACAAGCAACTGTGGGAGACAGCTCCTAATCTTGGACAGGGCTTGGACGTGATGGCTAGCTGTAGAGGCAGTCTTCTGAATGAAGCTTTTAAAATTGAGACAGCTGTCGAAAACGACACCTAAATTTCGAGCACGTGGTGATGGTCGCACAATAGCATCACCTATTAGAAGGGAAAAGCCTTTTAATCCAGCCACAGGCTTAGGGTGTCCTATGAGCAGCAGTTCGGTTTTATCATTTAATTTCTGGAAGTTTTCTGACATCCAGGATCGAATATCAGCAAAGCAAGCATCCAGTTTTTCAGTTGCTGCAGCAGATTCCGATGGTTTGAATGACAAATACAACCGAGTATCGTCAGCATAGAAGTGATATCCTATTCTATGGGCCTTAATCACTTTCCCAGAGGTTGTGTATAGATGGAGAACAGCAAGGGACCGAGTACAGACCCTTGAGGGACTCCACAGGTGACCCTTCTCGTGTGTGAGACTTGATCCCTACACGACTTGGATTGAACACGATCAGAAAAGTACGATTTAAACCACGCTAGTGCTTCGTCTGCCAGACCGATCATTGTTCTCAATCGTTCAAGCAGAACCTCATGATCAATGGTGTCGAAGGCAGCCGACAGATCTATCAGAGCTAAGGCAGTGACATTCCTGTCGTCGTTGCCACGTAGAATGTCATTGCTAACACGGAGGAGAGCAGTTTCAGTGGAGTGCTGCCTCTTGAACCCTGGTTGAAATGTTTCTGATATTCCATTATTTTCAATATTTTCAACCAGCTGCTTAGCAACAATTTTTTCAAGAATCTTTGATAAGAAAGGAAGAAGGGAAACTGGGCGATAGTTTGCAAGGACCTCTGTGTGTAATCCAGGCTTTTTAAGCATGGGACTAACGATTGCCGATTTGAAGGACTTGGGGACGACCCCTTTTCCCAAAGAAGCATTAAAAATCTTGGTTATGGCAGGGCTAAGTTGGTCTGCTAGTGAAGACGACAGAGATGAGGGTATTGGGTCTTCAGGAGATGAGCTCTTTTTGCTAGACCTTATTAAGGTAGCCACATCGCATGCAGAAACATCAGAGAACCTTTTAAGGAAGGTCACATGTTGTGGAACCGCGATTGCTTTAGTCGGAGGGGGCCTAATAGAGGCATGAATGTGCACAATTTTTTCAGTAAAGAAGGCTGAAAACTTTTCGGCTGAGCCCTTAATATCTGGGGAGTCTGACCTGACAGCATTGGCCAGTAAATGGTTTACTGTCTTATAAATCTGTCTAGCTTCCGACTAGCAGGAATTCAGCTTTCGAATAAAAAAAGAAGTCCTGGTCTTTTTAAGCTTTCGGGTGTAAACTCAAAGGAAGTCTTTGAAATTGACTAGATCTGTATCAGACCCCGATTTCTCGAAACGACATTCAAGCCTGCACCTAACCCGGCGCATCTTTAGGAGTTTTTTGTAAATTGAAAGGAATCTCGACGACTTTGAACACGGATAGAGCGAACGGGAGCATGCTTGTCAAGAGCACTCGTGAGTGTCATGTTCATTGCATCAGTGAGGGTATCGAGGCTGCCGGTCGAGTCTGAATGCTGATCAAGAAGACCTGCATCACAGATTTCAAAAACTTGTCCATGTCAATGCTTTCTAAGTTACGTCGTTTGACGAGTTTGACATTACCCTGTACGTACAAGGGAGCAGGAACAGTAAACGAGACCGAACAATGATCTGAGAGGGTCAGTGGGCACACCAAAAGGTCCGTGGGGAGGACATCCTTAGTGATAATGAGATCTAGAATGTGGCCACCGACGTGGGTGCTATGATGAACGTGTTGGGCCAAACCAAAATTCTCCAGACAGTCAAGAAATGAGCGGACCAGTTGCAAAGCTAGTGGTCACCAATACTATCCCGGTCGTTGGTTAGCCGAGTTTGTCCTTCGATGGCATTCTGCCTAAGCATTCGCACATCAGGAAGCTGACACCACAGCCTGGCGATCGCCCCCGAGGCTGCCTGCAGTAAATTGTTGACCGAAGGCATTCTGGCATATATTTTATCGAACAATCGAATAGGAAGGCTGCATATAGCAAGGAAAGTTGCCGAGGAGCCAATGGCCAATTGGTATAAAAATAGGAATTATTAGATGCTACAGGGTATTTATGCAAGCACTGCTTCCTGAAGAGCAGTCTACCAACTGTAGTCGTTGTTCGATTCTCTCATTATATATCTTTTAATCGCTTTATCCTGCTAGATTCTTCCCTGAAGCACATTTCCATTACTGGCACCTAATGTAACTCGTTCGTTTATAGGATGCTCGAATTGTGCTTAACAGAAGCCAGTCAATGTCAATTCTTCATCGGGTTGCTTGGTGAACGTTATGGATGGAGGCCTGCTCATTACAACTTACCGTCTGGACAACTGTCCGAGTGGATACACACTTTACCGGTTGGCCTGTCGGTGACTGAGCTTGAGATGCGGCTAGCACTGAAGGGTTCGAAAGAGCACACTTTTTTCTTCTTGAGAGACCAGACATTAATGAAGTAAGTTTTCGAGAAAGTTAGAAAGTCATGCATGGTTTTTAGTGCGTTACTGTATGTAGCTGTTGAGTGTAAGCACCGTGTTGCTCTCACCATTGATATGCCAGTACGACTCCCGAGGCTTGGACTGCATATTCTTCTGTTTGAATTTTCTTGCTGAAGGAAATATATATGGCCACCGTTTCGCTTGTCCAATACAGCTGCTGCTTTGATCTTGTTATATTATATTGTACTATATTCTGTAATCTCTGCCCGATAACTGAGGTCAGTTCAGGTCCTATTACTGGAAGTAGCCCAGTTCAAGATACCATGGAGCCTATGCTCCGTGTGGCCATTGCATGCCAGAGCAGCAAATGGGATGTAGTGAATATCAGAGTGGCAAGTTGCTGAACAGAAAGGGCTAAACAAACCTAATCTCAATGTAGTCTTTCCCTTACACGAGTCCCTTAGACAAATTTGATGGCTTGTTTCTATATTATTCAAGAAGTACCTTGTACCCAGCAAAAAACGGTGGCCATTGAAAATGACCCGTGCTCTCAAGGTTATTGACGAGTTTTCGGAGACCGCCCTAGGCAGTACCTCAGTACCAGCTTCACTAAGCATGTAGGTGCCCAGGCAGCGGACGTCTGACATGCCAGTGATGGCTATGCCAGCATACCCAGTAAGCAGCACGTGTGTAATTATAATCACACATGTAATTATGTAATCATTCGATTGCTTATGATTATATTTAGGGATTGAACAAATAAAGTTGCAAAAAAATCGGCTCGGCGGCTTACCATAGCAAGCCTTAAGTAACAGCCCAGCACCCATTTACACTAATGATGAATGCTAGGCTGTTATTTAAGGCTTGCTGTGGTAAGCTGCCTAACCTATTTTTTTGCAATGCTGCCTAAATAAAAATAAAATAAATACATTTCATTGGTATGGCACCCTAAGAGAACTTGATCTCTATTCAGGAGCTCCGCATATGCCATGGGGCTCGAGCTCACGACCTCGGTCGTAAAATACGTCCACCTAGACTTTGGTTCGAGGCAAGAGCCTTAACTACTGGCCTGGCTCTGGCTGTAGGAGTACTAAGCCAGTACTCCCTACTTGTATGTATTTGTGCGTATATGCTTACTTCCTTATGTGTAAATAATATTCTGTGCTTATCTGCCCAGTGAAGGCCTTTAAGTCTTCTAAGCTCAAAAGCTTTTAATATGCTGTTTGACAGAGGACTCGGTGTGGCACCACTATCTGTAGCCGCAGTTGTTTCTACTCAGCACACTTGCAAGCAGTTGCAAGATGAACGAGATTTGGCTCGGACACCGAGGTGGCCATTAAGGCCAGCCCTTATTTTTGCGTTCGGTATTAGGATGTTAAGATTTTTTGAAATTTTAGCTTAGCTTGAAGCAGTTCATATTGCTGCTTATTTATTTCATTATAAGAAAAGCACGACATTCTTTTAGCCATAACAAGTCGTCATGCATTCTTTTCATAGATCACCCAGCCGGTGTTTTTTATATGTATATACCAGTATAGCTGGTTTTTCTATCCAGAGCCGACTTCATAACGATTTGCTGCTTAAGGAAAGCCTTGTAATGCTACAGTATTTAAGTTTTATGAGCTCACTCAATCTCATTCGTCTGGTAAGAAATTAGTGCCAAGCAGTGTAACACCGATGTTTTCTTTCTTTTTGTCGCCTAGATCTATTCCAAAGAAGTACCACAGCGATTTTTTCCCTGAAGATAACGAAGCCCAGTCTCGAATGGCCGCTCTGAAAAATCGAATAAGGAAGAGTGGATTTGAGGTTTATGATGGGTTCGTTGCCTACTTAATTTGATTGTGCATGCCATGTATAGCTCGTACTGGTGCCATGTATAGCTTGTAATGGTTACACTCATATATAATATTTACCTTACTTTAAGATGACCGTCATTCTGAGTGTATTTCCTTGAGGCATTATTCAAACTTCTTCTCACGTAGCTACCCGTCCACTTGGATGGGTACGGTTGGTGGCCTTCCAATGGTTGGAGGACTGGAGGAGCTCGGCAAACAGGTCATGACGAAACTCTGGCAGAGCATCCGGCAGAGCTACCCTGACCAGGTAGGTGTGCTCCAGCTTTCTCATCTTATGTGGGCAAAAGAATCAAGAATTTTGCTATGAGCCAAAATTGGCCACATGATCGTTGCTCTTGGGACTTCCAAGTGGTAACTGTGGCAGTCCATCGACAGCTTTTGTAATTACTGCTGTGGCACTAGCTTTGTCCTGGCAAAAGTGTTATTTGGCATTTCTTTGTTGAACATTGTGACTGGATTCGATAAAAAATTTCGATTATCTAATGAATAATTATAATAACACACTTGATAAAGTGCTCTTAGAGAACTAAATCTCTTTCTAGGCGCTTTACATTTGCTGCAAAGGAAGCGTGATTGAATGGTTATTAGTAATGCTCAATAAACAACAAGAATAACATGGTTAGGGTTGACATACACAGGACAATGAAGACAATGAAGCAATGTGACAGTACTTTAGGACACACAAATCCATACCGAAGCCTTTATGGTTGTAAGCTACCCCGGTACATCTGAAACGCTTAACTTCTGGAATTCACTTTCATCCATTTTTTATATTATCTGTTCGAAGAAGTGATGACAGCTTCCGGCTTATGTATTTATAATTGGATGTACAAGCCTCACGATTTAACTGCCGCTGCCCGTGTTATGAGCATGTCCTTATTTTTATAAGTTCATATTTGTGGAAATGAGCATAGTTTATATGAAATATCTTCATAACGATGAGGTTGTAAAAGGGCATTGGACTGTGCAAATGTAAATGTTAGGGAGCAAGCAAGGAAGTGTTGAACGATGTAAGACGTGGTTCATATTGTATTCTGGGGCTGCTGATAGTATCTGCTAACTTTGACCTGCGCACCTATCTGCACATCACCTGACTACTGGCAATGACCTTTGTTGCTCTTGTTCAATCGCTTTTTCCACAAGAACTGTTAGCAAATGCCATGGTTGATTCACGACAGAGAAAATGCCAAATCATATTTTAATGGTTTTGTCTGTATGTTGTCCGCTTGCTCTTCATTCGCCAGTGAGTTTGATGTGGGCCATCATCTTTCTTGTTGGTGATTCGTGGCTTATCTAGTGAAAACACTGCTAATTGATCGGAGAAGCTAAGCGTTTCTAAGCTCAACATATCAGTTGGTGTATTATAATGTTCATATGTGTCTGTACGTCGAACAAGAAGTAATGGCATAAAAGCCATCGAACACCAAATTTGCATAACAGCTTCCCCTATTTAAAGATGCTATTGTTTTCCTTGGTTTTGAAGTCTATTTTTAGTTTTATTCAAAGCATTCATTAACAGACCTACCAGTGCACGAAACTTATATATATAATTCATTTATATAGCGCCCCAAGAGAAATTAATCTCTATTCAGGCGCTTCGCATATGCCTCGGGGCTAGAGCCCACGACCTCAGTCAGACCTTGGTTGGGGCGAGCACCTTAACCGCTAGACCAAACCAGCTCGGCAACTTACTTTAGCACTCACATTATGCAACGAGGGCTCGGATTTTGATCGATTACATGTCTAGTCTCAAGTTTATAATCGTGCATTTTTGCTTGGCGATGCAGAAATGCTCTTACATAGCCACTGGAAAACATGACTTCATCGTTCTTTGGCACACTATGACTACTGTTTTGCGCCTCTACCAAAAAGTAGTCATGAAATAATTCTCATTATTCTTTTTAGTCTCACGGCATCTGCCATTACTGTGCCATCAGCTGCATTAATACTTGGACCTGTCATTTCAAGGCAACACACCTATTTAGGACAGCATTCAGTGGGTCCCTGTGATTCGTCCTTCATGTACTTGTGCTTGCTGACACTGTGCATGCTGCCACTAACCACATTTGCATGCTGACCCTCTGTGCATGTCACCCCCTAACCATGTTATTCATTTTTTGTTTGTTTATCAAGCATGATATTACTCACCATTCAATTGCATTTCCCTTTGCAGCAAATGTAAAGCACCTAGAAAGAGATTGAGTTCTCTGAGGGCGCTTTATCAAGTGCATTATTATTATCCTTTACCTTTCTGATTTTATCTTGATGAATTATTCCCATATCAACAGACTGCAACTATCATGTGTCATGCTCTTATCACTATAGGAAATTCTCATTGACGAATTTGCTCACGAGAGTGCACAGCACGATGCTATTGTGGAACACTACTGCATCAAATTTACTGGCCGTACCGAGATCCTCAAGATGTGCATGAACGCTGTTATCCCAGCCTACAATACTCCAGTATTGTCTGAAAGCTCCTCAAATCAGGAAGCTCGTAATGGGTGCTTGGTCATTCTGACTGGGTCTGCAGGATGCGGGCTCTCATCGATAATGGTAAGCGATCCGATAACTTAGTACGTTGTCTTAACTTCAAAGAAATTTGCACATATAAAATCTATGTGTAAGCCTCCACATTATTATGTGTTGCATTTGCATTTGTGCCGAGCCATTTGTCAAGCAAAACTGTTTCCGTTTAATTCACTGCTAACATTTGATGGCAATAAAACCCGAACCTGCAATGCTTTTCTTCTTAACTTTAGGCTATGCTCTAGCTTCGGGTAGCCGAGGTGTGAACACGGACATGTTTCCCTCATGTAAACTTACTTACAGTGCGTGTTAGCTTGCCAATCGTGCATCCTTTTCCTTACAGCATTAGAAGTGCTGGGCAATGTAAAGCATCTAAGACATTACTATCATCGACACGTGTTCATAGGAATATAGGCTCTGTAGTGCTTACATTTGATACATTTTAGTGAACTCCTTCCTCGAGTCCCATATAGAAAGTAGATAATCTCGTCCTTGGAATGTCTCGACTTCTCCCCAATGATGTTGCATTTTAGGTTTCATATTAAAGCAAAACGGTGCTTATAAAGCTCTATGGAAATCTCATTGTTCTAGGATGTCACATGACTTCAATATTCAGGGGTTTGAGAATTCACCGTGTACTTTGGCTTACAGGATCATATAGATATATCTATGTAGAGCTATTAAGCACTACTGCATATAATGTAGGACAGTGTATCTTGATTATCTTTAATCAGATGATATTCAGCCATGTTTCACTAGTGTAGTTGCAATCCACAGGCACTAATACGACTCGTCAACGATGACCATGTAATAAAACCTATTATCTTACTAACTCCTTATACTTGTAAGTAGACTGTATGGTGGTGATGCCTGAGGCAACTCATTAGAAGATACTTTTTTGTATGACCCATAAAACTACCAGTCACCTTCACCGTGATAGATGTAAGCTAGATAGAGATCCTCTCCCGGCTAGGAATATTTTAGGTAGTGGCTATACCTTGACTGTGACTGTGCTATATTGGTCACTAGGAATTTGATATTATAAGCTTATTTTTGTCAGGGAGCTTAGCAAGCCGACATGAAATGCTCTTTCTTCCACGTTTATTCAATTGACTTGAAACAACTTTGTGTTTGTGTGCCTGAGATGTTATATATTTATTTATGCCGCTACCTAACTCTGGCAATGATATAATTAAAAAATGGTAGTTGTTACTGACTCGCAGTGTCGACTGTTGTTGACAGGCTAAATTCCTTTTGGCCGGCATACCTATCTCTGGAGCTAGCCGAAAAAATAAATGGATATATATCCTTTTTTGGCAGACTTTGAGATATGCACTGAAGGCTCACTGCCCTTACATCCCCAGTCTTTATAAAAACTTGGTTTCAGCCATCGACTCACCAATTCGTTGTGCTTGTGCTTCTTCCTCAGTCTCTCCGGCCTGTTGTTGTCGGTGAGAACGGCTCCTTTTTCAGCTTCTGCGGCGCTCCATTCAGAAGTCTCGTCTGGTGTCTCTCCGACCCATTGTTTCAGACGAGAATGCCTGTTTTCCTTTAGCTTCTTTTCTTTTAGGATTTAGATTGGTATTCATTCAATGAATGTGCTGGCTGCACATTTAACGTCTACCGTTAATTTGGAGCCGTTTTTCTAAACTGGTAAAACTCCCTCTTTACACTAATCGGGCAGCTTTTCAATCAGCTAAGCGGAAGCTGGGAATCACTGAAAGCGCCAGTCGTCACTACTGGCGTAATGCAGAGAGGACAAGCTTCTGGAATGCAATCAATGGCCGCCCTTTGATAGACCCCATTAAGCTTAAACCCGCTCAAGTACTTTTAAGTTATAGCATTTATACGCTCCATGCCAAATATAAGAATGCGTGGTGCAGCGCATGGTGTACATTAGCAAATGATCTTCCTCTTTCCCTACCCTTTCTTTGACACTCATTATTGCTGTACCCACTTACCATGACTCCAAGCACGTCACGATGGCCTCCATGTAAATTTGACGAAGTCAAGACGGGATGTCACAAATGCATCGACCAACTTAGACGTAGTATCCTTATCTTAACAAGCCCGAATTTTAGCAATGTTATGTAACTGAAAGTAGGCAGACTTGATTGTGGAGCTGATATGGTCGTCTAACGAGAGGTTACTTTGGAACATGACACCTAGATTTCAAGCTGATTCAACAGGAGATATGCTGGCAGAGTCAATTTTGAGCGGCAGCCTTTCCAATTTCTGAATCACACTGGGTTTCCCATAACTAATAAGCATCTCGCCTTCCCAGACTTTTCAACGGCATCTAAGCAAAAACAAAAGGCGATGGCCCCCTTCTGGATAAACAAAGTGGCGTAGCTTTCGGTGCACTGTCTGAGAAACCCCTGGAATTGCTCTAAGCAGCCCCTTCCTTGGAAGCTTATTAGCAGTTTCGGTGAGGCAGCTGCCTCACCGAAGGTGGGAGCTTCGAGGGGAAGGGGCCTAAAGGGAGCGTATGTACGTCAGTGGCGCATCCAAGGGCGCTGAAGCCAATTGCCTCCCAGCTTTGCCCCCAGTCCTGACTGTGAATACCTACCTGTACGTCGTCGAAATGCGGCAGAGCAATGAACTGATGGCGGTATCGATATGGCAGACCTGCTTTTACCATTATGGTCCTCTGCAAAAAATAGCTGCAGAATTGCATGCATGCTCTAGCCTGCCGCGCTGTCTTGATTTCTCGATGTCATTTAGAGTAGGTTTTTTCATTGTATTTAGAATTTTGTGCGTTTTTAGGCTAAATTAGTGCATGAATATCAGACGGCTGTCGACCAACCTACTGAGCATCTGCTGGTGCATTTCGTTGGTGCCACGCCTGGCTCGGCTAACACTGGTGTTATTTTGAGACGCTTCTGCCATGAGCTTGCAGTTTCTTTGTCAAAGGAAGATCCTGAGCCAGAGGACTTCCGGTGAGCAGCAGGCAAACATAAATTTTGCATAGGTTTGGAAGCAACCTCGAATGACGAAGTCCTGTGCTATTGAAACCCACTCAGAGTAATAACAATAATAATGACAATAATGGTGAAGCAGATCATGCATGTCTATGGAACCTTTAGCCGTATCCCTGACTTGTCAAGTTTTAATTTTGTTTTAATTCGGCCATGTAGCCCTTATAATTTGGTACACCGGCTGTCGAGCTATTGCATTACTTCTATAGCCAATGCGTAGTTGCTGTATGTGAGATCAATTTCAGCCGAGGACTGTTTCTTCCTTAATGCATTTTTTCACGTCTTACTAGCCGCATTTCATCACCAACATGTGCACTGCCTCAGTCACAGTCAGCTCCACAGTCAAGTCTGCCTACTTTCAGCTACATAACATTGCTCAAATTTCGGCTTGTTTAGATAAGGATACCACGTCTAAGTTGGTCCATGCATTCGTGACATCCCATCCTGACTTCTGTAACTAACTGCTTACTGGCCTACCGGCTTGTGCAATGAGGCGATTACAGGCCGGTGCAAAACTCTGCAGCTAGGCTTGTCTATCGTGAGCGGCACAGTTGCCACATCACACCACTTCTCGCCGACCTGCACTGGCTACCAGTCAAGCAACGGATCGACTTCAAGGTTTTGTCACTCACTTTTAGGTCCCTTCATTCTTTGGCTCCAGCCTATCTCTCAGATCTACTGCCCACCAGGTCAAGCATCGTACCACCCGCTTATCGAAATCCAATAGTTTACCAATACCTCGTACAAACCTCAAATTTTTTGGAGACCGTGCATTTAGTTATGCTCCCAAAGCCTGGAACTCCCTCCTGACTTGCGTCAGAACATCCCCTGACTTGACCACATTTAAAAAAAAAACACACCTATTTAGGACAGCATTTAGTGGGTCCCTGTGATTCGTTCTTCATGTGCTATGCATGCTGACACTGTGCATGGCATGCTGACACTGTGCATGCTGCCACTAACCACACTTGCATGCTGACCCTGTGCTTGTCAGCCCTAACAATGTTATTCGTGTTGTTTATCAATCATGATATTACTCACCATTCAATCTCTTCCCTTGAGCAAAAGTAAAGCGCCTAGAGAGAGATTGAGTTCTCTGAGGGTGCTTTATCAAGTGCATTATTATCATCATTATTATTACAGTCACGCATTTGCCTAATACTCAGAAGTGCTTCAAGAGAGCATTATCAGATCGATCCGAAGTGCCCAGTTTAAGCCAGACTTTTGTAGGTTTGGCTTTGTCAGGTTGATCGAGAGCACCCTCCAACTTTGACAGCTAATCCTCAGTGTGCTACCAGAGCAGTCTTCTAAGAAATAAGCACTGTGTCTCCACTGATAATAATAATAATTAGATATTTAGATAGCACCTGAAGAGAACCGAATCGCTTTATAGGCACTTTGCACGTGTAGGAAAGGAAGAGTGTCAATTGGTTAGATTGACCCGCTCCCAACTATTATGCAAGGGGGCTAATGTAGACTGCTCTGACCCGGAATGAGTGTGGGTTATTTGGAGAATGCTTACCCAGGGCAGTAGTAATTTTTTGAGCATGAACTTGCCGGTGCTCAGCAGCAGCACTAGAGCAGTTGCCACTAACAGTACATGCCGAGAAAATATGGAGAATATTGGTACAACAAAAGAATGCAGTTGTTTAGAATAATAATAATTATAATAATACATTTGATATAACACCCTCTGAGAACTCAATCTCTTTCTAGGCAGTTTACATTTGCTGCAAAGGAAATACGATCGAATGGTTAGCTGGAGCATGCTCAATGACAGCAAGAATACCACGGTTAGATGTGACATGCACAGGGGATACATTTCAAAAGATAGAAATCTTAAAAATTAGATATGAAGTTGTAATGATTTCCACATAAAAGGAAAGCAGTATAAAAACGATTAAACAAAGCATGTCTAACCTGATATTAAACCGGAAGTAATGCACACACACACACACACACACACACACACACACACACACACACACACACACACACACACACACACACACACACATAGGCAAATACAAAATTACCAATCTTTGTATCATATATGACTTGTGTCATAACTTGTTGAACCTTGTTACACCGATCTACATGTTTGCAACTTGTTGAGATATAGGCTTGTGACTTTTAAACAGAATAAAGCTTAGTTTAGAGTGTAGCTTTGAGCCTTGTAAATTCCATAACTTTGCTAATGCTTAAAGGATCGACGTGGAATTTCAAATGCATGTTCAGCTCTGCTTGTGCATCACTGCAGTTGTTCATTTCTGACTTCGGTTTGATCACTTCTGCTATACATGTCATCGAACGTCATTGAAATTTATATTCTGCAATCATGGGCATGTTAAAGAAAACTTATCCAGCTGAAATCAGAAGTTAAATACTGCAGTGATGCACGAGCAGAGCTGAACTCACATTTGAACTTACCTCCTCCTGCAGTGCCCTGTGGCTTGCGAAGCCTGCTGAAGGCACCTAGGAGCTTGGCGGTGTCGCGGTGGCCAGTCCTGGTGGTGGTGGTGTTGATGATTTATCTTCGGCCCCAGTCCACTTGGACTCGCGCTGTTATAGCCCCATTAAGGAACCCTGTGCTCAAGCAGCAGTGTGTGATGCTGCATCGGTCGGAACTTTTCCAGTGCACCTCGATGATCTCAGCAGCGCCCAGCAATTAGCTGTGGTGGTCTTCGGAAATCCCCTTCTTGGCAGTAACAACCCAGCTGCATCCGTTTGCCTAAGCTGAGCACGATCTTCGATGGTGGCAGTGAGGCACGACAGCAGACTAGACCGATACTTCCCTTAAAAACTATGTATTGCTGACATTTGCATTTGAATAGAAGCAAACTTTTCTCAAGCTGAATATCTATGATACCAACTATCTAGGTATGGGCAAACCAGGTGTTACTCAGATAATGGAAAGCCTGATTCTCAAAATTGGCCTCTGTTAGCATATCTATCGTAACTTCTGCACGTAATCTAGGTGTCATGTTTCAAAATGACCTTACCCTAGATGGCCACATCAGCTCCTGTCACGTTTGCCCAATTTCAGCTCCCTAAAGTTGCACACTTTTTTACCTGCTTGGATAAGGATCCACAGCCAAGGCTGTTCATGGATATGTTACATCTCATCAAGACTTCCATAGCTTACTACTTGCTGGGGTTCCTGTCAGTGCAACATGATGTTTACAGTTGGTGTAGTACTCTGCAGCTAGGCCTATTTGTCCTGAACATCACAACTGCCATAATACATCACTTGTCACCCACCTGCACTGGCTCCCTATCAAGCCCCATCAAGCAGCATATCGACTTCAAGGATTTTTCACTCACTTTCGGTCCCTTCATTCATTTGCTCTGGACTACCGATGGAAATCTCTCTCAGCCTTTGCATAGAGCACCACTTTTCTGACTCAGTCGTTTAGCTCTGCCTCTGGCCAGCCTCGAATCCGTAGGAGACTCACTTATTTGGTCACCGATTCCTCTAGTTTTTGGGAATTGCCCTCGACTACTAGCCAGTTGAAGGTGTACCTTGGTTGACATGCCACTAACTAGCATATATGCTTCCGAAGGCCCTAAGTCTGCTCCTTCAGTAAGATGCATATGGTACAGCTGGGGAAGCTTGGGAGAGGTGAGTTCAGAAGCACTGCCCTTCAGTATGTTGAGCTTCACGGCATGTGTGAGCCTGTCACACCCACCTCAGAGCTGCCTCATTCTTAGCTGTACGGCTGTACACCGTCGACCCGTAGTCCTCAGCCTTGCTAACCATGGCTGCCCAGTGTAAATGTGGATGTTGCTGCTGGCATCCAACGTATATGCCATGACTGATTTCGGCTTAGTGCACAAATTAATTACCCTTAAGCAGATGATGAAATCGACTTCGTCGGTCGTCGCTCTACACGGGTGAGTGCAGCAAGGCTATTGAAGTGTCTGCACGGGCCAGGAGAGTAGTTAAAATTGCTAGAAAGCTCACCGAAAAAAGGTGCATCTTGGGAGAAGACCTCGGGCAAGAGGGTCTGCTTACCCTTGGAGCTAGCAAAGCTTTTCAGCTGAAGTAAAATGTACACTACTGTTTTGGACTACCTCAGCCCCCCTCCCAGGTCTTGATAACGCCGCCTTCCAGAAATGTGCCGTTAGTGCAACATTGAGTACTGCACAAGAGTGCCACGGGTGCTTACATGGGCAGCTCCCAAAATAGTTCGGCTGGGCCACTTTGACCTTAACCCGTTACTATATCGGGTTGGTAGGTGTGTCAGCCCCCAACCCAGCGCTATAGTTCAGGGATATTATTCAGGATGATGCCGTAGTGGGGGTCACTGTAGTGATGACAATAATAGCAATAGTAATAGTTATTATTTTCTATAATCCCAAAGAGAACCAAATCTTTATCGAGGCACTTTATATCTTTCAGCCAGAGTCGCAATAGCCAAGAGTTCACGACAAGCCGGGTATCAAAACTAGACGAGTATGCAAAAGCAATTTAGTATCATGCTTCGACCAGCATGCAAAAGCTTCGAAGAAGACACTCAGGGCCACCAATTAACGTTTAGTATGACACCTGGTTAGTAATATGCACTGAATTGTGCACCTCTAAACATGCATGGACAAAGAAAGACAAGTTCACTGGGTCACAGGTAAAGCTAAGCAGAACAGATGGATCTTTAGCTAAGACTTGAATGATGCAAAGTCCATGCAAATGGTTGACAGAAGCCAGAAGCGAGTTCAGACTCTTGGTGCATATGAACTGTAGGCTTGATCATAAGCAAATTTCAATTTAGTGCCAGAAACAGTGAAGTGACTGGAAACCGAGCAGTGGGTCGTTCGAGAGCACTCTGGAGAGTAAAGGAGCTTCAGCTGCACCAACTCTCTGACGAAAGGCAAAAAACAAGTCCACTTGCTTGCTCTTGCTTAGCTCTTCCAAACTTCTGTGCGCTGCTTCAGCGGCATCAACTTCCTCATGTCGCAAGGTCTTCTTAGGACTATAGATTATGTTTACTTTGCTTACAATGATGACAGCCGATGCTCTTGCTGACTGACCGTGCCGTGCGTTTTGGAGCTTCTCTTGCAGCAGTTTTGCGTAATAGGGTATCCTTGCTATGTCGTCATGCTTTCACTCTGCTTTGCTATACTAAATGTAGGATGTTGGCCATCGATCACATGCCAAAAGCCTCTTGAGCCTTAAATATTTTATTAAAATATCTCCAACATTCAATCACTGTCTTCTTGATTTTATGAAGCTGCCGACAGAATGTTGCTTGTGCTCATCTGTGAGCAGGGTCACATCATCTTTGCAGTTTCATACCCAAATCTGCCTTTTTTAAAGAAATCTTTGAGACCGGTTGTCGTGTACTCTAATTGTCTTATTGGTAGTTTGTTATAATAAAAGTGAGCTTCGATAATTACTATGCCCTTTATTTTGAGTTGTAAATACTCACCACATTGCAAAAGGATGCCTTTATTGTTAATGGCAGTCGTGCATCAGTCAGTCTATAGTGGGCCGTGATGGCACACTAGTTGAGGCAGTTGCTTTTCACGACTTCAGTTCCGAGGTCGTGGGTTCGAATCCTGCAGTGGGCAATTCTTTATTGCCACGGCAAGCCGTGCTGATAGCCGTAAAGGCTCTCATGTCGCTATACAAAAGAGGCTGTTAAATCAGCGAGTATTTTGTGTGGGTATTTTTCAATACCAACCTTTAGTTCTGCTGTAAGTTTGTTTTTTTGGGGTGCACTTTCTTGGTAATCGCACACATTTCTATAGGAGCCTTGTTACCAATTTCCACGCATTGCTCACTGAGACTGCATCTCACAACCCTCGGGCGTTGGTGGCTGTCGTCGTTGATGGGCTGGATCTGCTTGAGGATGCTCACATGGAGAGAAGCCTTTCGTGGATCCCACTGACCATTCCAGAGGTAGGGCAGTGGCAGGCTTTGTGAATTTGTGCACACTAATGTTGCTGCACTACCGCGGGTTCCGTACCGTGGGTTAGTGCAACAGTTCTGATGCCACTGCATGTTTTTCAGCTGTGACGTCTTGCAAAAGAAAGCATTTTGTGTTACTGAATTGTAGAACGTGGCTATAATCGTTAGTGCTCGAGACGGTACGTCTGTTCACTCACATCTGGAACGGCTGAAACAGGCTGCTGGTAGAAGGAACATCAGCTGCATAAAAGTGCCGGCTCTAGACCTGTCTGACAAAAAACAGATTGTGAAGAATAACTTGGCAGCATATCAAAAGACTCTTTCCGATTCACCTTTTAATAACCAGGTAAACCTCTCTTGCAAGATTGCAAATGTGACTAGTGTATCGTCATATGGCATCGTGCCATCACTGTAGTGAAAAAATTCATGCACTTACATACCTCACATGGATGCACAAGATGTAGAGCTGTTCGCTCTGTCGCATATGCCTCACTGCTCGGATGCTGCTGCTTTTCTGTCGTGAAGTGCCACTGCTATGTTCGTAGTAAGCTGGCATCATTTATGTTTTATGTGTTGACTCATAACCATTATTGAATTACACGTAGCTTCAAATGTTGACGTCGAAGAAGGATGCTGGTAATGCCATGTACCTTTCTATTGCCTGTGAGGAATTGCGACTTCATGGTGAATTCGAGAAGGTTAGTTTCTGTGACATTTTGTTCAATTTTCGAGAATGCCAGTGACTGCTCTTTTGTCATACATGTTCACCAGTTTATTCCATGTGCACTTGAATTGCTCTTCCGAGTCAATTGGTGTCTGAAAAAAGTACAGCATGGACTTACCTTGAAAATGCACGAGTAGCTGCATTTGCAATTTGAATCACTGTATGTCTTGAAGCATAATTACCATATTGCTATCTGTCGTGGAGCATAGTCAGATCATGGATTAAGGGGAGGAAGGACTTAGTGCATAGCACCACATAAGTCTTAAGTACAAGGCAGAACACACACTTGAGATTGGTTCAAAACTGCAAATTGTATTTGTCTAGACTAGGCAGTATGCTTACTGTGGTGAAATTTAGGTAAGAGAAATGTAAGGCAGGGCCCTGTGAACTACTGATATACCTGCTGTGGTAAAAATAAGAAAAAGGGGTAAGCTCCAACTGCTGGGACTTAATTGCTTAGGTGGTCTCTAGTGGGTGATTAACTCTTCCATGGTTTTGTATCATCATTTGGTTTGCATTGCACTGATCCTGTTGGCTTACCTTTGCACAAGTTTTGGGCAGTCCTGTTCGTGTGTTGTAATAATTCAAGCATTGCTTCAAACGCCTTTAATATTTCTTTCCCTTGAGCATTCTTGTTTATGGAGCCTTGTTCTCTGGTTATTTGACACTCAGAAAACCAAATTGTTAGAATGGTGTTAGAATGGCAAATGAAGTCCGGGAGGGATTCTCAGCAAGCTTGTCTTCTGTCGTGGGGTACACAGCTACCTGCCACCGAGAATGGGTAGGGTAACAATGTCTTGATAAATGTAGTGAATCCATGGGACGACGTCCCAGTTCCTCCCATCGGACCGACAAAGCACTTGGCAGCAGCTGGCATGAGCCGTGATGTGGTAGTTGGTGCCGAGCCAGCCGGAGTCAGGTGCTTGCCTGCCTGCCGGTCGGGCTCCCTGCGAGCAGCGATCTACGATGTCTCGCCAGCACACGGAAGCAGGGTCCGTGGCAGGCATGCCCTGTCGTCGGTGTGCTGGCTGTACGGTCAAAGGGCAAAGACCACAACCGCTGCCGATCAAGTGCCTGGAAGGTGACCGGCGCCCCTAACTAGGCTTGGACTCGGGTGGTGGCCTACGTCTGTTTCATACGGGCTGCTATTCAGTGCATTTTTAAGCCAGCTTGCCACCCAAAGCTTAGGCAGCAGTAGACATACCTTGCCAATTGGTAGGCCGATGGTACACCTGAAGGAGTCAGCACTGAAAATGTATGCATGTCTCTAGCGTTGGGTGCGGGGCAGCTTTCGGTAGTCATAGCTTCAACAGGTCCCCATCGATCTTTCGAGAATAGTCCCTACGACCGGCAAGCAAGGGATAGTATGGCAATAACGTAGAGGTGAGTGTTAATATGTCTGTATGCTTTCTTTTGTTTAGTTTGCATTGTGCAGTTTTTCCGACCGACGTGGATGGTCTTCAAAATTATGCTAGCGCTGACGCTCGTGTGGCATCCATTTTTTGCATTCAGAATGATGTCGTTTAGCAGATACTAACGTCATCTGCAGGATGAATTTTGTGAATGACTTCCTTAGCAGGCTGGACTATTAGTCAGCCTTGATTACTGCCCGGGAAAGTGCAGAACGGCATCTTGGGAACGTTGCTCTACAGTTTTACCTGCACAGCTTGAGTCTTGCAGTGAATGAGCATGCTAGGCGCACGTGCATTCGTT